>CM056729.1:80557116-80865446 GCA_029844215.1 Przewalskia tangutica
AACTCGCGTAGGATAAATTCCGCCATGTCGTTTCTAATTTTTCGGATTTTTCCGAGAGACGCAACACGTTGATTCAACGAGAGCGCTACACTTGTCACCCTCTCATTGATGGATGTCACACGCAATGGGCCGATTGGGATGGCTTGTTTTGTCTTCGAGTCGGTAGGATATTTTGTGCGCAAGTCGCCAAGGACACTTGCCCAAATCCTCACCCTACACTTGCCTTGCACTTGGCATAATCTTGGCCATTGGTTGGCCATGTCTTGACCTATAAATACCCCTCTGAAGAGTTATTTCATCCTAAATTGAGCAATCTATCTAAGTCTCAAATCCTCCCTCTCCTCTTGTTGTTTCGCCCAAACACACCCTCCCCTTTGAGAAGCCCTGCCGAGAGCAACCCCCTCTAAAGCTAGCCTAGCCGAAACACTACCCCCTCCCTTGGTAGAAAAGTTGCCTTCTAGTATCGTTATAATGCCCTAATTACCCTAGCCCAAATCCTTAGTCCTTAGTAGAAGTTGAGGAACTTCTAAGGTTTATCGAGCTACCGAGCGCACAACTTAGAGCTAAACCTTGCTCAGCGACTTTTATCTAGGATATTATTGGGCTTACAGAGGTAAATAACCTTATCCTCCTTTTGTAATTAGAATATATATCTGTGTGAAGTATAGGAATAAGTATTAAATACTTAGAAGGATATTGCATCGAATTGAATCAACTGCTATCACAGTAGAAGGGTTTAAAAGATGAATAATAGAATCAGATTTACATAGACTGCTTTACAGACTCGAGTAGCTCACCGTAGGAAGTCTTTGCCCAAATGACCATGTAATAACGAACCTCTCGCTTAGAACTTGTACATGCGAGATACCGACGTTGATAGACGATTTGATCGTTATAGGTCGATACTCATACGACATATTCAACTTAAGGTGAGGTTTTCACAGAAGGTATGTGATTCTTCCTAAAGCATGATATTTTACAATATATATAGTACGGTAGACGCATACGTGTTAACCGAATAATAACTACCCAATGTCTTTGACTTAAGCTCAATAATACTTACTAAGAATGCCTCACTTCGCTTAAGCCCGATAATACTTATGATGCCTCACGGCTTAAGCACGAATAATAAAGAATCAAAACATTTCAAAAGAATATCAATCATTTTTAATGTAAGAGTAACACTTGGTTTTAAAAGTCAAGAGTTATACTAGCTTTATGGGAGGTTAGGTATAACTACTAAGAGTGATAAAAAGAACGATTTATTGATTTAAGGAAATAAGAGACTTGACTTATTATACTAATATGAATTTTGTTAAAAGTGTGAAACCTCATTAGTGAGTAATTAGTATTTTTGGTTTTCAAAAGGAATGATGTTTTACCAATCGTAATAAATGTCGAACAAACCACAAAGAACGCTAATAAAGTGGAATTATTTTGACTAATAAGGTATTATTAAAACTAGTAGAAACTTCCATCCGCATAGGAGCTAAGATGAGACAAAAGGATATTACATTTACTAGATCATGGCATTTGTAATAAGACTGCATTACGAATAATAATAACTTACTCACACTTAGGGTATATGTTTCTCAAATTGTTTTAAAGGATTAAAACTATGAACTACAAACCCTTTCAAAATGAGGAACTTGAGTAATTGAAATTAGGCAAACTTGAATGTTAGGAAAAGAATGTTGTACTTGATTTTACAAGGAGAAGTGTTTTAATGAACTTCAAAAGATAATTACTCTATTTTTATACTACTGTATTGTGTGACTTTTGTAAAAGAAACGATCTTTAAATGAGTAATACATTAAGTACTTTAGGGCTAACAACCGAACTTGTTAACATAATATAGAAAGTACCTTGTGTGAATAACTTGATTGTATTGATTTGTGATAGTCTTGTAATATTTTCTTGTTGACTTGATAAGTAAACATGTTGTGATGCTACGCGAGTTAGTATCTTGTGATATTTGTGTAAAGGGATTTTTCCTTGTTGTGCTTATGTTGTTTAGCAATAAGCGGTTATGTTGATATTATATCATTCATAACTCCGTTAAGTCGCCTCCGACGCTGGTAGACTCAAAGCGGTCGATGGACCTATGATTCGAGAATACCTTATGCGGTCTCAGATGGCCTATCGCGGAACTGGGAGTTCCGTGTTAGTACGCGCCCTTGTGGTCATGCGGTTCTTGTAGCCATGCGGACGACGTGTTCAGGACGCCGCCGGAGTAGCTACCCTCGATGCGGGTTATACCTCATGCGGCCTATCTGCTTGGCCTATCGCGAGTCGCGGAAGTTCGTGACTAGATGCGCACATTAGATCTCGCGCGAGTGGCCGGCTTTGATCATGTGACGCCTAGACAGATCTCATAATACGCTTTATGACCTTGTTGGTACCGTGGGTTTTAGTAGTCGCTATGCCTTCGCACTTACCCGTATTTGCCTTCTATTGTGATGACTTTGAGGGCACGAGTCCTCGACTTGGCATGATCGCTATTTATTGTGAATCAGAGTGTTGGCTTATCATACCCGCTCTCGCCTTATATAGACTACTATGATTTCATTTACGCATTTTCGCCACATACTTGGTACTGTTGTGCTGTGACCTCCTTCGTGGCCGCTCATGCCGCAGTAAAGGTACTCCTACCGTTGATCCTCGTTTAGGATCACCGCTTGGTTGGAAAGCTCCGTTTCTCCTAAGCTTAGCATTTTGGTATGGTCCCCTCGTTGTAGATATTTGTATTCGGGTATGGAGGCCCCGTCCCGCCATTGTTGTTTTAAACTCTTGTGAGGTCCGTGGACTGTTGTAAGGTGGATGTAATCGTTTTGGGTTATTTATATACATTATGCCGAAGGCAACCTTTTTCCGTAAACTGTCTTACTTATACTGTTTCATATCTTGGTTGTTTTATATTCCGCTGGTTTTTCTCTGATGTATGACTACTTGGGTGCCCGGGTAAGGCACCAGTCACGGGCCCCGGAACGGGTCGTGACACATAGTCTTATTCATTTAAGAATATAATTCTCTTTTAAACAATCTGAGAAACATAAGCCTTATATGTGAGTAGGATATTCTTGTTTATAACAATCTTATTACAGCAGCCGTGATCTAGGAAATATCATTTTGTCTCATCTTAGCTTCTATGCAGATAAGTTTCTATGTTTTAATAATACTTAATTAGTCAAAACATTTCCTTTTATTAACGCCGCATGGTTTGTCGATACACATTCCGATTTAGAAATCAAGAAACATTCTTAAGTCCGTTATACATAACTTCCCATAAAGCTAGTATAACTCTTAAGTTTTTCAAACCAAGTATTACTTCTTCTTTCAAAATGATTCAAAAATCTTTGAAATACTTCAAGTTCTTTATTAACACATAACAAGCCGCTTATAGTTCAAATCGCTTACCTTTTAAAGACCACAAGTATTTTAGCATCAACATAAAGTCGTTATAACCAACTTCCCATAAAGCCGTTATAACACTTTATGTTTTAGACCAATCAAATACATTTAACATGTATGCCTCACCGCATTACATAGTTACACACATATCATGCTGTAAGAGATAGGAAGAGGTTCACATACCGCGACGAGTATCGACTAATAGCAAACGCTCCAAGTACTTCAAACCGTCGCTACTCCTTAGCAAGATCGCGCCCCACGTAGTAATTAAACCTATAAGGCCACAAGGCGCTTATTAACATTTATATCCCTTCGTAGAACATCCTAAATAAAATTCGGCAAAGACTCCCCGCAACATGCCAGAAATCTCCTCCTCTATCGGGTCGCCATCAAGCCAACCAGGGTTCATACATCTAACCGGACGTGCACAATTCTACCTCACGTAAAAGCTACACAAGTTCATCAGATCACCCTATGTAAAAACAAGATCAAGATTTTCTTTCAAAAGATTTCTTATTATTCAGTGCTTAAGTCCAAAGACATTGCCGACAACAACGTCAGTTCTATATATATAGTATACTTCAACTATATGGTCTAACAATCATGTAATTTCCAATTACAATAGAGGACAAGATATTTACCTCGATAAGCCCATAATTATCCGAGTATAAAGTCGATCCTCGGCAATCGCTTAGCTCTCACGCTCGCCAACCCGCTCCAAACTACCCTTAGAAGTTCTAACCAACTTCTACATACTACTCCAACTAACCATGGAGATTTTCCCTAGGGTTCGCTTGGCCAGGACCGACGGGAAGTATAATAGTATAACCGGCTTTTTGTAAGGTATGACCTTAGAATACAACAAGGTATACTACTAAGGTAATTGGGGCATTATAACAATACTTTTGAGAGTATTTCTACCAAGAGGGGGTATACGAGACAACACCACAACGGGGTGTATACCGCCTACCCCACTAGGGTACTCTCGGCAAGGGTGGGAGGGCTCTCGGCCAAAGTGCCAACTCAAAGGGGGAGAGGGGTGTTGTGAACAAAATAAATTCGGCCAAGCCACTTTACACTTCAAAAATTTTCTACGTACGTCCTTACGTACATACTCTGGAAATACGGGGTATAACAAAAAGGCTAACAGGACTACGGTACTTTGGAGCTATTTGCTAATAGTCGATAATCGTCGCGAGGTATGTGATTCTTCCTATACTCTTGAGCATGATATTTTAAAAGTATATATATATAGTACGGTAGACGTACGTGCGTTAACTGAACGTAGTTTTACGTCAATGTCTTTTGACTTAAGCCTAAATAATAAGAATCTTGAAGTATTTCAAAAGAATTAAGAATCGTTTTTGAAAGAAGAGTAATACTTGGTTTTAAAAGCTTAAGAGTTATACTAGCTTTATGGGAAGTTAGGTATAACGACTTAAGAAAGATAAAAGAATGATTTATTGATTTTAGAAGTTAAGAGACTTAATCTTAAAAGATAAGAGACTTGACTTAATTGAATTGATATGAAAGTTGTTAAGAAGTGTGAAACCTCATTCGTGAGTAATAAGTACTTGGTTTTTAAAGAATAATGTTTTACTGATTTCGGAAATGAGAATAAGTAAGGAACTTGATTTCTAAAAGAGACTGGAGGAAATTGAAGAGTTTTTGGTTTAAAAGAAAGGCATTGTTTTGTCTTAAATTGGTTTAAAACATAAAGTGTTATAACAACTTTATGGAAAGTTAGTTATAACGACTTTATGAAAACAAAAGAATGGTTTTATAAGTGGTTTTAAAGTGGTAACTTGACTTTAAAAAGAGAAGTGTTTTGGTCTAAAAAGAAGGCATGGTATTGTTTTAAATTTTGGTGTAAAAAGGAAAGTACGGAAGTTGTTGTGGTTTACTAAAAAACGTTAGTCACTCTATTTTTATAATACGGGCATCGGGTGACCCTTGTAAAAGAAACGGATCTTTTAAAAGTATTTAACGACGAGTACTTTCGAGGTTAAAACCGGACTTTGGCATAAAATGAAAGTACTGAGTTGTGTGTAACTTGCCTATGTTTGCGTATGATAGCCTTGTCGTACAAGCATTGTATTTCTATACCACCGCCTCTGTACGAGGGCTGATTTGTTATGATATTACTTGGACGCATCGAAGTGACTGAGAATTCCACTCGCACGCTCGCTGATAGTGTTATTCCACGGACTAGCCCTCCACGAGGTTTCTTCGATTCGCCTTGGTATCCGTGGTCGGCCATTCTGCCCGCCTCGTGGCTGATTCGCCTCGTACTGGTAGTTAGCCCTCGACTTGCCTCGCTCGCTTAGTGGCGGTCTCGTGATACGGCCGTATCCGTAGTTAGCCCTCGTGATTTACCCCGGCTACCACGCGACACGCACTCGTATCCGTAGTCGCCAGACGGCCTGTGACGCCTTCGGCGAGTCTCGTGACGCGCTGGTATCCGTAGTTAGCCCTCATACTTGCCCCGGTCGCCACGCGACACGACCTGGTATCCGTAGTCGGCCATTTGCCCGTGACGCCCGTGGTTTGATTGTATAGTATTGATCAGATAGTATTGATTGTATAGTATTGATAGTGCGGCTTTGGTATCCGGTAGTTGGCTTCGACTTGCCTCGGTCGATTGATGACGCGCTTTGGTATCGGTAGTTAGCCTTCGATTGCCCGCACGGTTTTACGACTCGTACGACTTGGTGTTCATATGTACTCCTCGTGTTATTATATCATAGATCGCAGATGAGAAGGTATTCCATGGGCACGATTGATGTTGAGGCGTGAGACCCATAGTTATATTTGAGTGATGACTTTGAGGCGTGAGTCCCGACTTACATGATCGCTTATTTATTATGGATCGTAGTTTGGTTATCATACATGTCTCCCGCTTTATATAGATCGCCATGATTTCATTTACGATTTTTCACATACTTGGTACTGTTGTACTAACCTCCTTCTGGGCTGCTCATGCCACGTGAGGTACACCATCATTGATCTCGCCATGTGATCACAGATTCATATTGGGAAGCTCGCTTTCTCGAGGCTTATCTTTGGTATAGTCCTCACATCAGTAGGTACTTGTACATTCAGTGGTGGCGAACCTGTCCCGTCATGTTGTATAAAAACTCTTAGAGGTCTCAGAGTAATCTTGTAAGGTGGTTTGTAAAAATGATTAAACTGCTGTTTGAAAGATTTGTATATATATTGAAAGGTGACCGCTTTGGTTATCCTGCTTTATCATATATCTTGCTTCATTTTAAGTTTTTATTTCCGCTGATTTTCTCGATGTTGTATCACTAGGGTGCCCGGTAAGGCACCATCCACGCCCCTAACGTCGTTACAAAAGTGGTATCGAGCGTTAATCTCTGAAAGTGTCTACAGACCGTGTCTAGTAGAGTCTTGATTATAGGTGTGTCAGGCACCACATCTATAATCGTGAGGTGCAGGACATTTAGGATTAGTTTCATTCTTCTCATTCCGAGATAAGGCCTTAGAGTCGTGTTATAAGTTGGACCCTCCGACATATTGGCTTACCGCTATGCCTCCGCCAGCGCAACCCGCCGGGATGGGCAAGGCAACGAGGAAACCGCTGTAGGATACAGAGAGCACGGGGCGCAGCCCTGCCTTTACCGAGATAGTGTTTCGGACGGCGAGTTTTGCACGCCACAACCTGAGAGTTTAGAGCCGCAGCGTGTCTGCCGAGACCACAGCACTGAGCCTCCAGCCCCACAACCCGGAGCAGAGGAGATGGGTTATAGGAGATGGCCCGATTATTCGCCGATAGTGGCAAGGCACGAGATAAGCCGATGCGCTGATTCCGGCACCCAGAAAATTCGTAGTTCACCCAAGAGCGATAGTTTGAGATCGCGGGACTTTCTCGAGTTGCAGCCCCGATGTTTTATGGATCGAGGCACGAGGATGATCCGCAGGAGTTCATCGCACGCTACGAATAACTATGAGAGTGATCAAGGCCGAGACCGAGTCGGTGGTCTTAGGGTTCACATCGTGCGTGATCTTTGCAATCGACTAGTTTGATTTGTGGGAGCAGTCCCGGGGAGAGCATGCACTTCCAGCTGTATAGGACGAGTTCTCAGGGGCATTTCTTGTACATTTCTTGCCTCCACAGATGAGGAGGGCTCGCCCGATTTTTGGTGTTGAGGCAGAATGCGCACGGTTGGGAGTACAACGTGAGTTCGACTCGTTGGCTCTATGTCCAGCGTTAGTGTCACGACCAACTCGCTGCGATCGTGCCTTACCCGCACCCTATTGATAAAACATCAGAGTAATCAGAGGAACATAAAACACATACATGAAACAAATGAAGTACAAAACAAGAATTGAGGAAAACTTGCCTTTCGATATATATAAATAACAACTCTTACAAATGAATGCTTTAATCTTTTACAAACCCCGCCACAACAAAGATTACGCACTTAAGAAATGATATGACAACAATGGCGGGACAGGGCCCCGCCATACCCCTGAATGTAAATACCTACAACGACAGGGGACTATACCAAGATAAGCCTCCGGAGAAACGGAGCTTTCCCAAACGCTGAACTGTGACCCTAAGAGCGAGGATCAACGACTGGTGTACCTTTACCTGCGGCATGAACGCAGCCCCCCGAAGGAGGTCAGTACAACAGGTACCAAGTATGTGAAACATGAAGATACTGTAAATGAAATCATAGTAGTCTATAGAAAGCAGGAGACATGTATGATAACCAAACTACAGTTCACAATAAATAAGCAGTCATGTCTAGTCAGGGACTCACGCCCTCAAAGTCATCACTCCAATATAACAATGGGTCTCACGCCCACAACATCAATCATGCCCGTGGAATACCTTCCTCACTGCCGGCAGTCAATGATAGAAAAGCACCAAGGAATACATATGAACAGCAGGTCCCACCTGTGTCCAAATAAAACAGTACAGGGTAAGTACGAAGGCATAGCCGACTACTAACACCCACAGTACTTAACAAGGTCATAAACTGTATCATGATATCTGTCTGCACGTCACATGATCAAAGCCGGTCGCCGCCCGCAATATCAAATGTGCGCCTCAGCCTCGAACTCCCGCAGCCTCCGCATAGGCCAATCTCATAGGCCCGCATGAGGTATAACCCCGCACGGCGCGTACTCCCGCATCGCCCCGACTCGCAGTCCGCACGCCACATGATCGCATGACCATATCGGCCGCACACTCACCGGGAACTCTCGTAGCACCGCATTGGCCCCCAGGACCCGCAGGAGGTATTCTCGAATCACGGTCCTGCATCGCTCGAGTCTACCCCGCGACGGAGGCGCCAACCCCTAAACACGGTGAGTGGTATAATACCAACATAACGCTTATCGCTTAAACAACATAAGCACAATCAAGGGAAAACCCTTTACACAAACATCACGTACTAACACACGTAGCATCCTAATATGATTACTTATCAAATCAACACGAAGGTATTACAAGGCTATCACAAACCAGTACAATCAAGTTATTCACACATAAGGTACTTTCTACTATATGATTAACGAGATCGGTTTTTTTATCCCCAAAGTACTTTATACAATAACTCTTTAAAGACATGTTACTTTCACAAAAGTCACACAATACCCGTAGTATATAACAATAGAGTGATTATCTTTTGAAGTAAATCAAAACACTTCTTTGTAAGACCAAGTAACAACATTCTTTTTCAAACGCCCAAGTTTGCCAAATTTCAAATGTTCACGCTTCTTATTTTAGAAAGGTTTCGTAGTTCCTAGCCTTATTCATTTAAGAATATAATTCTCTTTAAACCATCTGAGAAACATAAGCCTTATGTGTGAGTAGGATATTCTTGTTTATAACAATCTTATTACAGCAGCCATGACCTAGGAAATATCATTTTGTCTCATCTTAGCTTCTATGCAGATGGAAGTTTCTACTGGTTTTAATAATACTTAATCACAAAACATTTCCTTTTATAAACGCCGCTGGTTTGTCGATACACATTCGATTTCAAATCAAGAAAACCTTCTTAAGCCGTTATACCTAACTTCCCATAAAGCTAGTATAACTCTTAAGTTTTCAAAAACCAAGTATTACTCTTCTTTCAAAATGATTCAAAAATCTTTTGAAATACTTCAAGTTCTTTATTATCACAAAACCCGCCAGTTATAGTTCAAATCGCTTACCTTTTAAAACCACAAGTATTTTCTTACCTACATAAAGTCGTTATAACCAACTTCCCATAAAGCCGTTATAACACTTTATGTTTTAGACCAATCAAATACATTTAACACATGTACGCTCACCGCACTACATAGTTACACATATATCATGCTAGAAGAGATAGGAAGAGGTTCACATACCTCGCGACGAGTATCGACTAATAGCAAAACGCCCAAGTACCTCAAGCCGCTTCGCTACTCCTAAGCCAAGTAGTCGCGCCACACGCAGATTTCAACCTATAAGGCCACAAGGCGCTATTAACATCTAGATCTTATCGAGAACATTCTACGTAAAATTGGCAAAGACCTCCCCGCCACAACAGAAATCTCCTCCTCTATCGAGGCCGCTACCAAGCCAACCAGTGGGGTTCTACACGCCTAACCGGACGTGTACAATACTACTCTACAGTAATACAACACAAGTCTACTGAATACAGTCCTATGTAATTACAGTTCAGTTCTTTATTCTTCAGGCTTAAGTCCAAGGACATTGCCACAACACTAAGTTCAGTTCTATATATAGTATACTTCAACTATATATTCTAACAACATGTAAACTCCAATTACAATAGGGGGACAAGATAATTACCTCGATAAGCCCATAATTATCCAAGTATAAAGTCGATCCCGCAATCGCTAGCTCCAACTCCGCGCCTCCAACCCGCTCTAAACCACCCTTAGAAGTTCTAACCAACTTCTACATACTACTCCAACTAACTATGGAGATTTTCCTTAGGGTTTCGGTTTTGTGGATCAAGGGAAGTATAATAGTATTTCTGGCTTTTCAGATAAGTATAACCTTAGAATACAACAAGGTATACTGCTAAGGTAATTGGGTATAAGAACAATACTTTTGAGAGTATTTCTACCAAGAGGAGGGTATTATACTAAAACAACTAGGCTAGGGGTACCCACTACTAGCACCACTAGAGAGGGGTACCCTCGGCCAAGGCATCTAGGAGAGGGGAGGCCTCGGCCGAACTCAACACACAAAGGGGAGAAAGAGAGCTTTCAAGACTTAGGCAAATTTACGGATGAATTAGTCTTCCAAAGGGGCGGGTATTTATAGACAAGCCAAGGCCAACCAATGGCCAAGATCTTGCCAAGTGCATAGCAAGTGTAGGCCAAGATCTTGCCAAGTGCACACTAGCCAACTAACACAAAATATCCTACCAACCTCGACCACAATGGCCATACTTTCGCCACCACTATTACCGCCAAGGTGTTCCAATGAGAGGTGACAAGTGTCGCCTCTTGTTGGTCCAAAATGTTTCGCCTAAAAATCCGCAAAAATTAAAAATGACATAGCCGGAATTTTCCTACGAAAGTCGTGGAAACGTTTCACCAAAAACGACTCTAATCGGTGTTGTGAACAAAGTTAATTCGCCGCCTATGTAAAAGTTCAAATTTTTCTACGCACGCCCCACGCATATACCGAAATACGGTGTAACATTCTCCTTCCTTAGAAACATTCGTCCCGAATGTTCCTTCTAAGTCTCAAACAAACGCGCCAAGATAGTCTTCACTACTATACTTACGAGGACAAACCTGCCACCACTGGCCACAGAACACCCACGCAAAATACTTACATCCAAGTCCACGAGGAAACACCTCTAACAACACCAAAATGATACCACTTTTGTCACTTTGCCTGAGGCATTAACCTTCTCAAGCGACCCAACAAATGGTAATCGATCGCATGCGATCACCGAGGCCGCTATACACTCGAACTTCGATATCGCCGCTTTCCAAAACTCGGTTTACTATCTCTAACGTGGTCATCATTAACTGGGAACACTTTGGATGGATTTCCGATACTTTCCCGAACATAACAACACGAAAGACCAGACGTACTGCCTCCTAAGTCGGACGGCAATTGTTAACATATAGGCAACCCGCCTATTCTTCACATGAACTAAAAGGCCCAAAGTAACTCGCTAAGTTTCTCTGCTTCAAAACTCGTCACACCCTAACCGGTGGTACCTTCAAGAAGACCGACCGTCAACTCAACTCTAAGCGCCGCCGATTATCCGCACGATATCTCCGAGCTGCCGTAACCTCTTCTAGACAAGCTTCACTATCCACACCGGAACAAGCTCAACACCGCCTCAACCTTGCCAACATCGAACCAATCGACCAGAACTTACACTTCCGCCTCTTAAAGGCTTCATAAGGCGACATCCGAACACCGAAATGGTAGCTTAAACGCTCCTCCACAGAGACAACAATCCTCGCAACTACCCCTGAAATCCACACACTGGCCCGAGGGCGAATGCGATTCTGAGACTCACCTGAGTTCTTAACCCTGCCTGGTAAAACTTTCAGAAACAAAACAGCCGCACTGGCTCCACCACTCGCCATAAGGTGAAGGTAGGCACCCCGTGCAGCCTTACAACCTTTCTGATTAATCAACACCGCCGAGTAAACGGTCTTTGCTAGAAGACAATACGGCTGACCTCCTCGGCCCGACTACTGGTCGAATGCATCCACGAACTCGTACGGTTAACTAAACCCGCCTAACACCCTCGTGACTACCACAAGGCGGACCACCACAAACCGACCCACCAAACATGCCGCTGGTTGACCCGCAACGCGGGCCTCAACCCGACCCTAACGCCGAAACGCTAGCTCCCGGGCGAACACTCACTAATCACGCACGAAACCTAGCGCCTTCTTAGCTCAACTACCCTCTTTCATTCCACACTACTCTAGGACTTATCCCACAAACATAACTCACGTGCACAATGCACTCTTATAAGGGTCAAACATAAACAATACATCTTTTACTCGAGATGGCCTTACCTCTAAGGTCTCCACGTATAACACTCTAAGGCTCACACTTTCTATCCCCAATCTTTCCCTGCATTAACCATGATTTCTAATCACAATTAACACATCGCTATCGTAACATAGCCCTTATGATATACCCATCTTATCACACCTACCGATCTCTGAGGGTTAAGGATCTATCCGTATTTATCGCTTTACTCCCTTAGTCGCTCTAATAAAACTCGCCTGCAGGCGCATAGCTGGAAGATGACGAACTACCCACCGATCTCAAGGCTAAGTCCTCTTACTAGGACATCCTTTCGACACACGGCCCGACGGCCGCAGTAAAACAAGTACCAACAAAAGACGACATTCCCGATGACGCTCACATCGCGAATACCGGGAGAAACTGAATCCGCTGGCCGGAACCTACGTGTAGCCGTGGAACCGAAGCTCGAGCTCACCAACTCCTGCATACCCCGAACGCCTTGAACCCGCGAGGAACTTTCAGACCGTGGATGTGCATATCAAGTTCACGCGTGGCGATCCGCCTCGAAAGATACCAGCGACTCGCCGCTCGCCCTCTTCTCGCCGCCCTTCGTTAACCCGCCGATCTCTACGCTTTCGGCCGCGCATAAGCCCGCATACGTGCCATGCTCAAGCCCAATCAAGAATTACTCCCGCATCGACCTCTTTAGATAGTCCTCAAGACTCGCGAGACATCGGTATACTCTGTAGCCAAATCCATAGCTAGTAATGGTCGCTTTCGCAATCTACATTCATGCTCTGGCCGCGAATCAAGGTTCAAATATCATGGCGAAGAGGAATCGCCGCCGTGCTAAACTCACTGGGTTGGTGACATAGCATAACTCCCCGAATGAAATACCACCCTGTGTGATGATCGGGCTCGTGCCTCGTAACCCTCTAAACTCTACTCACGCCTCCTCGCCTTGCCTCTCCGGGCCCGGTTTGCTCTACGCGAGGCATAACTGTAAGTGGAAAGAAATACGCGAGAGGTCCAACTTACAACACACCTCTAAGGCACGATCTCAGAGTGAGAAGAATAGAAACTAATCCTAAATATCCTATAGCCTCTCGATTATGGTGTGGTGCACAACACACCGATAATCAAGACTTCATCGATACGGCTTATAGACACCTTCCGAGGATTAATCGCTCGATACCACTTTTGTCACGACCAACAACTCGGGCGTGATCGTGCCTTACCCCGCACCCTAGTGATACAACATCGTAGTAATCACGAACATAAAACACATACATGAAACAAATGAAGTACAAAACAAGAATTGAGGAAAACTTGCCTTTCGCATATATATAAATAACAACTTACAAATGAATGCTTTAATCCTTTTTACAAACCCCGCCCACAACAAGATTACTGCACTTAAGAAATGATATGACAACAATGGCGGACAGGCCCGCCATACCCTCGAATGTAAATACCTACAACGACAGGACTATACCAAGATAAGCCTCCGAGAAATGGAGCTTTCCCAAACGCTGAATCGTGACCCTAAGAGCGAGGATCAACGATCGCGTACCTTTACTGCGATGAACGCAGCCCGGCGAGGTCAAGATAACAGTACCAAGTATGTGAAACATGAAGATATCAGTAAATGAAATCATAGTAGTCTATAGAAAGCAGAGACATGTATGATAACCAAACTACGCTCACAATAAATAAGCAAATATGTCTAGTCGTGACTCACGCCTCAAAGTCATCACTCCAATATAACAACGGGTCTCACGCCCACAACATCAATCATGCCCGTGAATACCTTCCTCACCGCTACCAATGATAGAAAAGCACCAAGGAATACATATGAACAAAGCAGTCCCACTGTGTCCAAATAAAACAAGATGTGGTACGAAGGCATAGCCGACTACTAACACCTACGCATTAACAAGGTCATAAATCGTATCATGATATCTGCCTGCACCGTCACATGATCAAAGCCGGCCGCCGCTCGCAATATCAAATGTGCGCGTTTAGCCCCGAACTCCCCGCAGCTCGCATAGGCCAATCTCATAGGCCCGCATGAGGTATAACCCCGCATCGAGGCGCCTACTCCCGCATCGCCCCGACTCGCACCGCATGGCCACATGACCGCATGACCATAAAGGCCGCACACTAACTCGAACTCTCGTAGCCCGCATAGGCCCCCTCAGACCCGCATGAGGTATTCTCGAATCACGGTCCTGCATCGCCGAGTCTACCCCGCATCGGAGGGCGCTTAACCCCGGAACACGCGAGTGGTATAATACCAACATAACGCTTTATCGCTTAAACAACATAAGCACAATCAAGGAAAACCCCTTTACACAAACATCACGTAATACTAACACACGTAGCATCCTAATATGATTACTTATCAAATCAACACGGCGTATTACAAGGCTATCACAAACCAATACAATCAAGTTATTCACACATAAGGTACTTTCTACTATATGATTAACTAGGATCGGTTTTTATCCCCAAAGTACTTTATACAATAACTTTTAAAGATATGTTACTTTCACAAAAGTCACACAATACCCGTAGTATATAACAATAGAGTGATTATCTTTTGAAGTAAATCAAAACACTTCTCTTTGTAAGACCAAGTAACAACATTCTTTTCAAACGCCCAAGTTTGCCAAATTTCAAATGTTCACGTTTCTTATTTTAGAAAGGTTTCAGAGTTCCTAGCCTTATTCATTTAAGAATATAATTCTCTTTAAACCATCCGAGAAACATAAGCCTTATGTGTGAGTAGGATATTCTTGTTTATAACAATCTTATTACAAATGCCATGACCTAGAAATATCATTTTGTCTCATCTTAGCTTCTATGCAGATGGAAGTTTCTACCGGTTTTAATAATACTTAATCACAAAACATTTCCTTTTATTAACGCCGCAAAGGGTTTGTCGATACACATTCGATTTCCAAATCAAGAAACCTTTCTTAAGCCGTTATACCTAACTTCCCATAAAGCTAGTATAACTCTTAAGTTTTCAAAACCAAGTATTACTCTTCTTTCAAAATGATTCAAAATCTTTTGAAATACTTCAAGTTCTTTATTATCACAAAACCCGCCATTATAGTTCAAATCGCTTACCTTTTAAAAAACCACAAGTATTTTCTTACCTACATAAAGTCATATAACCAACTTCCCATAAAGCCGTTATAACACTTTATGTTTTAGACCAATCAAATACATTTAACACACGTACGCTCACTGCATTTACATAGTTACACATATATCACGCTAGAAGAGATAGGAAGAGGTTCACATACCGCGACGAGTATCGACTAATAGCAAAACGCCCAAGTACCTCGCCGCCGGCTACTCCTAAGCCAAGTAGGTCGCGCCACACGCAGCATTTCAACCTATAAGGCCACAAGGCGCTTATTAACATCTAGATCTTATCGCAGAACATTCTACGTAAAATTCTCAAAGACCTCCCGCCACAGCGGAAATCTCCTCCTCTATCGCGGCCGGCTACCAAGCCAACCGGGGGGGGGGGGGTCTCAACGTGTTACCGGACGTGTACAATACTACTCTACAGTAATACAACACAAGTCTATCAATACGCCCCATGTAATTACAGTTCAGTTCTTTATTCTTCATGCTTAAGTCCAAGGACATTGCCACAACACTAAGTTCAGTTCTATATATAGTATACTTCAACTATATATTCTAACAACATGTAAACTCCAATTACAATAGGGGGACAAGATAATTACCTCGATAAGCCCATAATTATCCAAGTATAAAGTCGATCCTGGGCAATCGCTTAGCTCCAACTCCGCGCTTCCAACCCGCTTTAAACCACCCTTAGAAGTTCTAACCAACTTCTACATACTACTCCAACTAACTATGGAGATTTTCCTTAGGTTTCGGTTTTGTGACCAAGGGAAGTATAATAGTATTTCTGGCTTTTCAGATAAGTATAACCTTAGAATACAACAAGGTATACTGCTAAGGTAATTTTGGTATATTAACAATACTTTTGAGATTATTTCTACCAATAGGAGGGTATTATACTAAAACAACTCGGCTAGGGGGGGTACCCCACGGCTTGCACCACTAGGAGGGTACCCTCGGCCAAGGCATCTAGGAGAGGAGGCCTCTCTACCAACTCAACACACAAAGGGGAGAAAGAGAGCTTTCAAGACTTAGGCAAATTTATGGATGAATTAGTCTTCCAAAGGGTGGTATTTATAGACAAGCCAAGGCCAACCAATGGCCAAGATCTTGCCAAGTGCATAGCAAGTGTAGGGCCAAGATCTTGCCAAGTGCACACTAGCCAACTAACACAAAATATCCTACCAACCTCGACCACAATGGCCATACTTTCGCCACCACTATTACCGCCCAAGGTGTTCAATGAGAGGGTGACAAGTGTCGCCTCTTGTTGGTCCAAAATGTTTCGCCTCTCGGAAAAATCCGCAAAAATTAAAAATGACATAGCCGAATTTTCCCTACGAAAGCGTGGGAAACGTTTCGGCCAAAAACGACTTAATCGGGTGTTGTGAACAAAGTTAATTCGCCAAGCCTATGTAAAGTTCAAATTTTTCACGCACGCCCTTCACGCATACTGGAAATACGGGTGTAACGCTTAGTAGCGATGGAGGACAGAGTGCACCGCTATGTCACAGGCTCGACGATTATTTGGCGAGAGTTACGGCGTAGCTCTTCAACCGCATGGACATTTCCGCATGCAGCTTATGCACTTGGGTGTGAGGAGCGGAGAGGTCGACGAATGACCAAGATCGCCAGAAGAGGCCGTAACAGCAGGTCCTTGATAACTTTCGAGGCGGACCGCCAGCAGACTAGTTATATACCCCGCCAAGCATGCAGTGGTCCTCCACAGCCGGGACCTTTCGGATATTCGTGAGCAGGTCGTGGCTCCTGTGTTTCAGATTTTGAGGAGTAAGTGTCGCGGATGAGATCGCCTTGTCTCAAGGTGGCCGTGGAAAACTTCATAAGGGAGAGTGTCGTACTAATTTGGGAGATTGTTATTCTTGCGCCAACAGGCTATCCTGCAAGAGACTGTCCACCAGGGGTAGCATCGGGGATAGCACAGACTACGCAGATCGCGGGTTCTTCACCTTCCATAGCTAGGCAGGATGCTCATACACCGGCAGGCCACGACAGAGGTCGCGGTAGAAGTTCCCAGTTTTAGCGGTCCTTTGAACCGCCTATCTTTTCAGGTATATCCTTAACCCTCTAGAGATCAGCATGCGTGTTATGATGATTTTATGTTGAGTACTATGTACAGATAGTATTGTGTATATTGTGGTTTAGAGACATGGTTAGTTGAAAGAATAAGTATGGGGACAGGGAAGGTATGAACCTTAGAATATTACACGTTGAGACCTTAGATGTAAGACCGTCTTGAATAAAAGATTTTACGGTTAGTCTTTGTCAAAATACTTGGTATGCGTATAAATGTATTATGGGATAATTCCATGGGTTGTGTAAGATGAAAGTGGTAGCTTTCAGGACTTGAATAGGTAAGATTGTTCCGGATCAGGAGAACAAGTGTTTGGCGCGATAATGGTCGGGTTGAGTCACGCGGGTCAACCCGGCTCAGATTGGTGGTCGGGGTGGTCCCGCCAGGTGGTAGGGTCACGAGGGTGCTAGGCCCAAGTTAAGATGACCAAGTTTGGAGGTGGTGACTCCAAAGTTTTGGAAACTGAAGCGATGACTGAAGTATGGTACGTACACTAGAAGAGTTCAAGTGGTCGAGAAAAGTACGACGAGTAAGGAAAGAAGTGAACATGTGCTGAGAGAATAGAAATGATCATTACTTTTGTGAAGTAAAGGTGCAAAGGGGATATCTTTTAGACCGGGGGTGGAAGCTTTTTGAAATGCTAGAGGTGATTCCTCGTTGACTTAGGATAAGTATTTGCGTATGTGTTATTTGGTGACCAGGTGTGGCATTGGCAACTTGTTATGAGGAACTTTATCGTTATCTGTCTTGAGAAGGAACATTCGGGACGAATGTTTCTAAGGAGGTGAGAATGTTATACCCCGTATTTTCCAGAGTATGTACGTGTGGGCGTACGTACAAAAGTTTAAGCCTTAAGTAGGCAAAGTGGCGAAATTTGTGCACAACTAGCAAAAAGAATCGTTTTCCGACGAAACGTTTTCCGGACTTTGCGAATGGAAAAATACGGCTATGTCATTTATAATTTTTGCGGATTTTTCCGAGAGATGAAATATTTTGGACCAACGAGAGGGTGACAAGTGTCGCCCTCAAGTGGACGAGAAAGGTGGGACGAAACTTGGGCGGTTTGCCTTTGTTTTTTTGTCAAGTAGTTGGTAGGATATTTTGTGTAGTTGATGAGCAAGTGGGACCCACAAACACATGTCCAAATCTTGGCCCTCCACTTGCCCCCCACTTGGCTTGATCTTGGCAATTGGTTCTCCTATAAATACCCCCCCTAAGTTGAAGGATTTCTTCATCCAAAAAAACATTTCTCCAAGTCTTGAAATCCCTCCCCCTTTGTTGAAGTGTTCGTCCAAGCTTCTCCCCCCCCCCCCTTGAGAAGCCTTGGCCGAGTATACCCCCTTGCCTAGTAGTTTTCGAAATACACCCCCCCTTGGTAGAAAAGTATTCTCCAAGTATTGTTACTATTCCAAAATACCTTGGCCCAAATACCTTGTAGTATTCCAAGGTTACCCTTATACTAAAAGCCCAGAAATACTATTATACTTCCTTTAGCCACTAAACGAAACCCTAAGGAAATCTTCATAGCGAGTTGAAGTGTTAAGAAGAAGTTGTGTAGAACTTCTAAGGGTTGTTTGGAGCGGGTTGGAGCGCCCAGAGTAGGAGCTAAACGTTGCTCAGGATCGACATTAAATCTTGGATAATTTTGGGCTTACCGAGGTAAATACTCATGTCCTTCTATTGTAATTGGAAAATACATACTGTAGTAGTATAGAAATGAATATAAGATTCATAGAAGGATATTACAGAAAAGAATTGAACTAAAATCACATCAGAAGAATACTAAAGAAGAAGGTCAATCAGACTTACATACATCGTATTTACAGTAGACTTGTGTAGCTTAACGGGTAGGGAAGTGCTGCCCAATTTTCCGTAGAATAAAGGAATCTGTATCTAGAAATACTTTACAGAATAGTCTAGACATTGATAGACTTATATGACCGGTATAGGTTGAAGTACTGCGAGTAGCGTATTCTACGCGAAGGGTGGAAAAGGCTAACAGGACTACGGTACTTTGGAGCTATTTGCTAATAGTCGATAATCGTCGCGAGGTATGTGATTCTTCCTATACTCTTGAGCATGATATTTTAAAAGTATATATATATAGTACGGTAGACGTACGTGTGTTAACTGAACGTAGTTTTACGGCAATGTCTTTTGACTTAAGCCTGAATAATAAGAATCTTGAAGTATTTCAAAAGAGTTAAGAATCGTTTTTGAAAGAAGAGTAATACTTGGTTTTAAAAGCTTAAGAGTTATACTAGCTTTATGGGAAGTTAGGTATAACGACTTAAGAAAGATAAAAGAATGATTTATTGATTTTAGAAGTTAAGAGACTTAATCTTAAAAGATAAGAGACTTGACTTAATTGAATTGATATGAAAGTTGTTAAGAAGTGTGAAACCTCATTCGTGAGTAATAAGTACTTGGTTTTTAAAGAATAATGTTTTACTGATTTCGGAAATGAGAATAAGTAAGGAACTTGATTTCTAAAAGAGACTGGAGGAAATTGAAGAGTTTTGGTTTAAAAGAAAGGCATTGTTTTGTCTTAAATTGTTTAAAACATAAAGTGTTATAACAACTTTATGGGAAGTTAGTTATAACGACTTTATGAAAACAAAAGAATGGTTTTATCGTGGTTTTAAAGTGGTAACTTGACTTTAAAAGAGAAGTGTTTTGGTCAAAAAGAAGGCATGGTATTGTTTTAAATTTTGGTGTAAAAAGGAAAGTACGGAAGTTGTCGGTTTATCAAAAACGTTAGTCACTCTATTTTTATAATACGCATCGTGACCCTTGTAAAAGAAACGGATCTTTTAAAAGTATTTAACGTCGTAGTACTTTGAGGTTAAAACCCGACTTTGACATAAAATGAAAGTACCTTGAGTTGTGTGTAACTTGCCTATGTTTGCGTATGATAGCCTTGTCGTGCTAGCATTGTATTTATACTACCGCGCTTCAATGGAGGCCGATCGATTTGTTATGATATTACTTGATCGCACTGCAGCGGACGGAGAATTCCACGCACGCCTCGCTGATATTGTTATTCCACGGACTAGCCCTCCAGCAGGTTTCTTACTGATTCGGCCTTGGTATCTGGTGGTCGGCTTTCATACTTGCCCCGTCTCGTGGCTGATTCGGCCTTTGTACCGTAGTTAGCCCTCGCGACCGCCTGGTCGTTTAGTGGCGAAGTCTCGTGATACGGCCTGTATCCGTAGTTAGCCCTCGATTGCCTTGGCCACCACGTGACACGCTGGTATCCGTAGTTCGGCCAGATTGCCCCGCACGCCGTGGCGGAGTCTCGACGGCCTTGGTATCTCGTAGTTAGCCTCGTACTTGCCCCGGCCATACATGACACGGCATTGGTATCGTAGTCGGCCGTACTTGCCCGTGACGCCTCCGTGGTTTGATTGTATAGTATTGATTGTATAGTATTGATAGTGCGGCTTTGGTATCCGTAGTTGGCTGTACTTGCCCGCCGCTGATGATGCCGCTTTGGTATCTGGTAGTTAGCCTTCGTACTTGCCCCGTACAGTTTTTACGACTTAGGTAGGACTTGGTGTTCATATGTACTCCTTGGTGTTATTATATCATGATCGCCGGTGAGGAAGGTATTCCACGCATGATTGATGTTGAGGCGTGAGACCCATAGTTATATTTGAGTGACTTTGAGGCGAGTCCTCGACTTACATGATCGCTATTTATTATGGACTTTAGTTTGGTTATCATACATGTCTCCCGCTTTATAGATCGCTATGATTTCATTTACGCATTTTTCGCCACATACTGTACCGTTGTCGACCTCCCGGGCCGCGCTCATGCCGCAGTGAGGTACACCGCCATTGATCCTCGCCATAGGATCACAAGCCAACAGATGGGAAGCTCCGCTTCTCGAGGCTTATCTTTGGTATAGTCCTCACATCAGTAGGTACTTGTACATTCGTGGTATGGCGGCCCCCGTCCCGCCATGTTGTATAAAAACTCTTAGAGGTATGTAGCACTGCTAAGTGTGGTTTTTAAAAAAGGATTAAACTGCTCGTTTGAAAGATTTGTATATATATTATTGAAAGGTGACCGTTTTGGTTATCCTGCTCTTATCATATATCTTGTTTCATTTTTAAGTTTTTATTTCCGATTTTCTCGATGTTGTATCACCAGGGTGCTCGGTAAGGCACTACCACGGCCCCTAACGGTCGTGATGTAAACATTCGTCCTCGAATGTTCTTTCGGAGCTCAATCTATCATTTCTTGGCATAATCTCATAAAACTACACTTAATGAAACCTAATTATGCCACATAAGGCCCTAATACCTCGCACACGCATATCCGTCCATCATAAGCCCAAAAAGGGATTATCTTTTCGTACTTCCAACCCCTTCTAGCGTAAACATAGTCTCAATATAATATGTTCATGACACTTAAACATACAACAACTTTATCATGCATACAAGTTTCTAAAGGGTCAAAGACATACCTGAAATCATATAGGCGGTTCAAAGGACCGCTAAAACTGGGAACTTCCACCACGACCTCTGCCACGGCCTGTCGGTGCATGAACATCCTGCCTAGCTATTGAAGGCGAAGAACCCGCAACTGATCCAGTAGACTGTGCTGTCCCACCAGGACCCCCTCTATAAGGAAACTCTCTTAACATATGGCCTAGACGACCACAAGCAAAACAAGCACCCGTACCGGCGCGACATACCCCAGAATGGAACCTACCACACTGGGCGCATTGAGGCAAAAGTGGCCTCGACCGACCGAACCCCATCTCCGAGACCGGCTCTAGAGACTGACCGCCCCTGCATTCCCGGTTGTAAAACCCCACCGGAAATCGCGGAGGAGCACTGCGCTGGCCGCAATGTAGACCTAGTTCGCCGAGGCCGCCCGCCTCAAACCGCCTCGAGACCTACTGCCCCGCCCTCTTGGGCTGGCTCGAGCCAATATGATCCTCCTCTCTATCATCTATCCTCGCGCATACGCCGCATCTCCGCAATATCCATAATCTGGAAGGGGCCACCTCAAGCATGCAAGAATCATACGACGGCCTAGCCCCATCACATAACGATGAACTCGCCGCCATGTCGCCTACAATGGTGTGTGCATGCACGCCAAAGAGTCAAACTCCGTCAGACTCTCGATAGTTCTCTCATTCTGCCTCAAGGTCAAGAATCTATCTACGCGGGCTCTCCTCATCTCAGGGGGCAAAAAGTGATCAATGAAGGCCTCTGTAAACTCTTCCCAAACAGCTGGAAGAGCATCCTCACATCTCGACAGCCTCATGACTCAAACCGCTCAACGAAATATCGCAGAACCTGTAAGATGCTAGCATAACCGACTCTATCTCCAAGCCCTAAGAACTCGTGATAGTCCGTCAGAATCGCCGAATGAACTCCTGCGGATCCTCCTCGCACTCGAACCATAAAACTCGTGGATGACAACCCGTAAAATCCCGATTCGCAAATTGCTCGGCCAGGGTTAGCTACCGCTCCCGCTTGCCACGCCTACCACTATGCTAGTCAATAGCCCGACCGCTTCTCCATAATCTCTAAACTCGCCCCGGCCATGAATTGGAGGCTCGCACGAACATCTCGAGCTACCGCCGGCCTCTTCTATCGCCGCGTGGCTGAACTCGCCGATCCGCCTACTACCTCGTGCATAGTCTGTGCCCGAGTCCCGTAACTCTGCACCACTAGCGCCTTCGCCGTTACCTTGCCCTTCGGGCCCCGGTCGCTCCGCGAGGCATAATCGTTTCATAAGGATAGGTCGTAGAGGATTCAACCTAATAAGACATTTCATCGCACGATCTCGAGAGAGAAGAATGTAAACCAATCCAAAATGTCCTGCAAATTTCCTCGATTATAGATGTGGTGCACAACACACCGATAATGAAGACTTACTAGACACGGCCTCAGACACTTTCCGAGGACTAATCGCTCGATACCACTTTTGTCACGACCCGACCCCGGCTCGCGATCGGTGCCCTACTCAGGCACTTACTGGTATACATCGAGATAATCAGTGAACATACATTAAACTTATAAAATAAAACAACAGAAATAAACCACCAGGTTAGCCGATAGGGCTACCTTCCGGGACATATATATATAGAACCGAAGCAGTTGCCTCTTTTACTTTACAAACTGACCCACAATATGTGACTACTGCACTCTAAGAGTTTTAACATAACAAATATGGACAGGCCCCGACATACCCCTGAATATACATGAATCTACAACCTCAGGGGGAAACCGTACCAAGAGATAAGCCTCCGGAGTAAATGAAGCTTTTTCCCAACTGAACCGAGATCCTAAGAAAAAGGATCACCAACATGTGCACCTAACACTGCGGCATTTAACGCAGCCTCGGGGGTTAGTACAACAAAAATCTAATATGGAAGTAAGGTACAACAATTAAAACATATCTGTATAAAAGCATGACAGAGGTAAGTATAAAAAGGGGTAAATACTTGAACCTACCATGTCATTACCATCTCGTGAACTTAATCGTACCTTATTATCTTTTCACATTTTTCAATAAAAGTTATAGTCACTTTCTTACGTACATACTTAGGAAAATCATCAAGTTCATTACCATATAACTTACTTACCTTACATAACATAATCCGCTTTTTTGAGAGGACGCCTATATCGCCTACTACTGGGGACGCGATAAAGTCGCATAGTCTGCCCATAAAGGTATACTGCCCGGCCTATCTCTGGGACGCGGTAAAGTCACATAGTCTGCCCACAAAGGTATACTGCCCGGCCCATTCCTGGGACGCGGTAATGTCATATAGTCTTCCCATAAAGGTATATTGCCCGGCCCATTCCTGGGACGCGGTAATGTCATATAGTCTTCCCATAAAGGTATCCTGCCCGCCCATTCCTCGACGCGTAATGTCATATAGTCGCCCATAAAGGTATCGCCCGCCCATTCTCGACGCGTAATGTCATATAGTCTGCCCATAAAGGTATATTGCCCGGCCCATTCCTGGGACGCGGTAATGTCATATAGTCTACCCATAAAGGTATCGCCCGCCCATTCTCGACGCGGTAATGTCATATAGTTCGCCCATAAAGGTATACCGCTCGCCCATTCTCGACGCGGTAATGTCATATAGTCCGCCCATAAGGTATACCGCCCATTCCTCGACGCCAGAAAGTCATATAAAATCCGAGAATTTAACCCAACGTACTACGCACCTCTAATCCTTATAAAAAATGACTCTTTTTCAAATAAACTTCCAAGATACTAACAACCATAGTATCAAGTCATATCTACTTTTCAAGACAAGTCACAATACCTTTTAGAAATACAATTACCGGCTTCTAAATCAAGTGACTTCTTTCTTAAAAACCTTAAGCAATTGGTACCTTTAAAACAATTTGCCCTTCTTCATTTCAAGTCATTCTTTGTTTATATTACTAGAGAAAACCATTCTCTTAACCTTCCATAAAGTTATTATAACCAACTTCCCATAAAGTCGTTATACTAACTTTATGCCTTAGACTAATTCATTCTTTTTATAACCAGGAGACTTATACTTTCAAATCAAATCACATAGCTTTCAAAATACTTCAAGTCTCTTAACTTTTAAGAAAACAAGTTTCTTAACTTAGAATTTAAAATCTCTTATCTTTAGAATATCAAGAAATCCATGCTTTCCAACTCAATTATTCTATATATTTAAATCAAGTCATTTCTTCCTTTAGAAATCAAGTCCTTTAACTTGAAAAATAAAGTTTCTTAACCTTTTAAGAATTCAAGGTTCATAGTCTTAAAAACTTCATACGTAAACTCTTATAAATTAAGTAACATATACTTTGGTGCGTTGTGAATGAGTTATACTTATTCATAACGATCTTAATCAAGTAGCCATGATCTAGAAAATGTAATACAATTTTGTCTTATCTTAGCTTCTATGCAGATGGAGAATTCTACTCATTTTAACTTAATCAATTGTCATTACATTTTCCTTTATTAACACTGCAATGACTTGTTCGATACTTATTCTCATTTGTGCCTTAAAATTAGCCGAGTCAACTTGGCTCCAAATACCTCCTAACGACTCTTACCTTAGGATAACCTAGACATAACCTTTACATAGAGTAAATCACATACATATTGTTACACCCCGTAAGTCCAGGACATGTATAAGAGAATGTACGTAAGGAATCAAGACTTGGAAATTGGTACGAAAGGAAGAATTGTTTTTCCGACGGAAAATCTTCCGAACGTCGGAAAGGAAAAATGTTCGTTGTTGAGAATTGGATTCTCAAAATGCATTATTTGAAGAGTATGGAACTTATTAACATTTTGGAAATTTACTTTTACGGATTTGGTCATGTGGGGCCCACCCGAGGAATTTTACGCTTTGTGGGCCCACGAGGTTACGGAATTTTATGGACGAATGAGAGGCGACACGCGGCACCCCACACGTGGTCTTGGACAAAATTTAGGGAGGGTAAATGGTCATTGACCATCTTGGAAGATAAGTCTTGCAAGCTTGATATATTTGGCCAAAGTCAACTTGCCACTGGGCTTAATCCTAGTGAAACTCATCCTAGCCACTCAAGTGTTGCAATCTAAATACATTGTGTTTTATATACTACCCTAGTGCAAGACCAAGTCTTCAACACTTAGAAAAAATTAGAGAAACTCTTGTGCTTCACATACACCTCTCGGGTTTGGCTATAGTCCCACTAGAAAAAATTGTAGTTTTGATCCATTAGCCACAAGACTTTAACCCAATGTCCCTAAGGGTATTGTAAGGATATTTCAATAGAAAGATTTCGGAAAAATGGCGTTTTCGTATTAGTCGCAAGGCGGAAACTTAAGGAGTTCTTCAACTTTGAAGTTGGAACTTGAAGATGGGTTCTTCATAGGCTTCTAAGGCGCGACTTTGAATCTTGGAATTTTTAAGGGCTTATAAAGGTATAAATTTTGTCGTTTTAGTAGTTAAGACTTACTTATTGTTGTAGCTATGGATATTAGCAAGCATGAGTTATATAGTACGAAGTTTGATAAGTATTTTCGCTATTGGAACCCTAATCCGAAAACTAGCATGTTTAGCCTTAAGATTACAATTCAAGTTGATTATTGGTTTAAGTCGTCGCATGTTGTATAAAGAAGGAAATTGTAGTTGTTTATGACTATATAACATGTTAGACCTTAGAACTTGGAGTTGGAAAAGAATTGGAAAAGACTTAGTGTTGTTGGTTATTGTCGTCGAGAATGGCTAGTGAGTATTAATCTACTTGGTATGGATTGTGGGCGGAATTTTACACGATTGTAAGGCGTGTAATCCCATTTGTTTGGTTGTTGTTTGGAGCCTTAAATGTGGCGTGTTGGTTATTGTATTCGCCTTGAAAAGGTGGAAAGTGAGTAGAAACAAAGGAAGTCTTTGCCCGATTTTCCGTAGAATTAGACCGTATACTTAGTATTATTCTACGTTAGAGACTAGAAGTTGATAGTCTTGTTGTGACCATTATAGGTTGACACTTCTACGCACGCGTATTCGCTTAGCTTGTGGATTTAGCCTAAAAGGTATGTGAACTATCTCCTCTTCTAGCATGATTCCTTTAGATAAAGAAAGTATGTCCTACTCCTTAAATGATCCATTCCTGGTTGTATTTGGATTGCCTAAGATAGAATTTGTTCTATGTACTTTGATTGTACTTTGATGTTTAAATTGTAAGTTGTATAATCCATTGCCTTAGTGAAGTTGGATTCTTAAAAGTGAAAGTATTTTACTTAAAGTACACTGAGTCTTGAAAAGGAAGTGGTTTCCAAATATTTTGGCTAGGTCCTAGTTCCAAAACCTAAGGGTTGTTGTAATGACTTTAGAGGAGTCAAAGGAGTGATTTACTTAATTGTTTTAAGAGAGGAGAAATGACATGATTTAAGAGAAGTAACTTGTTTTAAAGTGTGAGTTACTTGAGGTTTAAAAGTAGAAGAAACTTGTTTTCTAAATATTAAGAGACTTGAAGTATTTTGAAAGTTAAGAAACTTGAATTATAAGTGTTTGATACTTGGATTTAAGTATAAGTCTCTTGGTTATAAAAGGAATGGATATATCTAAAACCATAAAGGGTTATAACGGCTTTATGGGAAGTTGGTTATAACGACTTTATGGAAGGTTAAGAAAGTTGTCTATTTTGATTAATGGGCATAATTTGCCTAGTTTATGAAAAAAATTTGAAGTTACTTGATTTCAAGCTTTGAAATGAGTTTCCTAAAAGTATAGTATCTTACTTTGAAAAATAGACACACCTTGATACTACGTGTTAGTATCTTGGGGTTTTACATAAAACGAGTCTTTGAAAAGAATGTACGCACGTAGTACTTTGGCTTGTTTAATTGAGAATTATTCTATGTATGCCTTGATAAGTACTTTGGCTTGTTTGATTGAGAATTATTCTATGTATGCCTTGATAAGTACTTTGGCTTGTTTAATTGAGAATTATTCTACGATGCCTTGATAAGTACTTTGGCTTATTTAATTGAGAATTATTCTATGATGCCTTGATAAGTACTTTGGCTTGTTTAATTGAGAATTATTCTATGTATGCCTTGATAAGTACTTTGGCTTGTTTAGCTGAGAAATCGCCAATGTGTCTTGGTGATAGCATTTAGTAACAAGTATTATGTTTTATTACCGCCGATTGACTTGCCGGGTCGATCGCCTTTTTGTTGTTGTACTTACTCGACGCGCCGACTAAGGTGTGGGATTCCACGCATGCTTCCATTATTTGTGTTACCCTATGGTCATGCTTATACAACGTGGGATGCCGGGCACGCGACCACGAGGATACTCGACACGCTTATACGACTCGATGATTCGGCATGTGACCGCGAGCGGATTCCCTTCGGTCATGTTTATGTTACCACGGTCATGCTTATACGATGTGCGGGATTCCGGCACGCGATCACGAGGATACCTCGATATGCTTATTGGTGTTATGTTATATCATGGATCGCCGCGGTGGAAGGATTCCACGCATGATTGATATTATGGGCGTGAGACCCATAGTTATATTTGAATAGTGACTTCTGGTACGCGTCCCTAACTTGATATAATCGCTATGTATTGTGTAATCGTAGGTTGGCTATCATACGTGTCTCCCTTTGTTTAGCATGATTTCATTACAAGATTTCATTCGCTTTCACATACTTGGTACATTCTTCGGTCGCTTCATGCCGCGTTCACGCCGCAGTTTAGGTACTGCTTGGTGATCTGCAGTGTAGGACCGCCGTAGTTTTGGATAGCTCCTTCGTCGGAGTTTATCTTTTTGGTATAAGTTCCTTCAAGACAGATTTTGTACAAGCATGGGTACTGGCGGGCCTTGTCCGTCATAGTTCAAGATAACTCTGAGGTCCAGATTCATACTGGATCGACTCATGTACAAGCAGTGTCTTTTGAGTATGTATATTATGGCAGCCTTTTCGGCTTTGCCCTTGCACGTATGTTGGTTTTAAAAAAAAAGGGTGTTATTTAAATTCCGCAGTTTACTTGTGTTGTTAAGGTGTAGGGTGCCTGGGCACCAAACACGCCCGGTTCGGCGTGACACATACCTCTTAACTTCTAAGAGTAGGAGGGAACATGAAATATTACCACATGTATATTCCATACATAGAATCATGCCAAAAGAAGGAAGAGGTTCACATACCTCGCGACGATTATCGACAAGTAGCAAAATGCTCCAAAGTACTTCCACCTTGATAGCTATTCCATCCTTCAAGTAGAATACGCTATACTTAGTACTTCAACCTATAATGGCCATAATACGTCCATTAACTTCTTACTTCAAACGTAGAATATTCTAAGTGCTAAGTCACTAAATTTTACGGAAAATCGGACATCACTTCCTTTGTTTCTACATACTTTGCCACCTTTTTCAAGGCCGAATTCAATAACCAAACACGCCACATTTAAGGCCCAGCAAGGCAATTAACAATAGGGGATTACACGCCTACTAGACGTGTAAAATTCCGCCCCACAATTGATATCAAACTAATACAAACTACTAGGCCAAATCCGGCAATCTTAGGATACAACAATACCAATTCTTATCCAATTTCCTTTTCAATCCAAGTTGTTAGCATAACATGATATCAAGTCGCAATCGATTATAACTACTATAATCTTCAAGTAAGTAACATGCGACTATTCTAAATACGACCAAATTGTAATTCAACTTCAAAAGGCTTATAAGTCATTTCGGATTTAAGGCTACAACAATCCATATCACTTATCAAACTTCAACACATATACTTCATGCTAGTAAAATGTAAGGCTAACAACAATATATAATCATGTAACACTTTAAGAGAACAAGATTGTTACCTCAACGAGTCTTAATCCAACTTCAAATCCAAAGTCGCTCCTTAGAAACTTAGAGCCTCTTCTTGACACTTCAATCCGCCACTTGAGACCCTTAGAATATCACAAACCACTCCCCTTAAATCTTCCAATCAAAACCTAGAAAAGCAACTAGGTTTCACCTTGCGACTAATACAAAAACGCTATTTTTCCGGGATCTTTCTATTGAGATACCCTTGAAATACCCTCATGAACCTTGGTTTAAAGTGTGGAGCTTATTGGACAACAAACAAAAAAAATTCTTTTTCTTTCTTGTTGAACCCGAGAGCACAAGCCCTTGTTCATCCAATTTTCTTGAAAATTTTCTAAGTATAGAAAGCTTGTCTCACTACTAGTATCTTTATATAGCAACATGGAGGGCTAAGATTAATACATATGTGTGGTTTGGATGCATCTCCTTTAAATATCAAGCTAAGTGGTCCCATTGACCAAGTCAATAATGTCAAGCTCTACTACTTGCAAGACTTGTCATCTTAATAATGGTCAAATGACCCTTTTGTCCATACCAAAATCGTCCAAGACCATTCAAGGGGGGTGACACGTGTCGCCCTCCCATTCGTCGCAACATTTCGTTTTCCGACAATTCCATAATTCCGACAAATTTTTACTAGACTCAAATCTTAACATTTTAGTTCTTACGTACATTCTTATAACCATGTCCTGAAAATCCGGGGTGTAACAATTTCACACCCCTAGCCTCAAAGAAACCCCCCCTTGGCCGAGAGTGGGCAGATTTTCGGGACTGTTTTGGACAGATTTTTAGTCAAGTTTGGAAGGGAATATCTCCTAGAACATAAGGAGTTTTTGAGTGTTTCAAAAGCCTAAAATGAATTTCGTCGAGTCTAGTTTCCAACGCAATAAACCGCTCGTCGATAGGACACTCGAGTAGAGAGTTATCTGCGTTACAAGTTCTGCTGACGAAGCAGTGGCTAAAAATCTGGACAGTCACGTTTTTTGGACTATCTTGAGGTAATGAACCTTAACCTCTTTGTGATGTTGATTATTATGTATATATGGATATTATACATATATTGGAAGTATATTATGGACTATAAGATATAAATAAAGATTTGGATCTTGTTAAGATGTTAAAAAGGAGAATTGGCATATTACCCATTAAAATGGTAAAAATGTATTCATTACTTACTAAGAGGTTAACAACAAAGGAACTATAACTTATAATAAGATTGGAATGTAAGTTAAAGGACTAATGAAGTAAGTGGATAAGTAATTGTAAAAGTTGGCCAAGGACCCCAACTTAAGGACCGTATCTACTTTGGACCATATCTACTTTGGACTATATTTACTTTGGACCTTCTTTACTTATTGTTATTATGAAGGAGAGATTGTTAATCGCGTTCGCTTGGCGTGTTATCCCCTTCTTTACTTATTGTTATTATGAAGGAGAGATTGTTAATCGCGTTCCGTTTGGGCGTGTTATCCCCTTCTTTACTTATTGTTATTATGAAGGAGAGATTGTTAATCGCGTTCTGTTTGGGCGTGTTATCCCCTTCTTTACTTATTGTTATTATGAAGGAGAGATTGTTAATCGCGTTCCGTTTGGGCGTGTTATCCCCTTCTTTAGTTATTGTTGTTATGAAGGAGAGATTGTTAATCGCGTTCCGTTTGGGCGTGTTATCCCCTTCTTTAAATTTTGGTATTATTGCACCTTAATTATAGTATGTTAATTACGGTTATCGGGCCTTGGAAAAGGTGGAAAATTGAGTAGAAACGGGGGAGGTGCTGCCGAATTTTCCGTAGGAAATGGAACCTTGATCTTAGAAATTACCTACGAAGAGATCTAGAGGTTAATAGACGTTTCATGGCCATTATAGGTGGAAGCACTACGAGTAGCGTATTCTACTTGAAGGGTGAAAAAGGGCTAGCGAGGTTTTAGTACTTTGGAGCGTTTTGCTAAATTGTCGATAATCGTCGCGAGGTATGTGAACCTCTTCCTATCCTTTCTAGCATGATTATTTTAAACTATGTAGTACGGTAGACGTACGTGTGTAAAATGAATTTGGTTGGTTTAAAACATAAAGTGTTATAATGGATTTATGGGAAGTTAATTATAATAACTTTATGTAGGTAAAAGAATGGTTTACTGATTTTTTAAAAATATAAGAGACTTGACTTATATTTGACTTGATTTGATACGTGAAGAACTTGAATTGTGTGGAAAGTTGTGAAACCTCATTCGTGAGTAATGAGTACTTGGTTTTGAATAATAATGTTATATTGATTTCGGAAATGAGAATAAATATCGAACAACCCACTGCAGCGTTAATAAAGGAAACTATATTGACCAATAATTAATATTATTAAAACAAGTAGAAACCTCCATCTGCATAGAAGTTAAGATAAGACAAAATTGTATTACATTTCCCAGATCATGGTTGCTTTAATAAGGTCATTAATAACAAGTATTGATTTTTCTTAAATTCCAAAATAAGGAACTTGTTTTCTAAAAGAAAAGAGACTTGAGAAATTGAAGTGTTTTTTTTAAAGAGAAGGCATACTGTTGTCTTAAGTTGGTTTAAAAAGAAGGTATGGAAATTGTTCTGGTTACTTAAAAGATAGTTACTCTATCTTGATACTACGAGTATCGTGTGACCTTTGTGAAAGAAATGGATCTTTTAAAGAGTTAAAGTATGTAGTACCTTAGGTTAAAACCCGATTTGTTGATATGAAACGCAAGTACCTCGCGTGAGTAACTTGCCTATGTTTTGTGATAGCCTTGTCATACTTTCGTGTTGGCTTGATGAAGTAAACATGTTGTGATACTACGTGTGTTAGTACCTTGTGATGTTTGTGTGCGAGGTTATTCTTGTTATGCTTATGTTGTTTAACGATAAGCCGTGTGTACGATTCTTGTGATGCTTGTGTGCGAGGTTATTCTTGTTGTGCTTATGTTGTTTAACGATAAGACGTTGTGTTAGTATTATACCACTCACCTCTTGACATGATACCGGGTTGTTGCCCCCGATGCGAGGAATACCTCACGCGGTCCACGGACCTACGCGAGTCGCGGAGTTCGTGATTGTGCGCGAGTAATACCTCACGCGGCCTACGGGCTACGCGACTACGGAGTCCGTGATCGATGCCGAGGATTAGCTACCCTCGATGCGAGGAATACTCATGCAGCCTAGGTGGCCTACGCGATCGCGGAGCACAGATTAGGCATGCATAATGATACTATGGGCGATTGGCCTTGCTTCGATCATTCGCGCCCAGAAAAGACCGACATTATATCTATTATTGCCCTTGTTTGTGATGGCACTATGCGCGTTAACACGGTTGTTTCGCATACTTGTGAATCGGTTTTAAAATGTTATGGTTATAATCGAGTGATGACCTTGAGGAGTGAGTCCCGACTTGACACGATTGTTTATAGATTGTGAAATGGTATCTTTTAGAGACAATGTTGATGCTCATTACTCTTGTTGATTTGGCTTTGTGAAACGATTTTGATTGTCATATATGTCTCTGCTTTATATAGACTATTATGATTTCATTTACGCATTTTCGCCACATACTTACACCCGTAGTTCCGTGGTATGTATATGAGGACGCATATACGAGAATACGACAAGAATATCGGAAAGGAAGAAAGACGTGATTTTTCACTAAAAGTTTCCGGTTTTTGTGAAGGAAAAAAGTTCGTTAATGGGAATTGGATTCCCAGATTTGGTATTTGGACTTCCTGGATTATATTAGAATTATGGAATTTTATTTCCGGAATTGGTCACGTGGGGCCCACGGGAGAAATTTACGGTTTGTGGGGCCCACTTTATTTTCGGATTTTTGGCATTACGGATATTTTTGAAAGATGAAATATTTTGGACGAGTAAGAGGGCGACACATGGAACCCCATGTGGCCCTATGGCCGAAAGTAGGGGGACACTTGGACGTTTCTTTGGTGGACAAGTGGCAAGCCACTTGTCCCATTTTTGTGGTGGACACTTGGTTGGTAAATCCACACACACTTGGACCCAATCTTCACCATACACTTGCTCACATCCTAGCCCTTGATTTCTCTATAAATACCCCCCCTTGAGTGCAAGACTTATTCATTCCACACTTAGTTATTTCCAAAGCTTGAAAAATTACTCCCCCCCTTCTAGTGCTCTACTGGGCTGATTTGTGGAGCTTAAGTTGTCCAAAAATTCTTAAAGTTTTAAGTGTTCTTCCTTAGGGTGTTAGGAAGATTGTGTACCAAGAGTTGGAAAAGATTTCACACCCCTAGCCTAGAAACCTTGCCTTGGCCGAAAGTTGCCAAATTGTAGCCTAAGTGTTCATCACTTTTTTGGAGTTGGATTGTTATACCCCGTATTTTCCAGAGTATGTACGTAAGGACGTACGTAGAAAATTGAACTTGTGATTTAGGCTTGGCCGAATTCTTTTTGTTCACAACACCCGATTAGAGTCGTTTACTAAACGCTTCCACGCCTTCGTAGGGAATTTCCGCCATGTCATTTTTAATTTTTATGATTTTTCCGAGAGACGAAACATTTTGGATCAACGGGAGGTGACATGTGTCACCCTCACATTGGAAGCAAGGCGGCAACCCTGGCCGAATTGGGCTACTTTATGGCCTTGATTTGTGCCTTGTTTCAGGCCTTGTTTTCATGAGTGTTTTGTGGAGTAGGTTAGTGTGCATACGGCTTGATTGGCCTTACACTTGCCTTGCACATGGCTTGATCTTCGCCATTGGTTGGCCTCGGGTTTTCCTATAAATACCTCCTTTGTGTTGATGAACTCTTCATCCACAAATGAAACCTTCCAAGCCAAAAATCCTCCTCCCTTTAGGTTGTGTTCGCCCAACACCCCTCCCCTGAGAAGCCTTGGCCGAGGGTGCTCTCCCTCCCAGTGGTCACGAGAACCCCCTAGCCTAGTTGCTTTCAGATAATACCCCTTTTTGTGGTATAGAAATACTTCCAAGTATTGTTATAATGCCCAAATACCTTAGCCAGATACCTTGTAGTATTCTAAGGTTATACCTATACGAAAAGCCCGTAAATACTATTATACTTCCCACACTACAAAACCAAACCCTAAGGAAAATCTCCATAGTCCATTGAGTATTGTGTAGAAGTTGGTTAGAACTTCTAAGCGTGGTTTAGAGCTGGTCGAGCGCCTGAGTCGAGCTAAACGCTGCCCAGATCGACATTTTAACTCGATAATTACGGCTTATCGAGGTAATTATCTTGTTCTCTATTGTAATTGGAAATTACATGATGTTAGAATATATAGTTGAAGTATACTATATATAGTAATCAACTTAATGTTGTGGCAATGTCCTCGACTTAAGCCCAATTTAAAGTTAAGAATCGAATCGAATTACGCAGGATCCATTACAGAGACTTGTGTAGTTGACGGCAGGAAGCGGCTGCCCACTTTCCGTAGGATCTTGCATCTAGATTTATTCTACCGAGTAGTCTAGACTTTGATAGACTCGTAACCCGTATAGGTTGAATGTTCTCGCGAGTAGCACGTGCTACTGAGAAGGTGGACCAGCTAGTCGTTATAGCCGTGGAGCGATTTGCTAATAGTCGATAATCGTCGCGAGGTATGTGAACCTCTTCCTATCTCTTCTAGCATGACGTGTGTATAACTATGTAGTACGGCAGACGACGCGTGTTAATTGAACGTAGTAGTACGGCAATGTCTTTTGACTTAAGCCCGAATAATAATAATCTTGAAGTAGTTCAAGAGAATTAAGAACTGCTTTTTAAAAGAAGAGTAATACTTGGTTTTAAAAGCTAAGAGTTATACTAGTTTATGGAAGTTAGGTATAACGGCTTAAGAGAGATAAAACGAATGATTTATTTATTTTAGAAGTTAAGAGACTTGATCTTGTAAGATAAGAGACTTAACTTAAATGAATTATATGAATTTTGTGTGAAACCTCATTCGTGAGTAATGAGTACTTGATTTTAAAAGGGATAATGTTTTACTGATTTCTAAATCGAATGTGTATCGATAAACCATCATGCATTAATAAAGGAAAATGTATTGAATAATTAAGTATTATTAAAACTAAAGAGAAACTTCCATCCGCATGAAGCTAAGATGAGACAAAATGATATTTCCTGTGTCATGGTCAGAATAAGATTGTTATAAACAAGAATATCCTACTCACATATAAGGCTTATGTTTCTCCGATTGTTTAAAAGAGAATTATATTCTTAAATGAATAAGACTATGAACTACTAAACCTTTCTAAAATAAGAAACGTGAACATTTGAAATTAGGCAACTCGACGCTTGGAAAATAATGTTGTTACTTGATTTTACAAAAGGTAAGAGTTTTGGTTTTCTTAAAAGGACAATACTCTATTTTTATACTACGCATCAGGTGACTTATGTGAAAGAAATAGATCTTTTAAAGATTTAATGTGTGAAGTACTTTGGGGGTAGATACCAACTTGTTAATGTAAAGTACCTTGTGTGAATAACTTGATTGTATTGGTTTGTGATAGCCTTGTAATACTTTCTTGTTGATTTGATAAGTAAACATGTTAGATGCTACGCTGTTAGTATCTCGTGATGTTAGTGTAAAGGGGTTTTCCTCGATCGCGCTTTAAAGTTGTTTGACTATCACCGTTATGTTGGTATTGTACCACTCACCTTGACTTCAGGTCCGAGGTTGCCGCCTCCGACGCGGTAGACTCAGCGTGTCCGGGACCATGATTCGAGAATACCTCACGCGTCCGTGGATCCATGCGAACTACGGAGTTCCGTGTTAGTTTACGCCCTTGTGGTCACGCGGCCTCGCGCTACGCGGATCGCGAGTCCGTGATTTACGCCGGAGTAGCTACCGATGCGCGGTTATACCTCACGCGCCTACGAGGTTGGCCTACGCGAGTCGCGGAAAGTTCTGTGGCTAGACGCGCACATTTGATATCACGGCGAGTGGGACCACCTTGATCACGTGACGGCCAGACGCATACCATGATACGCTTTATGACCTTGTTAGTACGCAGGTGTTAGTAGTCCGCCATGCCTTCGCATTTACCTCAGATCGCTTTATTTGGACACAGCGGACCCGTGTTCATGGTATTCCTCGTGCTTTTATATCATAGATCAGCCAAGTGAGAAGGTATTCCACGCATGATTGATGTCGCGGGCGTGAGACCCATAGTTATTATCGAGCGACGACTTCTGAGGCGCGAGTCCCCGGCTTGACACGATCGCTATTTATCAGAATCGTAGTTTGGTTATCATACATGTCTCCCGCTTTGTATAGACTACTATGATTTCATTTACGATTTATTTTCGCCACATACTGCACTGCCAGATCGACTCTCCTGGCCGCGCTCATGCCGCAGTAAAGGTACACCGCCATCGATCCTCGCCTTAGGGTCACATTTCGCTTGGGAAAGCTCCGCTTTCTCCGAGGCTTATCAGCCGTATAGTCCTCGTTGTAGGTATTTACATTCGTGGTATGGCGGGTCCCGCTCCGCCATTGTTGTTGTATAATTTCTGAGGTCCGTAGTACCGCCACAAGGTGGTTTGTAAAAAGGATTAAACTGCTCATGTTGAAAAAGTTGTTGTTTATATATATGCCGAAGGCAAGTTTTTCTCGATTATTGTTTCATATTTCATAATATGCCTCAGATCGTTTTATGTTCCAGATTTCTGCGATGTTGTATCACTAGTGGTGCCCGGTAGGCACTACCACGCCCGAATCGGTCGTGACAAAAGTGGTACTTGAAGAGGAGTTGGTTAGAAACTTCTGGGTCGCTGAGCGGGTTGGAACGTAAAGAATCGAGCTAAACGCCGTTGCAGATCGACTTATTAATCTTGGATAATTTTGGGCTTATCGAGGTAATGATCTTTAACCCTCTATCAGAATTGATATTTCATATTGTAGTAGTTTAGAATCGAGTATAAGATATATCGAAGGATGATTATAAAGAATTGAATCATTTACATTGACCGTATTTACGTAGACTTGTAGTATTAATGTGGAGTAGAATTGTACACGCAGTTAGACGCGGTAACCCTCCTCGAGTTGTCGGGCTGGCAGCGTGCCTTGATAGAGAGGAGATTTATGTTGTCATGGGAGGTGCTCCTAATTTTCCATAGAATAAGGAACCTTGTACTTAGAATTGTTCTACGAAGAGATCTAGAGGTTGATAGACGCTTGTGGCCTTTTTATAGTCAAGTACTACGAGTAGCGTATTCTACTTGAAGAGTGGAAACGGCTAGCAGGGTTATAGTACTTTGGAGCGTTTTGCTAATTGTCGATAATCGTCGCGAGGTATGTGAACCTCTTCCTATCTTTTCTAGCATGATTATGTGAACTATGTAGTACGGTAGACGTACGTGTGCTAAAAGAGTTTGGTTGGTTTAAAACATAAAGTGTTATAACGGCTTTATGGGAAGTTTGTTATAACAACTTTACGAGGTAAAGAAATGGTTTGTGGTTTTAAAAGATAAGAGACTTGACTTATAAATGACTTGATGTGAAATATTAAGGACTTGGTTTGTGTTAAAAGTTGTGAAACCGCTTATGAGAAATGGGTAATTGGGTTTTAAAAGGAATAAGTTATATTGATTTCGAAATGAGAATAAGCATCGAACAAACCATCAGCTGCTAATAAAGGAAAATGTATTGAATAATTAATTATATTAAAACCAGAGAAACCTTCATCCGCATGAAGCTAAGATAAGACAAAATTGTATTACATTTCCTAGATCATGGCTGCTTTAATAAAATTATTAATAACAAGTATTGATTTTTCTTAAATTCCACAGTAAGGAACTTGATTTCTAAAAGAAAAGAGACTTGAGAATTTGAAGTGTTTTGGTTTAAAAGAAAGGCATGGTTTTGTCTTAAATTGGTTTAAAACATAAAGTGTTATAATAGCTTTACGGAAGTTAGTTATAACGACTTTATGAAAACAAAAGGATGGTTTTATTATTGGATTTAAATGGTAACTCGACTTTAAAGGAGAAATGATTTGGTTTAAAAGAAAGTATGAAAATTGTTTTGGCTTACTTAAAAGATACATTTCATTTTGATACTACGGTATCGTGGTGACTTTTTGTGAAAGAAATGGATCTTTTAAAAGTTAAAATACGTAGTACCGGGGTTAAAACCTGATTTGTGTTCATAAAAGAATGTCTAAAAGTATGTTCAACTTGCCTACGTCAGGTGATAGCCTTTGTTGTGCAAGTGTTGTATTTCGATACCGCTCTCGCCGAGGTCATTATCCGTTGATTGATGGACATACGACACGACGGGTGGCCCACGTATGCTTCCACTATATCGATCCTTTCGACATACCGACACGACGGGTGGCCCACGTACGCCCATTGTGAGTGTTATCTTGTTATTTGCTTTGGACATACCGACACGATGGGTGGCCCACGAGTATGCTTCCATTATGATTGTTATCTTGTTATTTCCTTCGACATACCGACACGACGGGCGCCCACTGCATGCTTCCATTGTGAGTGTTATCTTGTTATTTACTTCGACATACCGACACGACGAGTGTCCCACGAGTATGCTTCCATTATGATTGTTATCTTGTTATTTCGACATACCGACACGATGGGCGCCCACGTATGCCCATTAGGAGTGTTATCTTGTTATTTGCTTTGGACATACCGACACGATGGTGGCCCACGAGTACGCTTCCATTATGATTGTTATCTTGTTATTTCCTTGACATACCGACACGGGTGGCCCACGTACGCCCATTAGGAGTGTTATCTTGTTATTTGCTTTCGACATACCGACACGACGGGTGGCCCACGAGTACGCCCATTATGATTGTTATCCGTTATTTCTTCGACATACCGACACGATGGGTGGCCCACGAGTATGCTTCCATTAGGACGGTTCCATGGCCACGCTTATACCGAGGTAAGACGCCGGCACGCGTCACGGGTTAAATTCCTGTTATATTCGGGAGTGAGCGACTTTCTGCGCGAGTCCCCGACTGATACGATCGCTAATATATATCAGGAATCGTAGTTTGGTTATCATACATGTCTCCCGCTTTATATAGACTATTATGATTTCATTTACGATTTTCGCCACATACTGTACCGCAGATCGACTTCGGGCCGCGCTCATGCCGCAGTGAGGTACATCGCTTGCTGATCCTCGCCTAGGATCACGCTCAAATTGGAAGCCTGGCCCGAGGCTTATCTTTTGGCATGCTTCCCGAGTTTGTAGTTTCTTGTAAATTCGTGGTACATGGCCCCGTCCGCCATAGTTGTTATTAAAACTCTTAGAGGTCCAGTAGTAATCGCTGTGCGGTGGTTTGTAAAAAAGGATGTAACTGCTCGTGTTTAATCATTTATATATATATGCAGAAGCGACCGCTTTGGTTAGCCTATTTTCTTATCAGATATCTTGTTTCATGTGTAAGTTTTTATTTTCACGATTTTCTCGATGTAGTATCACTAGGGTGCCCGGTAGGCACTACCACGCCCGGTCGTCGTGACAAAAGTGGTATCAGAGCAGTTAATCCTCTGAAAGTGTCTACAGACCGTGTCTAGTAGAGTCTTGATTATCGGTGTGTTGTGCACCATATCTATAATCAGGAGGCTACAGGATATTTAGGATTGGTTTCCATTCTTCTGACTCTGAGATCGTGCCTTAGAGCTGTGTTATAAGTTGGACTCGCGTATTCTTATGTACCGCTATGCCTCTACGCAAGTGCAACCGTGGCCCATGGGCAAGGCAAAGCAGAGGGAGCTACGAGTAGAACACAGAGGGTTACGAGGGCACGTGCCGTCAAGACTGAGATAGTACTTCGTGACGACGAGTTTTATGACGCCGCTAACCCCAACAGAGTTTAGAGCGGCAGCAGTTTCTACTGAGGCCACGATACCTGAGCCTCCAGTGCCACGGCCAGGAGCCGAGGATATGAGTTCAAGGAGATGACCCAGCATTAGCTAGCCGGTAAGCTGGAACGAGGACGACGGAGCCGGTGGTTCCAAAGCATCGATGATTCAACCTAGATCCGATAGTCCGAGACTTCGGATTTCGAGTTGCGCCGCGAGTTCTATGGATAGAGAGTCGAGGATGATCCTCGTGGTGTCGTGCTAGCTTGAGAGATTGTTATACTTGCGGCCGTCAGGCCACGTGATGGGAGGATGTCCAAGTAGGAGGATACAAGAGGATGACTCACCACCGGTCGTCGGGTTGCTTGTTCGAGAAGGGGTGTTAGTCGGACGGGTCACCCCACCGCTGAGGCCGCTGTAATAGACTCCATTATGGAGTGTCGCATCGCTCGGCAACTTGTATGCTTGCGCCAACAGGCCATTTGGAGAGAGTTTGTCCACCGCAGGTAGCACAGATGTAGAGACTCAGCCTTCGGGATCGGTGGCTGGTTCATCGCCTTATATAGCTAGGCGCCCTGCAGGGCAGGATTATGATTAGAGCGACAAAGGGAAAGTGAGGCAGTAGTTACAGAGATATCTTCAGCCCTTAAGAGACTGGTTTATGTTGTTATGGTGGATACATGTTATGTTCTATGTACGGAAAGCATTGTGTTAAGTGTGAATTAGAAAACATGGGTAGTTGAAAAGGGTAAGTCTGGGGACGAGACAATTGTGAGCCTTAGAATTTATAACAGTTAGGACTTTGGATGCAAGGCCGTCTTGAGTGGGTGATTTTACGGTTGGTCTTTGTCGAAGTACTTGGTATGCGTGTTATATATTGTGGGATAATTCCATGGGTAGTGTGAGATGGAAGTGACAACTTTCATGACGTGAATTAGTAAGATTGTTCCGGATCGGGGAACGAGAGAGTTTGGCGCGATAGCGGGTCGGGTTGAGGCCAGATCGCGGGTCAACCCGCAGCCCGGAATGAGGTGGGGTCACGAGGTGGTCCCGCCAGTGGTAGGATCACGAGGTGCAAGGCCCAAGTCTAGTAACCATGGTATGAGTTCGTGGACGGTTCGACTGCATCAGATCGCGAAGGCCAGAATGGCCTTCAAGGAATTGAGGCTAGTAAGATGACCAAGTTCGAGGTAGTGACTCCAAGGTTTTGGAACCAAGCGATGACCGAGTATGGTACGTGTACTGCAGAGAGTTCGTGCACGTGAAGGGTATGACGAGTAAGGAAACGAGTGAACGCGTGTGTTAACAGAATAAAAGCGATCATTTTGTTGTGAAGTGAAGATGCGAAGGGAGTATCCTTTAGACCATAGGTGGAAGCTTTTGTGATGTTAGAGGTGATTCATCATTGGCTTGGATTGGAGTTTTTCGCATGTGTTATATTATGGTCGTGTGGCATGTGGTTTTGTAAGTATAGTAGTGAAGACTATACCAAGCATGTATGTTTTGAGACTTAGAAGGAACATTCGACGAATGTTTCTAAGGAGGGAAGAATGTTACACCGTAGTTCCGTGGTATGTATATGAGGACGACGTAAGAGAATACGAGAATATTGGAAAGGAAGAAAGACGTGATTTTTCACGAAAAGTTTCCGCTTTTGTGAAGTAAAAGGTTCGTTAATGGGAATTGAATTCCCGATTTGGTATTTGGACTTCTGGATTATATTAGAATTATGGAATTTTATTTCCGAATTGGTCACGTGGGCCCACTGAGAAATTTACTGCTTGTACCCACTTTATTTTCGGATTTTTGGCATTACTGATATTTTTGAAAGATGAAATATTTTGGACGAGTAAGAGGCGACACATGGAACCCCACGTGGCCCTATGGCCGAAAGTAGGGACACTTGACGTTTGGTGGACAAGTTGGCAAGCCACTTGTCTCATTTGTGTGGTGGACACTTGGTTGGTAAATCCACACACACTTGGACCCAATCTTCACCATACACTTGCTCACATCCTAGCCCTTGATTTCTCTATAAATACCCCCCCTTGAGTGCAAGACTTATTCATTCCACACTTAGTTATTTCCAAAGCTTGAGAAATTACTCCCTCCCTTCTAGGTGCTCGGCCTTGGGCTGATTTGTGGAGCTTAAGTTGTCCAAAAATTCTTAAAGTTTTAAGTGTTCTTCCTTAGGGTGTTAGGAAGATTGTGTACCAAGAGTTGGAAAAGATTTCACACCCCAAGCCTAGAAACCTTGCCTTGGCCGAAAGTTGCCAAATTGTAGCCTAAGTGTTCTTCACTTTTTTGGAGTTGGATCTTGAAGAGGAGTTGGTTAGAAACTTCTAAGGGTCGCTTGGAGCGGGTTGGAACGTAAAGAATTGGAGCTAAACGTTGCTCAGGATCGACTTATTAATCTTGGATAATTTTGGGCTTATCGAGGTAATGATCTTTAACCCTCTATCAGAATTCGATATTTCATATTGTAGTAGTTTAGAATTGAGTATAAGATATATTGGAAGGATGATTATAAAGAATTGAACTGTATTTACATTGGACTGTATTTACAGTAGACTTGTAGTATTAATGTGGAGTAGAATTGTACACGTCCGGTTAGACGTGTAACCCCTCCTTGGAGTTGTTGGCTTGGTAGCAGGCCTTGATAGAGGAGGAGATTTATGTGGTCATGCGGGAGGTGCTCCCGAATTTTCCATAGAATAAGGAACCTTGTACTTAGAATTGTTCTACGAAGAGATCTAGAGGTTGATAGACGTTTTGTGGCCTTTATAGGTTGAAGTACTACGAGTAGCGTATTCTACTTGAAGGGTGGAAAAGGCTAGCAGGGTTATAGTACTTTGGAGCGTTTTGCTAATTGTCGATAATCGTCGCGAGGTATGTGAACCTCTTCCTATCTTTTCTAGCATGATTATGTGAACTATGTAGTACGGTAGATGTACGTGTGCTAAACGAGTTTGGTTGGTTTAAAACATAAAGTGTTATAACGGCTTTATGGAAGTTTGTTATAACAACTTTATGAGGTAAAGAAATGGTTTGTGGTTTTTAAAAGATAAGAGACTTGACTTATAAATGACTTGATGTGAAATATTAAGGACTTGGTTTGTGTTAAAAGTTGTGAAACCGCTTATGAGAAATGGGTAATTGGGTTTTAAAAGGAATAAGTTATATTGATTTTAAATGAGAATAAGTATCGAACAAACCATCAGCTGTTAATAAAGGAAAATGTATTGAATAAATAATTATATTAAAACCAGTAGAAACCTCCATCTGCATAGAAGCTAAGATAAGACAAAATTGTATTACATTTCCTAGATCATGGCTGCTTTAATAAAATTATTAATAACAAGTATTGATTTTTCTTAAATTCCACAGTAAGGAACTTGATTTCTAAAAGAAAAGAGACTTGAGAATTTGAAGTGTTTTGGTTTAAAAGAAAGGCATGGTTTTGTCTTAAATTGGTTTAAAACATAAAGTGTTATAATAGCTTTATGGGAAGTTAGTTATAACGACTTTATGAAAACAAAAGGATGGTTTTATTATTGGATTTAAATGGTAACTTGACTTTAAAGGGAGAAATGATTTGGTTTAAAAAGAAAGTATGAAAATTGTTTTGGTTTACTTAAAAAGACAGTTACTCTATTTTGATATTACGGGTATCGTGTGACTTTTTGTGAAAGAAATGGATCTTTTAAAAAGTTAAAATACGTAGTACCGTGGGGTTAAAACCCGGATTTGTGTTCATAAAAAGAATGTCTAAAAGTATGTTGAACTTGCCTATGCTTGTGGTGATAGCCTTTGTTGTGCAAGTGTTGTATTTCTGTGCTACCGCGTCTCTCGTTGGAGGGCCGGCTATCTGGTTGATTGATGGACATACTGACACGATGGGTGGCCACGTATCTTCCACTATATCGATCCTTTTGGACATACCGACACGATGGGTGGCCACGTATGCTTCCATTAAGTGTTATCTTGTTATTTGCTTTGGACATCGACACGATGGGTGGCCGAGTATGCTTCCATTATGATTGTTATCTTGTTATTTCCTTTGGACATACCCATCGCACGATGGGTGGCCACGGGTATGCTTCCATTGTGAAGTGTTATCTTGTTATTTACTTGGACATACCGACACGATGAGTGTCCGAGTATCTTCCATTATGATTGTTATCTTGTTATTTCTTGGACATACCGACACGATGGGTGGCCGGGTATGCTTCCATTAGGAGTGTTATCTTGTTATTTTCTTTGGACATACCGACACGATGGGTGGACCACAGTATGCTTCCATTATGATTGTTATCTTGTTATTTCCTTTTGGACATACCGACACGATGGGTGGCCGGGTACGCTTCCATTAAGTGTTATCTTGTTATTTGCTTTGGACATCACGACACGATGGGTGGCCACGAGTATCTTCCATTATGATTGTTATCCGTTATTTCCTTTGGACATACCGACACGATGGGCGGCCGAGTATGCTTCCATTAGGATGGTTCCATAGCCATGCTTATACCGAGGTAAGATAAGCGCGGGCATGGCGTCTTGAGTTAAATTCTGTTATATTTGAGTGATGACTTTACGAGCGTGAGTCCCGACTTGACATATTGCTAATATATATTGTGAACTAGTTTGGTTATCATACACGCTCTGTTTATATAGACTATTATGATTTCATTTCTGATATTTTGATTTCACATACTTGGTACTGATCTTGACCTCTCCCGGGGCTGCGTTCATGCCGCAGTAGAGGTACATCGGTTGTTGATCCTCGCCTTAGGATCACGATTCAGCGTGTTAGGAAGCTTCTTCTCCGGAGGCTTATCTTTTGGTATGTTTCCCTGAGTTTGTAGTTTCTTGTAAATTCAGGGGTATGGCGGGGCCCTGTCCCGTCATAGTTGTTATTAATACTCTTAGAGGTCTGTAGTATTGTTGTGGGCAGGGTTTGTAAAAAAAAGGATGTAACTGTTCAGGTTTAATCATTTATATATATATGCAGAAAGGTGACCGTTTTGGTTAGCCTATTTTCTTATCAGATATCTTGTTTCATGTGTAAGTTTTATTTCCTGATTTTCTCGATGTAGTATCACCAGGTGCCCGGTAGGCACGATCCACGGGCCGGCCGTGACAAAAGTGGTATCGAGCAGCTTAATCCTCGAAAGTGTTTGAGACGTGTCTAGTAGAGTCTTGATTATCGGTGTGTTGTGCACCACATCTATAATCGAGAGGCTACGAGATATTTAGGATTGGTTTCCATTCTTCTCACTCGAGATCGTGCCTTAGAGTTGTGTTATAAGTTGGACTCCTCGCGTATTCTTATGTACGCTATGCCTCTACGCAGCAACCAGGGCCCGAATAGGCAAAGCAGCGAGAGGAGCTACGAGTAGAACATGAGGGTTACGAGGGCACGAGCATGGTCATTACGAGATAGTACTTGAGACGACGAGTTTTATGACGCCGCTAACCCCAGTGATTTAGAGCGGCAGCGATTTCTCATCGAGGCCACGATACGAGCCTCGATTGCGGCCGGAGCCGAGGATATGAGTTCAGAGATGACCGATTACTAGCTAGGGTGGTGGTGGGAATGAGACGGACGGAGCCGGTGGTTCCATCGATCGATGATTCACCCTAGATCCGATAGTCTGAGACTTCCGGATTTCTTGAGTTGCAGGTCGCCAGAGTTCTATGGATAGAGAGCTGAGGATGATCCTCAGGGTGTCGTGCTAGTTTGAGAGATTGTTATACTTGCGGTCGGGGCCGTGTGATGGGAGGATGTCCAAGTAGGAGGATACAAGAGGATGACTCGACCTCACGGTCGATTGCGAGTTCAATGTTCGAGAAGGAGTGTTAGTCGGATGAGGTCACCCTACCTCGTTGAGGCCGTTGTAATAGACTCCATTATGGGGAGTGTCGTCGCCCGGCGAGCTTGTATGCTTGCGCCAGCGGGGCCATTTGGAGAGAGTTTGTCCGACCGGAGGTAGCAGATGTAGAGACTCAACTTCGGGATCGGTGGTGGTTCGCCCTTATATAGCTAAAGCACTGCGGTGGGATTATGATTAGAGCGACAAAGGGAAAGTGAGGCGAGAGTTACAGATATCTTGACTTCAAGAAATGGTTTATGTTGTTATGGTGGATACATGTTAAGTTCTATGTACGGAAAGCATTGTGTTAAGTGTGAATTAGAAAACATGGGTAGTTGAAAAGGGTAAGTCTGGGGACGAGACAATTGTGAGCCTTAGAATTTATAACAGTTAGGACTTTGGATGCAAGGCCGTCTTGAGTGGGTGATTTTACGGTTGGTCTTTGTCGAAGTACTTGGTATGCGTGTTATATATTGTGGGATAATTCCATGGGTAGTGTGAGATGGAAGTGACAGCTTTCATGACGTGAATTAGTAAGATTGTTCCGGATCGGGGAACGAGAGAGTTTGGCGCGATAGCGGGTCGGGTTGAGGCCAGATCGCGGGTCAACCCGCAGCCCGGAATGAGGTGGGGTCAGTTCGAGGTGGTCCCGCCAGGTGGTAGGATCACGAGGGTGCAAGGCCCAAGTCTAGGTAACCATGGTATGAGTTCGTGGATGTGTTCGACCAGAATCAGATCGTGAAGGCCAGGAATGGCCTTGAAGGAATTTGAGGCTAGTAAGATGACCAAGTTGGAGGTAGTGACTCCAAGGTTTTGGAAACTGAAGCGATGACTGGAGTATGGTACGTGTACTAGAGAGAGTTCGGGTGTACGTGAAGGGTATGACGAGTAAGGAAATGAGTGAACGTGTGTTAACAGAATAAAAGGGATCATTTTGTTGTGAAGTGAAGATGCGAAGGGAGTATCCTTTAGACCATAGGTGGAAGCTTTTGTGATGTTAGAGGTGATTCATCATTGGCTTGGATTGGAGTTTTTCGCATGTGTTATATTATGGTCAGGTGTGGCATAAGTGGTTTTGTAAGTATAGTAGTGAAGACTATACCAGCGCATGTATGTTTTGAGACTTAGAAGGAACATTCGGGATGAATGTTTCTAAGGGGGGAAGAATGTTACACCCCGTAGTTCCAGGGTATGTATATGAGGACGTACGTAAGAGAATACGACAGTAATATTGGAAAGGAAGAAAGATGTGATTTTTCACTTAAAAGTTTCGGTTTTGTGATGGAAAAAGGTTCGTTAATGGGAATTGGATTCCCAGAGTTGGTATTTGGACTTCTGGATTATATTAGAATTATGGAATTTTATTTCGGAATTGGTCACGTGGGCCCACGGAGAAATTTACTGTTTGTAGGGGCCCACTTTATTTTCGGATTTTTGGCATTACGGATATTTTGAAAGATGAAATATTTTGGGCGAGTAAGAGGCGACACATGGAACCCCATGGCCCTATGGCCGAAAGTAGGGGGACACTTGGACGTTTCTTTGGTGGACAAGTGGCAAGCCACTTGTCCCATTTTTGTGGTGGACACTTGGTTGGTAAATCCACACACACTTGGACCCAATCTTCACCATACACTTGCTCACATCCTAGCCCTTGATTTCTCTATAAATACCCCCCCTTGAGTGCAAGACTTATTCATTCCACACTTAGTTATTTCCAAAGCTTGAAAAATTACTCCCTCCCTTCTAGGTGCTCTCGGCCTTGGGCTGATTTGTGGAGCTTAAGTTGTCCAAAAATTCTTAAAGTTTTAAGTGTTCTTCCTTAGGGTGTTAGGAAGATTGTGTACCAAGAGTTGGAAAAGATTTCACACCCCTAGCCTAGAAACCTTGCCTTGGCCGAAAGTTGCCAAATTGTAGCCTAAGTGTTCATAACTTTTTTGGAGTGGATCTTGAAGGAGTTGGTTAGAAACTTCTAAGGGTCGCTTGGAGCCGGGTTGGAACGTAAAGAATTGGAGCTAAGGTTGCTCAGATCGACTTATTAATCTTGGATAATTTTGGGCTTATCGAGGTAATGATCTTTAACCTCTATCAGAATTGGATATTTCATATTGTAGTAGTTTAGAATTGAGTATAAGATATATTGGAAGGATGATTATAAAGAATTGAACCGTATTTACATTGACCGTATTTGATGAGACTTGTAGTATTAATGTGGAGTAGAATTGTACACGTCCAGGTTAGGCGTGTAACCCCTCCTCGAGTTGTTGGCTTGGTAGCAGGCCTTGATAGAGGAGAGATTTATGTGGTCATGCGGGGAGGTGCTGCCGAATTTTCCATAGAATAAGGAACCTTGTACTTAGAATTGTTCTACGAAGAGATCTAGAGGTTGATAGACGTTTTGTGGCCTTTATAGGTTGAAGTACTACGAGTAGCGTATTACTTGAAGGGTGGAAAAGGCTAGCGGGTTATAGTACTTTGGAGCGTTTTGCTAATTGTCGATAATCGTCGAGGTATGTGAACCTCTTCCTATCTTTTCTAGCATGATTATGTGAACTATGTAGTACGGTGAGCGTCGTGTGCTAACGAGTTTGGTTGGTTTAAAACATAAAGTGTTATAACGGCTTTATGGGAAGTTTGTTATAACAATTTTATGTAGGTAAAGAAATGGTTTGTGGTTTTTAAAAGATAAGAGACTTGACTTATAAATGACTTGATGTGAAATATTAAGGACTTGGTTTGTGTTAAAAAGTTGTGAAACCGCTTTTATGAGAAATGGGTAATTGGGTTTTAAAAGGAATAAGTTATATTGATTTCGGAAATGAGAATAAGTATCGAACAAACCACTGCAGCGTTAATAAAGGAAATTTTTGAATAATTAATTATATTAAAACCAGTAGAAACCTCCATCTGCATAGAAGCTAAGATAAGACAAAATTATATTACATTTCCTAGATCATGGCTGCTTTAATAAAATCATTAATAACAAGTATTGATTTTTCTTAAATTCCACAGTAAGGAACTTGATTTCTAAAAGAAAAGAGACTTGAGAATTTGAAGTGTTTTGGTTTAAAAGAAAGGCATGGTTTTGTCTTAAATTGGTTTAAAACATAAAGTGTTATAATAGCTTTATGGGAAGTTAGTTATAACGACTTTATGAAAACAAAAGGATGGTTTTATTATTGGATTTAAATGGTAACTTGACTTTAAAGGGAGAAATGATTTGGTTTAAAAAGAAAGTATGAAAATTGTTTTGGTTTACTTAAAAAGACAGTTACTCTATTTTGATACTACGGGTATCGTGTGACTTTTTGTGAAAGAAATAGATCTTTTAAAAAGTTAAAATACGTAGTACCTTGGGGTTAAAACCCGGATTTGTGTTCATAAAAAGAATGTCTAAAAGTATGTTGAACTTGCCTATGCTTGTGGTGATAGCCTTTGTTGTGCAAGTGTTGTATTTGCCACCGCGTCTCGTTGGAGGTAGGCTATCCGTTGATTGATGGACATACCGACACGATGGGTGCCCACGGGTATGCTTCACTATATCGATCCTTTTGGACATACCGACACGACGGGTGGCCACGTATGCTTCCATTAAGTGTTATCTTGTTATTTGCTTTGGACATACCGACACGATGGGCGCCCACGAGTATGCTTCCATTATGATTGTTATCTTGTTATTTCCTTTTGGACATACCGACACGATGGGTGCCCACGTATGCTTCCATTGTAAGTGTTATCTTGTTATTTACTTGGACATACCGACACGATGAGTGTCCGAGTATGCTTCCATTATGATTGTTATCTTGTTATTTCCTTTTCGACATACCGACACGATGGGTGGCCACTGTATGCCCATTAGAGTGTTATCTTGTTATTTGCTTTGGACATCGACACGATGGGTGGCCCGAGTATGCTTCCATTATGATTGTTATCTTGTTATTTCCTTTTCGACATCTTGACACGATGGGTGGCCACGTATGCTTCCATTAAGTGTTATCTTGTTATTTGCTTTGGACATACCGTACGATGGGTGGCCGAGTATGCTTCCATTATGATTGTTATCGGTTATTTCCTTTGGACATACCGACCACGATGGGTGCCCACGAGTATGCTTCCATTAGGATGGTTCCATGGCTATGCTTATACCGAGGTAAGACGGGCACGCGGCCGTTGTGCGGGTTAAATTCGGGTTATATTTGAGTGATGACTTTACGGGCGTGAGTCCACGACTTGACATATTCGCTAATATATATTGTGAATCGTAGTTTGGTTATCATACATGTCTCTGCTTTATATAGACTATTATGATTTCATTTACGATATTTTCGTTCACATACTTGGTACTGTGATCGACCTCGCCCGGGTGCGTTCATGCCGCGGTAGAGGTACATCGGTTGTTGATCCTCGCTCTTAGGATCACGCATTCAGATTAGGAAGCTCCGTTTCTCGAGGCTTATCTTTTGGTATGTTTCCACTGAGTTTGTAGTTTCTTGTACATTCGGGGTATGGCGGGAGCCTGTCCGCCATAGTTGTTATAAAAACTCTTAGAGGTCTGTAGTACTGTTGTGGGCAGGGTTTGTAAAAAAAGGATGTAACTGTTCAGGTTTAATCATTTATATATATATATGCAGAAAGGTGACCGTGTTGTTTAGCATATTTTCTTATTTTATATCTTGTTTCATGTGTAAGTTTTTATTTCCCGATTTTCTCGATGTAGTATCACTAGGTGCCCGGTAAGGCACGATCACGCCCGGTCGGTCGTGACACATACTGTACTGTTATCGACCTCGCCCGGGGCTGCGTTCATCTGCGCGGTAGAGGTACATCCGCGTTGATCCTCGCCGTAGGGTCACATTCGGCGTTTTGGGAAGCTCCGTTTCTCCAGAGGCTTATCTTTTGGTATGATTCCCTAAGATTGTAGGTACTTGTACATTCAGGGGTATGGCGGGGCCCTGTCCCGTCATAGTTGATTTAGAAATTCTTTGAGTGCAGTAATCTTGCTGTGGCGGGGTTTGTAAAGGATATCGCTCAAGTTTTGGTTTATATATACATGCCGAAAGGCGACGCTTTCTTGGTTAGACTGTTCTTACTCATTATTGTTTCATGTCTTGGTTTTTATATTCCGCTGGTTACTCTGATGTATATCTACTTGGGTGTCCGGGTAAGGCACCAGTCACGGGCCCGGGATCGGGTCGTGACATCAGGTCGAGTGCAGTTTGTGATGTACATCAAACAACCAATTACCTGCGCATATCGCTCCTGGTGTACGAGCGCACCATGATTTTTATCAATCTTTTGATTTATATCCAATGGTTTCGTTATCGACGAAATGTCAAACATCTCAAACTTCTTCAACACATCCTCGATGTAGTGAGATTGAGATAAGATCAGTTCGTCAGATGTCTTAGAGAACCCGATCCCTAAGATGACATCTGCGATACCCATATCTTTCATGTCAAAACATTGTTTTAACATGTTCTTAGTCTCTAGGATCAACCTAGGACTGCTCTCTGTGATCAACATGTCATCTACGTAATGACATATCATGATGAATGAGTCAGCATTTCTTTTTGTGTAGACACATTTGTCACACACATTAATGGTGAATCCCTTCGATAGTAGAGTATTATCAAAATTTCCGTGATTCCTTGATTGTACCCCTGTGGATATCTGGTACATCTGACTTATGCACTATGAAGCGATAAGCACTATTGTTATTTGAATATTCAATGAAAATGCAATCTACAGTCTTAGGCCCAATATTGATCTACTTCGGCTTAGGTACTTCAACCTTTGTCAAACAACCCAACACCTTCAAGTATTTATAGGTGAGTTTCTTTCTCTTCCATATCTTGTATGAAGTTTTGTTCTTACCCTTATGTGGGACTCTATTAAGAATCGTATTAGCGTTAAGGACAACTTATCCCCACATGTTTTGGGGAAGACCAGAATTGATGAGCAAAGCATTCATCATTTCCTTCAATGTACGATTCTTGTGTTTAGCGATACCGTTCGACTTAAGTGAGTATGGAGTCGTCGTTTGATGAACAATACTCGATTGGGCACAATATTCCTCAAATGACGCTATGTATTCTCCCCCTCTATCGCTATGAATTGACTTAATTCGCATACTTAGTTGGTTTTCAACTTCTGCTTTGTAGCGTCTGAACGCTTCATCCTTACTTTCCAACAAGTAAAGGTAACAATACCTTGTGTTATCATCTATAAATGTCACAAAGTATTTATTCCCCCTGGTTTGTGCAAACTTCAAATCACATATATCTGTGTGAATAAGTTTTAGAGGAGCGGTATCCCTTTCGACGGATCTAAGGGGAGTCTTAGTGAATTTTGCCTCTACCCACACCTCACACTTATGTTGAGGGTTTACGTCGATAGACGGCAACAACTCCAACTTTACTAATCTTTAGATGAATTTGTAGTTCACATGTCTTATTTATGATGCCATAAATTAGAAGACTCAAGCAAGTAAGAGGAAACTTCATTTTTATTGCTTGAAAGCATGACTGACATGGAGTTAACCTTGAAGAGGACTTCACATACGAAGCCCCTTCCCATAAAGGTTCCATTTTTTGTGATTACAAACGTATTGGACTCAAATACTAACCTAAAACCAGCATTAACCAATATAGGACCTGAAATTAAATTCTTCCTAATCTCAAGGACATGCATCACCTCTTTTAGAGTGAGCTCCTTGCCAGAAGTCATCTTAAGGACCACCATTCCTACCCCCAACACGTCAGAGGAAGCGTTGTTACCCATGAATAAATTTTTGTCTATAACTGGTGTATACGTGGAGAAGGCATCTCTATCGGAACAGATGTGACGGGTAGCACCCGTGTCCATCCACCATTTCTTGGGATTCTCTACAAGGTTTGCTTCTAGCACCACCGTAGAAAACTCCTCAATCATGTCGTCAAGAAGTGTGTCCTCGACGACGTTGGCCTTTGACTTGCCTTTGGCCTTTTCTTTGGCCTTTTGACTCTGCTCCATCTTGAGCTTGTGGTAGTCCTTGATCATGTGACCAGCTTTGCCACGGTGGTGACAGTTTCCCTTGAACTTCACCACTGTGTGGATCTTGCCATCTTTCTGGAACTTGGGCTTCTTGCTTGAGTTACCTTTGGCCTCAATCAGATTTGCCTTGTCCTCAGCGGGTTGCTTTACCATAGGCGAGGATTTCTTATTATCTTCCTGAATTTGGAGTTTGATAATAAGCTCTTCAAATGTCATTTCCTTTGTTTTAAGTTTTAAGTAACTCATTGTTATACCCCGTATTTCCTGAGTATGTACGTGAGGGCGTACGTATTAAATTTTTTTTTGCCTTAAGAATTGGCTTTGGTTCGAAATTTGGGCACAAGTGCCGAATAGAGTCGTTTTCTGACGAAACGTTTCCCACGACTCGTTGGGAAAATTCGCTATGTCATTTAGTATTTTTGCGGATTTTTCGAGCGATTAACATTTTTGGACCAACGGGAGGGTGACACTTGTCACCCTCATTGGACGGCAAAGAGGAGGCTTGGCCTTGGCCGATTGGTTCATGGTTTTGTGCCTTGTTTTGTGGCTTGTTTTGTGGAGTAGGGGTTAGGGTGCACTTGGCTTGATCTTGGCCTTACACTTGCTATACACTTGGAAGGATCTTGGCCATTGGTTGGCTTTTGGTTTTGCTATAAATACCCCCCTCTCTTTGAAGACTTCATTCATCCAAAATCTTCCAAGTCTTGAAACCCTCCTCCTCTTGTTGACTCTCGTCCAAGAGCCCCTCTCCCCTTAAAGTTTGGCTTTGGCGAGAGGCCACCCCTCCCCTTTGTGGTGCCTTGGCGTAGGGTACCCACTGCCTAGTTGTTTTTATAATACCCCTTGTTGTGGTATAGAAATACTCTCCTAATATTGTTATAATGTCCAAATACCTTGGCCCAAATACCTTGTAGTATTCCCAGTTACACTTATACAAAGCCCGGAAAATACGATTATACTTCCTTTAGCCACAAAAACGAAACCTAAGGAAATCTTCACCCGTTGTTGAAGTTGTAAGTAGAAGTTGGTTAGAACTTCTAAGGGTTGTTTGGGCGCCGGAGTAGGAGCTAAGCGTTGCTCGTGATCGACTTTATACTTGGATAATTTTGGGCTTATCGAGGTAAACACTACTGTCCTTCTATTGTAATTGGAAATTACATGTTTGAATATATAGTTGAAGTATACTATACATAGAACTATACTTAGTACTGTGGCAATGTCTTTTGACTTAAGCACAAGAATTAAGAACTAAATGACTGTAATTACATAGGTGTATTCTGATGAGACTTGTGTAGTATTAGTGTGTAGTTGAATTGTACACGTCCGGTTAGGCGTGTAATCCACCACCCCCCTGGTTGGATTGGTAGCTGGACTCGATAGAGAAGGAGATTTCGTTGTGGCGAGAGAGTCTTTGAATTTTCTGTAGATTATGGAACGTTGAGATCTAGATGTTAATAAGCGCCTTGTGGCCTTATATGTTGAAGTACTACGTGTGGAGTGATCCACTTGGCAGGAGTAGCCGCGGTTTGAGGTACTTGGAGCGTTTTGCTATTAGTCGACAATCGTCGCGGTATGTGAACCTCTTCCTATCTCTTCTAGCATGATATGTGTGAACTATGTAGTACGGTGAGCGTACGTGTGTTAATCGTGTTTGATTGTTCTTAAAACATAAAGTGTTATAACGGCTTTATGGGAAGTTGGTTATAACAGCTTTATGTAGGTAAGAAAATTCTTTGTGGTTTTAAAAAGGTAACTGATGTGAATTATAACTGGCTTGTTATAATAAAGAACTTGATGTATTTCAAAAGATTTATAAATCGTTTTGGAAGGGAGAGTAACACTTGGTTTTAAAGGTTTTAAAAAGAGTTATACTAGCTTTATGGGAGTTAGGTATAATGTCTTAAGAGGTAAAGAAAATGGTTTACTGATGTTAGAAGTTAAGAGACTTGATCTTATAAGATAAGAGACTTAACTTATTTGTTTTAATGTGAATGTTTGTGTGAAACCTCATTCGTGAGTAATGAGTACTTGATTTTATTTAAAGGGATAATGTTTCATGATTTGGAAATCAGAATGTGTATCGACAGCACCAACTGCGGCGTTAATAAAGGAAAATGTATTGAAAAATGATGAATTGTATTAAAACCGGTAGAAACCTCCATCTGCATAGAAACTAAGATGAGACAAATGATATACATTTTCTAGATCATGGTCTTTGTAATGAGAATGTTGTAAAGAAGAATAACCTACTCTCACGTGAGACATATATTACTCAATTGTTCTAAAAGGAATCAAGTGATTAAGTTTGGGAACTATGAAACCATTTGAAAATGAGAAGCTTGAGTAATTGAAACTAGGCAAACTGGAACTTAGGAAAAGAATGTTGTTCTTGATTTTTTAAAAGGGAATGTGGGTTGGTCATTCTAATACTACGTATCGGGTGACTTTTATAAGTAATGGATCTCTTTTAAAAGAATTTAACGTATGTAGTACTTTGGGGTTAAAAACCGGACTTTGGCATAAAATGAAAGTACTTTGAGTTGTGTGAAACTTGCCTATGCTTGTTGTTGTGAAACTTTTTGTGCTTGTTGTTGTGAAACTTGCCTATGCTTGTGATGATAGCCTTTCTTTGTGCAAGTGTGGTATTTCGTGTTACCGCGTCTCGATAGAGGCGGTTGACTTGTTGATAACTTACTTGGGCGTCTTTGGCGGTGATGGAGAATTCCACGGGTATGTTTCCATTTTGATTCTTGTCTTGTTGTTGATATCACATGGACATGTCTACCGTCGCGATGTTGGGGCATGCGGCCATGCGGCCGGGTTGATTACCCGATAGATGGTTATTACTGCAACATGGACGTGTCTACACCGATGCAGTATTCCGGGGGCATGTGGCCATGCGGCAGGGTTGACCACCCAGTATATTGTTATTGAGGTTACATGGGCATGTCTACCGTCAGATTCCGGCATGTGGCCATGCGGCCTTGTTATTATTATTGCATCATGGACATGTCTACACCGAGGCAGTATTCCGGGGGCATGCGGCCATGATGCGGACATGATGGATGTTATGGGCGTGAGACCCATAGTTATATTTGAGTGGTGACTTTGAGGGCGTGAGTCCACGACTTGATTTTTATGTTGCGTCTTGTATTTTTGGTTATCATACATGTCTCACCTTTTTAAGCTATTATGATTTCATTTACTGATTTGTGATTTCACATACTTGGTACTGTTGTGCGGACCTCCTTGAGGCTGCGTTCATGCTGCGGTAGAGGTACATCGGCCGTGGATCCTCGCTCTTAGGATCTCGATTCAAGATTTTAGGAAGCTCCGTTTCTCCGAGGCTTATCTTTTGGTATGTGTTCCCGAGTTGTAGGTTCTTGTACATTGTGGTATGGCGGGAGCCACTGTCCGTCATAGTCGTTGTAAATCTTAGAGTGCATGCTGTGTGGCGGGGTTGTAAAAGGATTAAAGCTGTTCGGGTTTTATGTATATCAAGGCAACTATTTTGGTTGCTTTGTTTTTTTATTATATCTCTTGTTTCATGATTCATGTTTTATTTTCCATGGTTTTCTCGATGTTGTATCACTAGGTGCCGGTAAGGCACGATGCGGCCGAGTTCGGGCGTTACAAAGTGGTATCGAGCGATTAGTCTCGGAAAGTGTCTGCATCGTGTCTAGTAGAGTCTTGATTATCGGTGTGTTGTGCACCACATCTATAATCGAGGCTATAGGACATTTAGGATTGGTTTCCATTCTTCTCATTCGAGATCGTGCCTTAGAGCGTGTTGTAAGTTGGACCCTCCGACGTGTTTCGTTTTACGATTATGCCTGCGAAGGCAACCAGGCCCGAAGGGCAAAGCGGCGAGGCGCTAGTGGGATTGAGAGTACGAGGCGCAGCCGGCCAAGACTGAGGTAGTGCTTGACGGCGAGTTTTGCGACGCCACAGCCCGGCCAGTGAGTTTAGAGCCGCAGCGATGGGCCGCTGAGACTCTGATACACAGGCCTCGGTCCACGATGCAGGCGGGAGATGGGTCACAAGAGATGGCCCGATTATCGGCGAGGTTGTGGCGAGATATGAGGATAGGGCCGGCGATTCGATTCAGCCTGGCACTGTAGTGCACCGGCGAGCGCATTTGAGGCTACGGATTTCTTAGTTGTAGCCCTGAGTTTTACGGGTCGAGGCGGAGGATGATCGCAGGAGTTCATCCGTCGATTCTGAAGGATCACGCGGTGATCAAGGCTTGAGAGTGCGTGACATTTGGTTCGCGTCGGTGCGTGATACGCGATCGATTGGTTTGACTCGTGGGAGCTTTCCCGGGGAGAGCATGCACTTCCAGCCGTTTGGGACGAGTTTTCGGGGGCCTTCCTGCACATTTCTTGCCTCCACAAATGAGGAGGGCTCGGGCAGACAGATTTTTGATGTTGAGGCGAAGCGAGCGTCTGATTCGGGAGTACAATGTGGAGTTCGACTCATTGACCGGTATGTTCCGCATTAGTAGCTAGTATGGAGGATCGAGTGCACCGATATGTTACGAGGCTCGATGATTACCTAGCGAGAGAGTTGTTCGGTGTTTCTCTTGATCGGGCATGGACATTGCCGCGTTCGTGCTCATGCACTTGGAGTGCGAGCGCAGATCGACAGGTGGACCGCTTTCCAAGAAGGCCAAGATACCGGATATTTTGGCGACTTTCGAGGCGGACGCCTCGGCCGGACTAGTTATGTACCTCCGCCATTGCAGAGTGGTCCTCCGCGACGCCGGGACCTCAGGATATTCAGGCGAGTCGTGGCTCCGTGTTTGAGATGTTCGGAGTAGGTGTTGGCGGATCGATCACCCCTACCTCGGTGTGGTCGATGTAGTAGACCGCATTTGAGAAAGTGTCGTAGTACCAAGGAGCTTGTTATTCTTGCGGCCAACAGGCCATATGACGAGAGACTGTCCGACCGAGGTAGCACGGTAGGATAGCACAGCTACTAGGCGATTGCGGGCCACGGTAAGTCGCGGTGGAAGTTCGATTTTAGCGGTCCTCGAACCGCCTAGTTTCAGGTATATCCTTAACCCTCTAGAGTTTTGTGTGTATTGATGTTGTTGATGTGTTTAATGATATGTTTGGATAGCTTTGTGCTAAAATGTGATTTAGAAACCTGGTTAGTGAAAAGGGTAAGTCCCTGGGTGGTGTGAAATGGAAGTGGTAGCTTTCGTGACTGTAGAGGTAAGATTGTTCGGATCAAGAAATTAGAGAGTTGGCGCTACAGTGGGTCGGGTTGGGGCCATGTTGCGGGCCAACCGCGTCCGTTTTGAGGAAGGGTCAGCTCTGGGTGGTCCCGCCAGGTGGCAGGGTCACGAGGGTGCTAGGCCAAGTTTAGATGACCATCGTATGAGTTCGTGGATCGTTCGATCGAGAATCGATTCGTGAAGGCGGGAATGGCCTTAGGAAATCGAGGTTAGTGAGATGACCAAGTTTGGAGGTAGTGACTCGAGGGTTGGGAAACGAAGCGTTGGCGAAGTGTAATGCGGACACTAGAACGAGTTCAGTGTTCGTGGATCTTGCGAGAAAGGGAGAAGTGGCGTGTGTTTTGTGACCAGTGTGGCATGATTGTTTTTCGTCGTATAGCGGTGAAGACTATCGACACTGTTGTTTTGAGACCTTGAAGGAACATTCGACGAATGTTTCTAAGGAAGAATGTTATACCCGTATTTCCGAGTATATGCGTGAGGCGACGTATTAAATTTTTGCCTTAAGAATTGGCTTTGGTTGAAATTTGGGCACAAGTGCGAATAGAGTCGTTTTTACGGCGAAACGTTTCCACGACTACGTTGGGAAAATTCCGGCTATGTCATTTAGTATTTTTGCGGATTTTTCCGAGCGACGGAACATTTTTGGACCAACGGGAGGGTGACACTTGTCACCCTCATTGGACGGCAAAGAGGAGGCTTGGCCTTGGCCGATTGGTTCATGGTTTTGTGCCTTGTTTTGTGGCTTGTTTTGTGGAGTAGGGGTTAGGGTGCACTTGGCTTGATCTTGGCCTTACACTTGCTATACACTTGGAAGGATCTTGGCCATTGGTTGACTTTTGGTTTTGCTATAAATACCCCCCTCTCTTTGAAGACTTCATTCATCCAAAAATCTTCCAAGTCTTGGAAACCCCTCCCCTCCCTCTTGTTGACTCTCGTCCAAGAGCCCCTCTCCCCCTTAAAGTTTGGCTTTGGCCGAGAGGCCACCCCTCCCCCCTTTGTGGTGCCTTGGCCGTGGGGTACCCCACTGCCTAGTTGTTTTAGTATAATACCCTTGTTGTGGTATAGAAATACTCTCCTAATATTGTTATAATGTCCAAATACCTTGGCCCAAATACCTTGTAGTATTCCCAAGGTTACACTTATACAAAGCCAGAAAATACGATTATACTTCCTTTAGCCACAAAAACGAAACCACTGAAATCTTCACCCGTTGTTGAAGTTGTAAGTAGAAGTTGGTTAGAACTTCTAAGGGTTGTTTGGGCGCTGAGTAGGAGCTAAGCGTTGCTCGTGATCGACTTTATACTTGGATAATTTTGGGCTTATCGAGGTAAACACTATCGTCCTTCTATTGTAATTGGAAATTACATGTTTGAATATATAGTTGAAGTATACTATATATAGAACTATACTTAATCGTGGCAATGTCTTTTGACTTAAGCTGAAGAATTAAGAATGAGCTGAGTAATTACATAGGGTATTCTGATGGACTTGTGTAGTATTCTTGTGTAGTAGAATTGTACACGTCCCGTTAGGCGTGTAAACCCCACTGGTTGGCTTGGTAGCCGGCCTCGATGAGAAGGAGATTTGCTTGTGTGGCGAGGGAGAGTCTTTGCCAATTTTACGTAGATTATGGAACGTTGAGATCTAGATGTTAATGCGCGCCTTGTGGCCTTATAGGTTGAAGTACTACGTGTGGAGTGATCCACTTAGGAGTAGCCGCGGTTTGAGGTACTTGGAGCGTTTTGCTATTAGTCGACAATCGTCGTGAGGTATGTGAACCTCTTCCTATCTCTTCTAGCATGATATGTGTGAACTATGTAGTACGGTAGACATACATGTGTTAACTGTGTTTGATTGTTCTTAAAACATAAAGTGTTATAACGGCTTTATGGGAAGTTGGTTATAAAAGCTATATGTAGGTAAGAAAATTCTTTGTGGTTTTAAAAAGGTAATCGATGTGAATTATAAGCGGCTAGTTATAATAAAGAACTTGATGTATTTCAAAGATTTATAAATCGTTTTGGAAGGAGAGTAACACTTGGTTTTAAAGGTTTTAAAAAGAGTTATACTAGCTTTATGGGAGTTAGGTATAATGTCTTAAGAGGTAAAGAAAATGGTTTCTTGATGTTAGAAGTTAAGAGACTTGATCTTATAAGATAAGAGACTTAACTTATTTGTTTTAATGTGAATGTTTGTGTGAAACCTCATTCGTGAGTAATGAGTACTTGGTTTTATTTAAAGGGATAATGTTTCTTGATTTGGAAATCGGAATGTGTATCAGGACCAACTGCAGCGTTAATAAAGGAAAATGTATTGAAAAATGATGAATTGTATTAAAACCAGTAGAAACCTCCATCCGCATAGAAACTAAGATGAGACAAAATGATATACATTTTCTAGATCATGGTCTTTGTAATGAGAATGTTGTAAAGAAGAATAACCTACTCTCACGTGAGACATATATTACTCAATTGTTCTAAAAGGAATCAAGTGATTAAGTTTGGGAACTATGAAACCATTTGAAAATGAGAAGCTTGAGTAATTGAAACTAGGCAAGCCGAACTTAGGAAAGAATGTTGTTACTTGATTTTTAAAGGGAATGTGGGTTGGTCATTCTAATACTACGTATCGGGTGACTTTTATAAGTAATGGATCTCTTTTAAAAGAATTTAACGATGTAGTACTTTGGGGTTAAAAACCCGACTTTGGCATAAAATGAAAGTACTTTGAGTTGTGTGAAACTTGCCTATGCTTGTTGTTGTGAAACTTACTGTGCTTGTTGTTGTGAAACTTGCCTATGCTTGTGATGATAGCCTTTCTTTGTGCAAGTGTGGTATTTACGTGTTACCGCGTCTCGATAGAGGCGGTTGACTTGTTGATAACTTACTTGGACGTCTTTGGCGGTGATGGAGAATTCCACGGGTATGTTTCCATTTTGATTCTTGTCTTGTTGTTGATATCACATGGACATGTCTACCGTCTGATATTCCGGGCATGCGGCCACGTGCGGCGGGTTGTGTCACGACCCGATTTGGCCGTGGCGTGCCTTACCCCGCACCCTAGTGATACAACATCGATGTCGGCGGAACATAAAGCGATACAAGACATATTATGAAATATGAAACAATAATCGAGAAAAACTTGCCTTTCGGCATATATGTAAATAACAACTTTTTCAACATGAGCAGTTTAATCCTTTTACAAACCACGCCCACACAAAGATTTACGGACCTAAGAATGATATGACAACAATGGCGGATGCCCCGCCAAAACCCGAATGTAAACACTTACTACGGGGACTATACCCGATAAGCCTCGGAGAAACGGAGCTTCCCAAACGGCGTGACCACGAGAGCTAGGATCAACGGCGGTGTACCTCAACTGCGGCATGAACGCGGCCCCGAAGGAGGTCGATCTGACAGTGCAGAGTATGTGAAACTAAAAATACGTAAATGAAATCATAATAGTCTATAAAGCAGAGACATGTATGATAAGCAAACTACGATTCACAACAAATAAGCGATCATGTCAAGTCAGAACTCACGCCTCAAAGTTATCACAATAAAACCGTGCGGGGCAAATGCGAAGGCATAGCCGACTACTAAGACCCACGATCAAAAATACCACAAATCGTATTCGAGGTCTTTCTAGACCGCACCACATGATCGGCCGCCACTCGCCGCATATCAATGTCGCGTCTATGCTGGAACTCGCACTCGCATAGGTCACACGGACCGCGTGAGGTATTCCTCGAATAATGGTCCTGCCGCCGAGGTATACCGCGTCGGCGGCTAACCCTCGGTATCCGCCTAGGCTCCGCAACCCGCATAGTCTCAAAAGACCGCATAGTCTCAGCCAGACCGCATAGAATCCCGCGTCGGGCTAAACACCGGAATGATCAATCTCGAGCTACCGCACTCGCGTAGTCACGAGGACGCGTAGGCCGTAAAGACCGCATCAAGGGTGGCAAGCCCTCGGTATAATAAGTCAAAGGGTATGTGATACAATAATAGTACAACGGGCTTAACGTTTAACAACGTAAGCACAACAAGAATGACCCCCTTACATCACGATCACACAAGATACTAACACACGTAGCATCCTAACATTTTCACTTATCACATCAACAAGAAAGTATTTACAAGGCTATCTCAAACCAGCACAATCAAGTTATTCACACAAGGTACCTTAAGCTAACAAGTTCGGGTATCTACCTAAAGGACTTCATACATTAAATCTTTTAAAAGATCATTGCTTTCACATAAGTCACACAATACCGTAGTATAAAATAGAGTATTTGTCTTTTTAAATACCAAAACACTTACCTTTGTAAAATCAAGTAACAACATTATTTTCCAAACGTCCAAGTTTGCCTAATTTCAAATGTTCACGTTTCTTATTTTAGAAAGGTTTCGTAGTTCATAGTCTTATTCATTTAAGAATATAATTCTCTTTTAAACAATCTGAGAAACATAAGTCTTATATGTGAGTAGGATATTCTTGTTTATAACAATCTTATTACAGCAGCCGTGATCTAGGAAATATCATTTTGTCTCATCTTAGCTTCTATGCAGATGGAAGTTTCTACTGGTTTTAATAATACTTAATTAGTCAAAACATTTCCTTTTATTAACTGCGGTGGTTTGTCGATACATTCGATTTCCAAATCGAAGAAACATTCTTAAGCCGTTATACCCAACTTCCCATAAAGCTAGTATAACTCTTAAGTTTTTCACAAACCAAGTATTACTTCTTCTTTCAAAATGATTCAAAAATCTTTTGAAATACTTCAAGTTCTTTATTAACACATAACAAGCCAGTTATAGTTCAAATTAGTTACCTTTTTAAAAAAACCACAAGTATTTTCTTACCAACATAAAGTCGCTTATAACCGACTTTCCATAAAGCCGTTATAACACTTTATGTTTTAAACCAATCAAATACATTTAGCACGTATCGTCTACCGCATTACATAGTTCACACATATCATGCTAGAAGAGATAGGAAGAGGTTCACATACCTCGCGACGAGTATCGACTAATAGCAAAAGCGCTCAAGTACTTCCAAACGTCGGCTACTCCTTAAGCCAAGTAGATCGCGTCACACGTAGTACTTCAACCTATAAGGCCACAAGGCGCTTATTAACATTTAGGTCTAATCGTAGAATATTCTACGTAAAATTCGTGCCTCCCCATAACGTAAATCTCCTCCTCTATCGAGACCGCTACCAAGCCAACCAGGGGTTATACATCTAACCCTAACTGTACAATTCTACTTCACGGTACTACTACACAAGTCTCAGTGTCTGACACCCCTATGTAATTCTGATTCGAAGATTCTTCTTTATTCAGCTTAAGTCGCAAGACATTGCGATAACTATGTTCGATACTATATATAGCATACTTCAACTATATAATCTAACAACATGTAATTTCCAATTACAATAGAGGACAAGATATTTACCTCGATAAGCCCATAATTATCCAAGTATAAAGTCGATCTGGGCAATCGCTTAGCTCGACTCAGCGCTCCCACCCGCTCTAAACCACCCTGAGAAGTTCTAACCACCTTCTACACAATACTCCAACGGACTAGGGAGATTTTCCTAGGGATTCGGTTTTGTAATGACGGGAAGTATAATAGTATTTACGGGCTTTTCAGATAGGTATAACCTTAGAATACTACAAGATATACGACTAAGGTAATTTGGGCATTATAACAATACTTTTGAGTATTTCTACCAAGAGAGGGGTATATACGAAAGCAACTAGGCTAGGGGTACCACGCCACACTACTAGGAGGGTGTACCCTCGGCCAAGGCCTCTAGGAGAGGAGGCCTCTTGGCGAACTCAACACAAAGGGAGGAGAAGATTTAACACTTAGGAACATTTAGGAATGGATGAATAAGTCTTCAAAGGGATGGGTATTTATAGGCCAAGTGAAAGCCAACCAATGGCCAAGATTGAGCCAAGTGCTACACAAGTGTAAGGCCAAGATTCACCCAAGTACACCTTATCCATCTACCACACCAACCAACACAAAATATCCTACCTACTCCCTTAAGCCCAAATCGTCCATAATGCCGTCCAAGGTGTTCCAATGAGAGGGTGACAAGTGTCGCCCTCTTGTTGGTCCAAAATGTTTTCTCTCAAAAATCCGCAAAAATAAAATATGGCATAGCCGGAAATTCCCCTACGAAAGCTGTGAAAACGTTTCGCCGAAAAACGACTCTAACCGGGTGTTGTGCACAAAATTAAATCGGCCAAGCCTACTTTGCCTACTCAAGGCTTTAAACTTTTATACGTACGCCCTCACGTACATACTCTGGAAATACGGGGTATAACATTCTCCCCTCCTTAGAAACATTCGTCCCGAATGTTCCTTCTAAGTCTCAAAACAAACGCGCGCCGGTATAGTCCTCACTGCTATACTTACGAAAACAATCCTGCCACGCATGGCCACGGAACCAACTTGCGCAAAGTACTTACCTTCAAGTCCACGAGGACACACCTCTAACATCACAAACGCTCCCATCCAAGGGTCTAAAATATAATTTCTTCGCACTTTCTCCACACAAAAGAAATGATCACATCTACGCCGCCATACACGCCGCTTCTTCCGTGTGCCATTACCGCTCGTACACTCGAATTCTTACCACATGATACCACTTTTGTCACTTTGCGAGGCATAAACCTTCTCGAGCGACCCAACAAATGGTGCGGATGCGTGTGATCGCTGCGGTGTCGTGCTCCCAAACTCTTGATCTCGCTTGATTTAGAAACTCGGGTTACTATCTCTAACGGTCATCATTATCGGGAACACTCTGGATGGATCTCGATACTTTCCGAACATAACAATACGAAAGACCGGACATACTGCCTCCTAAGTCGGACGACAAAAGCTAACATATAGGCAACCTGGCCTATTCTTCACATGAACTCAAAAGGGCCCAAAACAACTCGGGCTAAATTCCCTCTGTTTCGTAACTCGTCACACCCGACCGAGTGGTACCTTGAAGACCGACCGTCGGCACCTGAACTCTAAGCGGGGTCGCCGATTATCCGTACGATTTCCTCTGAGCTGCTAGAACTTCTTCTAGACAAGCTTCTCACTGACCACAGTCTGCTGGAACAAGTCTGAACCAACTGTCTGAACCTTGCCAACATCGAACCAATCGACCGACAACTTACACTTCCGCCTACAAGGCTTCATAAGGCGACATCCGAACAACTGAAATGGTAGTTAAAAACATTTCCCTCTCCAGAGACAACAATCCCACAACTACCTCAAATCCAAACATCGCCCGGTGGCGAATGCGGTCTGAGACTCACGAGTTCTTAACCTTGCACAGTAAAACTTTCGGAAACAAAAACAGCCGTACCACTGGCTCACTGCGTCATAAGGTGAAGGTAGGCACCCGTGCGACCTTACAACCTTTACGGTAAAATCAACATCTGCGAGTAAACCGCTTTGCTAGAAGACAAGACGGCTGACCTCCTCGGCCCGACCACTGGTCGAACGCATCCACGAACTCGTATGCTGGTTAACTAAACTTGGGCCTAACACCCTCACAACCCTAACACAAGGCGGGACCACCACAACCCGACCCGCACCAAACCTACCGGGTTGACCCAACGTGGCCTCAACCCGACCCGGCAACGCGCACAATACTAGCTCCCCGATCCGGAACAATCTCACTAATCACGTTTCGAAAACCTAGCGGTCTTCTAGCTCGACTACCCTCTTTCAAATCACGCTACTCAGGGACTTATCCCATAAACATAGCTCACGTGCACTATGCGCTCCGATAAGGATCAAACATAACACTACACCTTTACTCGAGACGGCCTTACCTCTAAGGTTCCTACGCATAAAACTCTAAGGCCCACACTTTCTCTATCCCCCAATCTTCCCCGGTTACTAACCATGATTTCTAATCACAAATATTAACACACTGCTATCAAAACATAGCACTTATGCTATACCCATCTTATCACACATACTGAACTCTAGAGGGTTAAGGATATGCACAGATCTGCTTCACTCCCCTAGTCGTTCTAATCAAACCTGCCCCGTAGGGCGCATAGCTAAGGAAGGTGACGAACTACCCACCGATCCTGAAGGCTAAGTCCTCCTACCAGGACACTCTTTCGACAACAGACCCTGACGGTCATAGGTACAACAAGTACGAACTAAAGACGACATTCCCGGGATGGCGTCACGCATCGTGTGAGCGGAAGCCACGGAGTTCGACCAACTCCTGCATACCCGAACGCCACGAAATCCGTGGAAGACCACTGCATTGTGGATGTGCATAATCGAATCTCTTTGGTGAGGTGACTCGCCTCGAAAGTTACCAAAGGACCTTGCGCTCGCCTCTTCTCGCCTTGGTTAACTCGTCGATCTCTACGTTTCTCGGCCTGCTGTGTATAAGCTCGTACACAGGCCATGCTCAAGCCTAACTGAAGAACTACTCTTGCACAACCCTCTCGTTGATATTCATCAAGACTCGCGGTACATCGGTATACTCTCTGGTAGTTAAATCCATAGCTAGTAACAGGGTCGCCTCTTTGCAATCCATATTCTCTGCGGTCGTGGGCGAAGGTTCAAATATCATGGCGCAGTAGGAACTGCCGCCGCCGTGCTAAACTTTACTGGGGCTAGTGATGTCGCAGAAATCCCCGAATGAAGCACCTAACTCAGGTGATGATTGGGCCTGTGCCCTCGTAACCCTCTGAACTCTACTCGCAGCTCCCTCGGCTGCCTTGCCCTCCTGGGCCCGGGTTTGCCCTACGCGGAGGCATAACGATAAGGGAAATAATTTCGTCAGAGGGTCCAACTTACAACACAGCTCTAAGGCACGATCTCAGAGTGAGAAGAATAGAAACCAATCCTAAATACCTATAGCCTCTCGATTATTGATGTGGTGCACACACCGATAATCAAGACTCTCGATCTGATGCGTAGACACTTTCCGAGGATTAAGCGCTCGATACCACTTTTGTCACGACCGATTCCGCGTGTGGGTGCCTTACCGGGCACCCTAGTGATACAACATCGAGTAATGTCAGAACATAAACCGATACAAGACATATTATGAAATATGAAACAATAATCTGAGAAAACTTGCCTTTCGGCATATATGTAAATAACAACTTTTTCAACATGAACAGTTTAATCCTTTTTACAAACCCTGCCCACAACAGTACTACAGACCTCTAAGAATGATATGACAACAATGGCGGGACAGGGCCAAACCCCTGAATGTAAACACTTACTACGACAGGGGACTATACCCGATAAGCCTCGGAGAAACGGAGCTTCCCAAACGTCAAATCGTGACCACGAGCTAGGATCAACGATCGGTGTACCTCAACTGCGGCATGACGCAGCCCGAAGAGGTCGATACTGACAGAATTGTATGTGAAACTAAAAAATACTGTAAATGAAATCATAATAGTCTATAAAGCAGGAGACATGTATGATAAGCAAACTACAGTTCACAACAAATAAGCAGTCATGTCAAGTCAGGGACTCACGCCCTCAAAGTTATCACAATAAAACCGTACGGGGCAAGTACGAAGGCATAGCCGACTACTAAGACCCACAGTACCAAAAATACCACACACTGTATTCCGAGGTCTTTCTAGGCGCACCACATGATCGGCCGCCACTCGCCCGCAATATCAATGTCGCGCGTCTATCCTCGAACTCTCGCGACTCGCGCATAGGTCACACACGGACCCGCATGAGGTATTCCTCGAATCACGGTCCTGCATCACCGAGGTATACCCGCGTCGGGCGCAAATAACCTCGGTATCCGCTAGGCTCCCGCAACCCGCATAGTCTCAAAAGACCGCGTAGTCTCAGCGCATCGCATAGGGAATCCCCGCGTCAGGCTAAACACCGGAATGATCAATCCGAGCTACCGCTCCGCATAGTCACGAGGACCGCATAGCCGTAAAGACCGCATCAAGGGTGGCAAGCCCTGTATAATAAGTCAAAGGGTATGTGATACAATAATAGTACAACGGGCTTAACGTTTAACAACGTAAGCACAACAAGAATGACCTTACATCACGATCACACAAGATACTAACACACGTAGCATCCTAACATTTTCACTTATCACATAAACAAGAAAGTATTTACAAGGCTATCTCAAACCAAAGACAATCAAGTTATTCACACAAGGTACCTTAAGCTAACAAGTTCGAATTATCTACCCTAAAGGACTTCATACATTAAATCTTTTAAAAGATCATTGCTTTCACATAAGTCACACAATACGTAGTATAAAATAGAGTATTTGTCTTTTTAAATACTAAAACACTTACCTTTGTAAAATCAAGTAACAACATTATTTTCCAAACGTCAAGTTTGCCTAATTTCAAATGTTCACGTTTCTTATTTTAGAAAGGTTTCAGTAGTTCATAGTCTTATTCATTTAAGAATATAATTCTCTTTTAAACAATCTGAGAAACATAAGTCTTATATGTGAGTAGGATATTCTTGTTTATAACAATCTTATTACAAAGATAGTGATCTAGGAAATATCATTTTGTCTCATCTTAGCTTCTATGCGGATGGAAGTTTCTCTTGGTTTTAATAATACTTAATTAGTCAAAACATTTCCTTTTATTAACGCCGCAGTTGGTTTGTCGATACACATTCGATTTCCAAATCGAGAAAACATTCTTAAGCCGTTATACCCAACTTCCCATAAAGCTAGTATAACTCTTAAGTTTTTCACAAACCAAGTATTACTTCTTCTTTCAAAATGATTCAAAATCTTTTGAAATACTTCAAGTTCTTTATTAACACATAACAAGCGCTTATAGTTCAAATTAGTTACCTTTTAAAAAACCACAAGTATTTTCTTACCAACATAAAGTCGTTTATATCGACTTCCCATAAAGCCGTTATAACACTTTATGTTTTAAACCAATCAAATACATTTAGCACGTACGCGTCACCGTACTACATAGTTCACACATATCATGCTAGAAGAGATAGGAAGAGGTTCACATACCTCGCGATGAGTATCGACTAATAGCAAAACGCTCAAGTACTTCCAAACGTCGGCTACTCCTTGCCAAGTAGATCGCGTCACACGTAGTACTTCAACCTATAAGGCCACAAGGCGCTTATTAACATTTAGGTCTAATCGTAGAATATTCTACGTAAAATTCGGCAAAGACCTCCCCACATGGCAGCGTAAATCTCCTCCTCTATCGAGACCGGCTACCAAGCCAACCGGGGGTTATACATCTAACCCTAACGTACAATTCTACTTCACGGTACTACTACACAAGTCTCAGAATGTCTCCTATGTAATTACATTCGATTCTTCTTTTATTCAGCTTAAGTCGCAAGACATTGCCGATAACTATGTTCGAGACTATATATAGCATACTTCAACTATATAATCTAACAACATGTAATTTCCAATTACAATAGAGGACAAGATATTTACCTCGATAAGCCCATAATTATCCAAGTATAAAGTCGATCCGGGCAATCGTTTAGCTCCAACTCAGCGCTCAACCCGCTCTAAACCACCCTTAAGTTCTAACCAACTTCTACACAATACTCCCACGGACTATGGAGATTTTCCTAGGTTTTCGGTTTTGTGACAGACGGCCAGTATAATAGTATTTCTGGGCTTTTCGTATAGGTATAACCTTAGAATACTACAAGATATACGCTAAGGTAATTTGGGCATTATAACAATACTTTTGAGAGTATTTATACCAAGAGAGGGGGGGTATATACTAAAGCAACTAGGCTAGTGGGGGTACCCCACGGCGACACTACTGGGGGGGGGTGTACCCCTCGGCCAAGGCCTCGAGGAGAGGAGGCCTCTTGGCGAACTCAACACAAAGGGGAGGAGAAGATTTAACACTTAGGAACATTTAGGAATGGATGAATAAGTCTTCAAAGGGATGGGTATTTATAGGCCAAGTGAAAGCCAACCAATGGCCAAGATTGAGCCAAGTTCTACACAAGTGTAAGGCCAAGATTCACCCAAGTACACCTTATCCATCTACCACACCAACCAACACAAAATATCCTACCTACTCCTTAAGCCCAAATCGTCCATAATGCCGTCAGGTGTTCCAATGAGAGGGTGACAAGTGTCGCCTCTTGTTGGTCCAAAATGTTTCGCCTCTCGGAAAAATCCGCAAAATAAAATATGGCATAGCCGGAAATTCCCTACGAAAGTCTGTGAAAACGTTTCACTAAAAACGACTCTAACCGTGTTGTGCACAAATTAAATCGGCCGCCTACTTTGCCTACTCAAGGCTTTAAACTTTTATACGACGCCTCACGCATATACTGGAAATACGGTATAACAGTTGATTACCCGATAGATGGTTATTATCGCAACATGGGACGTGTCTACACCGTCTGATGATTCCGGCATGTGGCCACGCGGCAGGTTGACCACCCAAGATATTGTTATTGAGGTTACATGGGCATGTCTACACCGTCGCAGATTCGGGGCATGTGGCCATGCGGCCTTGTTATTATTGCATCATGGACATGTCTACACCGAGGCAGTATTCCGGGGGCATGCAGCCATGATGCGGACATGATGGATGTTATGGGCGTGAGACCCATAGTTATATTTGAGTGGTGACTTTGAGGCGTGAGTCACGACTTATTGTTTTTATGTTGCGTCTTGTATTTTTGGTTATCATACATGTCTCTCGCCTTTTTAAGCTATTATGATTTCATTTACGATGTTGTGATTTCACATACTTGGTACTGCTTGACCTCCTTGAGGGCTGCGTTCATGCCGCAGTAGGTACATCGGCCGTGGATCCTCGCCTTAGGATCTCGATTCGGCATTTTGGGAAGCTCCGTTTCTCCGAGGCTTATCTTTTGGTATGTGTTCCACAGTTGTAGGTTCTGTACATTCGAGGTATGGCGGGCCTGTCCCGTCATAGTCGTTGTAAATCTTAGAGTCTGAACTATTGTGGCGGGGTTGTAAAAGGATTAAACTGTTGGGTTTTATGTATATCTGAAGGCAATCGCTTTTGGTTGCTTTTTTTTATTATATCTCTTGTTTCATGATTCATGTTTTATTTTCCGCTGGTTTTCTCTGATGTTGTATCACTAGGGTGCCCGGGGTAAGGCACGATAGAACGCCCGGTTCGGCGTTACACTCATAAACTCACTCACGAACGAGGTAATTTTTTCATTCGGTGATCTGACCAAAAATAGCATTTGGAATTCCTGGACTTGAGATATCACTGTCTTGCTATCCACCATTTTAAATTTCAAGAATTTTTCAACGATAAATTCCTTTGTACCTGCATCTTGTGCATTGTACTTCTTCTGAAGCTTCTTCCATAATTCTTTGGCGGTGCCTACGGTGCAATACACTGTGTAGAGCGGACCTGACAAGCAGTTCAGGATATAGTTCTTACACCTAAATTCATTATGAGTTCATGCATCAAGAGTCATTTTGTCACGACCCGACCTCGGGCCCGTGACTGGTGCCTTACCCCGGGCACCCTAGTGATACAATCATCAGAGAAAATCAGCGGAAATAAAAACCTTAAGCATGAAACAATACATAAAATAAGCAACAAAGCTAACCAAGCGGTTACCTTCTGTATATATAAATACCAACACGAGCAGTTAAATCCCTTACAAACCACGCCACAAGCGGTACTACAGACCTCTAAGAATGTAACTACAACTATGACGGGACAGGGCCCCGCCATACCCCTGAATGTACAAGTACCTACTATGACAGGGGACTATACCAAAGATAGGCCTCTGGAGAAACGGAGCTTCCCAAAACGCTGAACTGTGATCCTATGAGCGAGGATCAACAACCGTGTACCTACTCTGCGGCATGACGCAGCCTCGAAAGGAGGTCGACAACAGGTACCAAGTATGTGAAACTGAAAATACTGTAAATGAAATCATAATAGTCTATATAAAGCAGGAGACATGTATGATAACCAAACTACAGTACACAACATATAAGCAGTCAGGTCTAGTCGGGGACTCACGCCCTCAAGTCATCACTCATGCCCGTGGAATTCCTTCCTCACTGCCGGCAGTCTATGACATAAATCATACTCATGTGACGCGCCCGTGGCATCCTACCTCACTGTCGGCGTACACATATACAATACATATATATATACCTCCTGCCCGTGGAATCCTCCATCACTGTCGGCAGCCGTAGGTGTAACATATAACCATGTGACCCGCCAGTGGCATCCTACCTCACTGTCGGCGTACACATATATAACACACACATATATATATATATATATATATAATACGCGGCCGCATGTCCCGAAATCCCTCATCGGTGTAACATGGCCATAACGTGCCCTCGGCATCCCTCATCGCAGGTGCAGGTCTTCATGGGGAGCTAGCCCATGGAATAATGATCGCATATACCATGCCCCCGGAATCCCTCATCGGTGTAGACAGGTCTTCATGGGGAGCTAGCCCACGGAATAATAGTAATGGTCACATGCCCCCGGAATCCCTCATCGGTGTAGACATGCCCATGTGACAATAATAATATACCGGGAGTTTAACCCGCTGCATGGCCGCATGCCCCCGGAATCCCTCATCGGTGTAGACATGTCCATGTGATAATAATAATGGAAGCATACCCGTAGAATCCTCCGTCACTGCCGGTACATCCAATGAAACGTACGGGCATCTAACGCGTCTGATCGCGTGCCCGACATCTCTCATCGGTATAAGCATGGCCAAGATCAAACAAAATGGAAGCATACCCGTGGAATCCTCCGTCACTGCCGGTACGTCCAACAAATTCACAACAAGTCAGCCGGCCCTCCAACCGAGAGACGCGGTAACATAGTAATACCACCAAGGCTATCACAACTAGCATAGGTAAATTAACATACTCTTAGACTTCCATTTTATGACAACAAATCCGGGTTTTAACCCCCAAAGTACTACATACGTTAATCCTTTCAAAAAGATCTCTTTTTACGAAAACACAACTCGATACTATTATCCGTAGTACCAAACACGTTTATGTTTAAATCAAGTACTTTACACTTTTTAAAACAACGTCAAGTATACTTTTTAAACTCAAGTTACTTCTCTTTTCCCAAAATCAAGTTACCATTTTAAATCCAATAATAAAACCATTCTTTTGTTTTCATAAAGTTGTTATAACTAACTTCCCATAAAGCTATTATAACACTTTATGTTTTAAACAAATTTAAGACAAAACCCTGCCTTTCTTTTAAACCAAAACACTTCAAATTCTTAAGTCTCTTTTCTTTTAGAAATCAAGTTTCTTACTTTGGAATTTTAAGAAAATCAAAACTTGATTATAATAATTCTTATTAGAGCAGCCATGATCTAGGAAATGTAATACAATTTTGTCTTATCTTAGCTTCTATGCAGATGGAGGTTTCTACTGGTTTTAATATAATTAATTGTCATTACATTTTCCTTTATTAACGCTGCAATGGCTTGTTCGATAGTTATTCCCATTTCCGAAATTAATATAACTTATTCCTTTTTCTAGACCAAGTGCTCATTACTCACGAATGAGGTTTCACTACTTTAACACAATTCAAGTTCTTCACATTTCATACCAAGTCAAAATATAAGTCTAGTCTCTTATCTTTTAAAATCAACCAAAATTCGTTTAGCACACGTACGTCTACCGTACTACATAGTTCACAACATCATGCTAGAAAAGATAGGAAGAGGTTCACATACCTCACGACGATTATCGACAATTAGCAAAATGCTCCAAAGTAGTATAACCCTGCTAGCCTTTTCCACCCTTCAAGTAGAATACGCTACTCGTAGTACTTCAACCTATAATGGCCATAAAACGTTTATTAACTTCTAGATCCCTTGGTAGAATATTTCTAAGTACAAGGTTCCAGATTCTACGAAAAATTCGGCAGCACCTCCCCCCCCCCCCCCCGAAACCACACAAATAACCTCCACCATCAAGGCCCGTTACCAAGCCAACAACTCAGAGGGGATTACACGTCTAACCGGACGTGTATAATTACCCACAATAATACTACAAGTGTCTTGTAAATACAGTCAATGTAAATCTGATTCAATTCTTATCAATATTCATTCTATATATAGTATACTCAACTATACATTACTCTGACATGTAATCTCCAATTCTGATAGGGGATAAATATCATTACCTCGATAAGCCCAAAATTATCCAAGTTTTATAAGTCGATCCTGAGCAACGTTTAGCTCCACTTTCTTACGCTCCAACCCGCTCCAAGCAACCCTTAGAAGTTTCTAAACAACTTCTCTTAACACTTCACCCATCTATGAAGATTTTCCTGAGGTTTCGTTTGCATTAAAGGAATAAAGTGGTATTTCCGGACTCTTAGTATAGAGATAACTTTGGAATACTACAAGGGATTACAAGGCTAAGGTATTTGGGATTATACCAACACTTGAAGAATTTTTCTACACAAAGTGGGGTGTTTGGACGAGAACCACAAGGAGGGAGGGAGAATTTTGCCTTGGAAAAATATTTCAAGTGAGGGATGAATAAAGTCTTGCAACAAGGGGGGTATTTATAGAGAAATCAAAGGCTAGGATCAAAGCAAGTGTATGGTGAAGATTTGGTCCATGTGGGAGTGGAGTCTTTCAACCAAGTGTCCACCACAACAATGGGACAAGTGGCCACCACAAAAATGGGACAAGTGGCTTGCCACTTGTCCACCAAAAACGTCCCACACTTGTCCACCAACCAATCGACCAACATGGCCCCATGGGGGTGACACGTGTTGCCCCCCTACTCGTCCAAAATATTTCATCTTCCGAAAATATCCGTAATGCCAAAAATCCAAAAATAAAGTGGGCCCCACAAAACCGTAAATTTTCCCCGTGGGCCCCACGTGACCAATTCCGGAAATAAAATTCCATAATTCTCAAATATCCCAAAAAGTCCGAATACCAAATCTGGGAATCCAATTCCCATTAACGAACCTTTTTCCTTCACAAAATCCGGAAACTTTTCCGTCGAAAAATCACATCTTTCTTCCTTTCCAATTTTAATGTCGTATTCTCGTACGTACGTCCTCACATACATACCCTGGAACTACGGGGTGTAACATTCTTCCCCCCTTAGAAACATTCGTCCCGAATGTTCCTTCTAAGTCTCCAAGCACACCTGTGCCGACATAGTCTTCCCTACTATACTTACAGAACCAATTATGCCACACATGGCCATAATACAACATACGCGCAAAAACTCACATCCAAGCCAACGAAGAATCATCTCTAAAGCGTATAACAATACTAATAGCTCCACCCAAGGTCCAAAGGATACTTTCTTCACATCTTTACCTTATAAAAAGGACACTTCCATCTTCTTAACACATCTACGCCTCTTTTCTTACTCGTCGCACCCTTCTCGTACACTCGAACTCTTCCTACTATACGTACCACATTTCTGTTATTGCTTCAGGTTCCCAAAATCTTGGATTCACTACCTCCAAACTTGGTCATTTTACTAGCCTCATATTCCTTTAAGGCCATTCCCGGCCTTCACGATCCGATTCTGGTCGAACGCATCCATGAACTCGTACAACGGTTACCTAAACTTGGGCCTTGCACCCTCGTGATCCTACCACCTGGCGAGACCACCTCGAACTGACCCCACCTCATTCCGGGCTGCGGGTTGACCCGCGATCTGGCCTCAACCCGACCCGCTATCGCGCCAAACTCTCTCGTTCCCCGATCCGGAACAATCTTACTAATCCACGTCATGGAAGCTACCACTTCTATATCAAACTACCCATGGAATTATCACACAAAACTCCACGTATACTATGCACTCCGACAAAGATTAACCGTAAAGTCTTTTACTCAAGACGACCTTACATCTAAGGTCTCAACTGTCATAAATTCTAAGGTTCACAATTGTCTCATCCCCAGACTTACCCTTTTCACTAACCAGGCTTCTAAATCATATTTTATCACAATGCCATCCGAACATAACAATTAACACATCATCATAACATCAAAACAAACTAGTCTCTAGAGGGTTAAAGATATACCTGAAAATCAATAGGCGGTTCAAAGGACCGCTAAAACTGGGAACTTCCACCGCGACCCCTGCCGTGGCCTGCCGATGTATGAACATCCTGCCTAGCTATGAAAGGTGAAGAACCCGCAACTGATCCCGTAGTCTGTGCTATCCCACTAGTGCTACCTCTGCCTGACGATCTCGCCAAATGGCCCCGTTGCCGCAAGCATAACAAGTTGTCGAAATGGTACGACACTCTCCAAGACGGGTCTACCACATCGACCACACCGAGGTGGGTGGCTCCATCCGCTAACACCCTCCTCCCCGAAACTCAAGCCCTCGAGCCACGACCGCTCCTGAATATCCCGAACGTCCCGAAGACTGTGGAGGACCACTCTGTACTGGCGGAGGCGCATAACTGGCATGCTGTTGAGGCGGCCCGCCTCGAAAGTCACCAAAGGTCCCTACCGCCCGCCTCTTATGCTGATCCCCGTCTCCTACGCCGGCCTCTACGCTCTCAATACCACGTGCATAAGCTCAGATACCGGCAATGTCCATGCCCGGCTGAAGAGCTACTCCTGTACAACTCTCTGCTAGATAATCGTCAAGTCCTGTGACATATCGGTGCACTCTATCCTCCATGTCTGACACTAAAGCGGGGACATAACGAGCCAACGAGCCAAACTCTATACTGTATTCCCGAACCGTACGCCCGTTCTGCCTCAACATCATAAATCTATATGCCTGAGCTCTCCTTATCTGCGAGGGAAAGAAGTGCGTAAGAAAAGCCTCTGAGAACTCATCCCATGCGGCTGGAAGTGCATGCTCTCCCCGGGACAGCTCCCACGAATCAAACCAGTCGACTGCAGTATCACGCAGCCGATGCGAACCTAATACCACCGACTCGGTCTCTGAAGCCTTGATCACTCTCATGATCCGCTGCAGCTGTCGAATAAACTCCTGAGGATCTTCCTCAGTTCTCGATCCATAGAACTCGGGTGGTCAGAACTCGTAAAGTCCCAAGTCTCAAACTATCGGATCTAGGGTGAACCATCGGTACTACCGAACCTCCGACTCGCTCATCCTCATTCCTAGCCACTATCCTAGCTAGTAATCGGTCATCTCTTGTAACCTATATCCTCCGCCCTCGGCCGTGGAATCGATACTCAGTATCGTGGTCTCGCAGCCATCGCTGCCGCTCTAAACTCCTCAGGGCTAGCGGCGTCGCAGAACTCCCAATTTGTAGTACCACCTTAGGTAAAGACGGGCTCGTGCCTCGTAACCCTACGTGCTTTACTCGCAGCCTCCTTCGCCGCTTTGCCCTTCTGGGCTCTGGTTGCCTTGCGTGGAGGCATAACTGGTACAAAAGAATACGTCAGAGGGAGTCCAACTTACAACATATCTCTAAGGCACGATCTCAGAGTAAGAAGAATAGAAACCAATCGTAAATATCCTGCAGCCTCCTGATTATAGATGTGGTGCACAACACACCGATAATCAAGACTCTACTAGACACGGTCTGTAGACACTTTCCGAGGACTAATTGCTCTGATACCACTTTTGTCACGACCCGACCTCGGGCCCGTGACTGGTGCCTTACCCCGGGCACCCTAGTGATACAATCATCAGAGAAAATCAGCGGAAATAAAAACCTTAAGCATGAAACAATACATAAAATAAGCAACAGGCTAACCAAAACGGTTACCTTCCTGTATATATAAATACCAACACGAACAATTAAATCCCTTACAAACCCTGCCCACAACAGTACTACAGACCTCTAAGAATGTTGTCACGACCCGACCCCGGGCCCGTGACAGGTGCCTTAACCCGGGCACCCTTGTGACACAACATCAGAGAAAACCAGCGGAACATAAACTCAAAATAAACAACCATAATGATATAAATAGTCTAGCCCAAAATGGCTACCCCAAAGTACATAAAGCCGAACAGTTACATCCCTAAACAAACCAAGTTATGACAAGACTACAGGCCTCTAAGAAGGAGTAACACTATGACGGGACAGGGCCCCGTCATGCCCCTGAATGTACAAAATATCAACCACACCAGGGAGAACCATACCAAAAGTCGAGCCTCCGAAGAAATGGAGCTCCTGACACCTGAGTAAAAGATCCTAGGAATGAGGATCTACCACCGCTTCCTTACTCGCGGATGAACGCAGGCGGCGGGTCGACACAACGTACCAAGTATGTAAAACTGGAAAATACTGTAGTAATATCATAAGTCAAAAATAAGCTGGAGTCATAGATACAAATCAATTTCTTGCATTGTGCCTTACTAACAATGAGAGTAACAAGCATAAAATAGGAGGCTCACGATCAAAACAGGGTACCTCGCCCGTAGTATCATTAAGCAATCCTACTCCTGGGACTATTTCACCCGCATGGGTCCTGTGGACCCGCATGAGGTCATCCGCCTCGTCATGGGACTATTTCACCCGCATGGGACTATTTCACCCGCATGGATCCTGTGGTCCGGATCCGCATGAGTGCAGGCGCCGCACTCGCATCATGGGTAGCAAATCCATGGCATAGATAATAACCCGGGGTTTACCCCGTAATAATAAAAATATATAACATAGCTCATCCGGCTATCATACATAACATAAGCACTACCGGCCTATCATATCATACATAAGCACTACCGGCTTATCATAACATAAGCAAGTTAAGTAATCCCCTAACTTCTTATTAACATTATTAATATATCCTCTCATTTTAGTATCCTAAGGCACTAACATGTCTTTTAATAGAAAATCCGGGAATTCAACCCAAGTACCATGTACTTCTAACTTTTTAAGAAAACTCTTTTTATACAAAGATTCCAAGATACTAATCACCATAGTATCAAGTTACAATTTCTTTTCAAAACAAGTCACATTTCCTTTTAGAAAATATAATAGGCTTCTAAATCAAGTGACTTCATTTCCTTTAAAACCTTAGGCAACCAATGCCTAAAATCAATCCACCTTCCCTAGTTTCAGATCCTTTACCCGTACTTGTTTTAATTAGAGTAAACCATTCTTTGTGAACCTTTCAAAAACTAATATAACCAACTTCCCATAAAGTCATTATATTAGCGTTATTCCTTTGTCAAAACATTTTCCTAAATCGAGGACTTATACTTTTGAAATGAAACAAGTATCATATACTTTAAAACAAGTGTAGGTTATCAAATTTTGTACGTATACCGTACTACATAGATACAACTATTCATGCTCAAGAGATAGGAAAGCTCTACATACCTCTTCGGTCAATCCACTTGCTAAGTCCAACTACCGCAAGTAATATGTCAACCTATAATAACCATAGTGCGTTTATTAACCTCTAATTTCAATGTAGAAATTCCAAATTCAAGTTACCAATTCCTAAGGAAAATTGGGCAGCATTTCCTTTGTTTCTACTCACTTTGCCACCTTTTTCAAAGGCCGATTTTCAACACTCAAACGCCTCATTAAGGCCCAACATCCAAACCAACACAGGGATTACACCTAATCTTGGGTGTGTAAAATTCTGCCCCATAAGTTATAATAATACACTTAACAATTCTAAAGTAGTTTGTAGGCTACAACATGCTCATAATATCTCTTTAGCCGAATCCTTCATACCCAACCCACATTTCTCAAGTCAATGACTCTAATAGCATTATTTACTACCACAAGTACTTTCTTCTTAACATGCAACACTAAAAACTAATAATAGAGGAAGAATCTTTACCTTAGAGCTTTAGCCAAATTTATCCAACAATTTGCTAGCTTCTATTCCAAGAACACCACCACAACAACCTTCACAAGCTAGGCACAAGCTTCCTTCTTGCCTTTTACTTTTTCAGATTTTTCCTAAGGCTAGAATGTCTCTTGGAGTTTTAGAGAGAAGGAGGAGCTTGAAATAATTTAAGAGAGAAGGAGGAGCTTTTCTAAGAGAGATGAAAGATGACCAAGTCTTTAAGACTTGGTCAATATAATGCATGCAGAATCGATGGGGGACACTTGTCCCCCACCCAGGCCCTTCTAAAAGAAAAATCTGACTTTTCCTATGTTTTTCCGCCTGATTTCCCGCCTCGGCGCGCTGCTTCCGGCCGCGCGCTGCAACCTGCGGACCTCGGATCTTCCGGCGCCGCACTGCTTCCCGGCGCGGCTCAAACCAGCGACCGGAGTTTCCGCGCGCCTACATCTCGCTGGCGCCATGCGCTGCGCCAGCATACAGACCACGACGCGGTCCAAACCCGAACCATGGGGTATAACAAATGTAACTACAACTATGACGGGACAGGGCCCCGCCATACCCCTGAATGTACAAGTACCTACTATGACAGGGGACTATACCAAAGATAAGCCTCCGGAGAAACGGAGCTTCCCAAAATGCTGAACTGTGATCCTATGGGCGAGGATCAACAACCGGTGTACCTTGTTACACCCCGTAGTTCCATAGTATGTATAGGAGGACGTACGTCCGAGAATACGACATTAAAATTGGAAAGGAAGAAAGATGTGATTTTTCGACGGAAAAGTTTCCGAATTTTGAGAAGGAAAAATGTTCATTAATGGGAATTGGATTCCCAGATTTGGTATTCGGACTTTTTGTAATATTTGAGAATTATGGAATTTTATTTCCGAAATTGGTCACGTGGGGCCCACGGGAGAATTTACGATTTTGTGGGACCCACTTTATTTTCGGATTTTTTTGCATTGCGGATATTTTTCGGAAGATGAAATATTTTGGACGAGTAGGGGGGGCGACACATGGCACCCCCATGTGGCTCATTGGCCGAAAAATTAGGGGGACCACATGGACACTTGGACGTTTTTTTGGGGGACAAGTGGCAAGCCACTTGTCCCATTTTTGTGGTGGACATTTGGTAGGAAAATTACCCACACACTTGGACCCAATCTTCACCATACACTTGCCTAGATCTTGGCCATTGATTTCTCTATAAATACCCCCCTTAATGCAAGACTTCTTCATCCACACTTAGAGAGTTTCCAAGTCTTGAAAAATTCCCTCCCCTTTCCTTGTGAGCTCTCGGCCATGGGCTGAAATTGTGAGCTAAAGTTGTCCAAAAATTCTTAAAGTTTTAAGTGTTCTTCCTTAGAGTGTTAGGAAGATTGTGTACCAAGAGTTGGAAATATTTCACACCCCTAGCCTAGAAACCTTACCTTGGCCGAAACTTGCCATAGTTTTAGCCTAAGTGTTCTTCACTTTTTGGAGTTGGATCTTGAAGAGAAGTTGTTTAGAAACTTCTAAGGGTTGCTCGGAGCGGGTTGGAGCATAAGGAATTGGAGCTAAGCGTTGCTCAGGATCGACTTATAATCTTGGATAATTTTGGGCTTATCGAGGTAATGATCTATGTCCCTCTATTGTAATTGGATATTACATATTGTAGTAATTTAGAATTGAGTATAAGATATATTGGAAGGATGTTTATAAAGAATTGAACTGTATTTACATAGGACTGTATTTACAGTAGACTTGTAGTATTATTGTGGAGTAGAATTGTACACGTCCGGTTAGACGTGTAACCCCCCTTGGGATTGTTGGTTTGGTAGCAGGCCTCGTTAGAGGAGGAGATTTATGTGGTTGCGGGGGTGGAGGTGCTGCCGAATTTTCCGTAGAATAAGGAATCTTGTATCTAGAATTATTCTACGAAGAGATCTAGAGGTTGATAGACGTTTTGTGGCCTGTATAGGTTGAAGTACTACGAGTAGCGTATTCTACTTGAAGGGTGGAAAAGGCTAGCAGGGTTACAGTACTTTGGAGCGATTTGCTAATTGTCGATAATCGTCGCGAGGTATGTGAACCTCTTCCTATCCTTTCTAGCATGATGTTTTGTAAACTATGTAGTACGGTAGACGCGTACGTGCTAAATGAGTTTTGGTTGGTTTAAAACATAAAGTGTTATAATAGCTTTATGGGAAGTTAGTTATAACGACTTTATGTAGGTAAAAGAATGGTTTATTGATTTTAGAAGTTAAGAGACTTGACTTAATTGAATTGATATGAATTTTGTTAAAAAGTGTGAAACCTCATTCGTGAGTAATGAGTACTTGTTTTTTTTAAAGAATAATGTTTTACTGATTTCGGAAATGAGAATAAGTATCGAACGAACCACTGCAGCGTTAATAAAGGAAAATGTATTGACAAATAATTAATTATATTAAAACCAGTAGAAACCTCCATCTGCATAGAAGCTAAGATAAGACAAAATTGTATTACATTTCCTAGATCATGGCTGCTTTAATAAGATTGTTATAAACAAGAATAACCTACTCACACATAAGGCATATGTTACTCAAATTGTTTTAAAAGAGAATTATGTTATTAAGTCATTAAGACTATGAACTACGAAACCTTTCGAAAATGAGAGACTTGAGTATTTGAAATTAGGCAAACTTGAACTTTTTGAAAAGAATGTTGCTACTTGATTTTTAAAAAAAAAGAAAGTATGGTATTATCTTAATCTGTCTTAAAAGAGAGTTTAAATGTTATGGCAGATTTGATACCGAGTCCATGGGATGGACCGGGAATGTATTTCACCCGATTCTATACCGAGTCCATGGGATGGACCGGGAATGTATCCCATACGATTCTTATCGAGTCCCATGAGATGGGCCGAGACATGTATTCCATACGATTCTTATCGAGTCCCATGAGATGGGCCGAGACATGTATTCCATACGATTCTTATCGAGTCACATGAGATGGGCCGAGACATGTATTCCATACGATTCTTATCGAGTCCCATGAGATGGGCCGAGACATGTATTCCATACGATTCTTATCGAGTCCCATGAGATGGGCCGAGACATGTATTCCATACGATTCTTATCGAGTCCCATGAGATGGTCTGAGACATGTATTCCATACGATTCTTATCGAGTCCCATGAGATGGGCCGAGACATGTATTCCATACGATTCTTCATCGAGTCCCATGAGATGGGCCGAGACATGTATTCCACACGATTCCACCTCGAGTCCCATGGGATGGGCTGAGACATGTTATACGTATCATACGATTTATACCTAGATCGCCAGCGGTGAGAGCGAGTTCCACGGGCATGAGGATGACTTTGAGGGAGTGGGTCCCTGCCTTGACATGACTACTTTTATGTTGTAAACTGTAGTTTGATTATCATGCATGTCTCCTGTTTTATATAAACTGTTATGGTTTCATTTACGATTTTCCGCCACATACTTAATTGCCAGATCGACCTCCTTCGGGGCTGCGTACGCCGCGGTAGAGGTACATCGGTTGTTGATCCTCGCCATGGATCACGCTCAACAGATTGGAAGCTCCGTTTCTCGAGGCTTATCTTTTGGTATGTTTCCACGAGTTGTAGGTTCTTGTACATCTGTGGTATGGCGGCCCCTGTCCGTCATAGTTGTTGTTACATTCTTAGGTCCAGTAGTAATGGCAGGGTTGTAAAGGATGTAACTGTTCAATTTCTGTATATATGCAAGAAGGCAACCGTTTTGGTTAGCCTATTTTATTATCATATCTCTTGTTTCATATCTGTATGTTTTATTTCCGCTGGTTTTTCTCTGATGTTGTATCACTAGGGTGCTCGCAGTAGGCACCGATCCACGCCCGGGATCGGGTCGTGACAAAAGTGGTATCCGAGCAGTTAATCCTCGGAAAGTGTCTACAGACCGTATCTAGTAGAGTCTTGATTATCGGTGTGTTGTGCACCACACCTATAATCAGGAGGCTGCAGGATATTTAGGATTGGTTTCTATTCTTCTCACTCTGAGATCGTGCCTTAGAGCTGTGTTATAAGTTGGACTCCCTCTGACGTATTCTTTTCACCCGTATTGCCTCTACGCAAGGCAACCAGAGCCCAGAAGGGCAAGGCAGCAGGGGGAGCTGCGAGTAGAGCACAGAGGGTTACCAGGGCACGGGCCCAGTCATTATCGGAGACAGCGATTCATTCGGGGAGTTCTGCGACGCCGCTAGCCCAGGAGGGTTTAGAGCGATGAGCAGAGCCATCGAGACCACGATACCTGAGCCTCTAGTCCCACGGCCAGGAACAAAGGATATGAGTTACAAGGAGATGGCCCAGTTACTAGCTAGTCTGGTGGCTGGAAATGAGGACGACGGAGCGGTGGTTCGGCGATCGATGGTTCACCCCGATCCAATAGTCTGAGACTTCGGGATTTCTTGAGTTGCAGTTCGCCAGAGTTCTATGGATGGAGAGCTGAGGATGATCCCCAGGGTGTCGTGCTAGTTTGGGAGATTGTTATGCTTGCGGCCAGCAGGGCCATTTGGTGAGAGCTTGTCCACCCAGAGGTAGCACGGATGTTGAGACTCAGCCATCAGGATCGGTGGCTGGTTCATCACCTTCTGTAGTTATGCGCCCAGCAGAGCAGGTTTTGATTTGAGCGGCAAAGGGAAAGTGAGGTAGTAGTTACAGAGATATCTTCAGCCCTTAAGAGACCGGTCTAATTCGTTATGGTAGATACATGTGGAGTGCTATGTACGGATAGCATTGTGTTAGGCGTGGATTAGAAAACATGGGTAGTTGAGAGGGTAAGTCTGGGGACGAGAAAATGGTGAGCCTTAGAATTTATAACAGTTGGGACTTTGGATGCAAGGCCGTCTTGAGTGGATGATTTTACGGTTGGTCTTTGTCGAAGTACTTGGTATGCGTAATATATATTGTGGGATAATTCCATAGGTAGTGTGAGATGGAAGTGGTAGCTTTCATGACGTGAATTGGTAAGATTGTTCCGGATCGAGGAACGAGAGTTTAGTACGAAGTGGGTAGGGTTGAGGCCATATCGCGAGTCAACCCGTAGCCCGGAATGTGGTAGGGTCAGTTTGAGGTGGTCCCGCTTGATGATAGGGTCACGAGGGTGTTAGGCCCAAGTTTAGGTAACCATCGTACGAGTTCGTGGATGCATTCGACCAGTAGCCGGGCCGATGAGATCAGTCCATCTTGTCTTTCAGTCAGGACTGTTTACTCGGCGGAGGGTTATGCGTGATGTTGTATATCAGGAAGGTTGTAAGGCTGCACGGGGTTCCTACTTTTATTTTATGGCAGGCAGTGGAGCCCAGTTTATGGCTATTTCTTTTTTGGGAGGTTTTACCAGGCGGGTTAGGAACTCAGGTGAGTCCCAGTATTGCATTCACCCTCGGGCCGGTGTTTTTGATTTCAGGGGTAGCAGCAAGGATTATGTGCCTCTTGTTGAGTGAGTATCACTATAGCTACCATTTCAGTATTCAGAGGTCGCCTTATGAAGCCTTGTATGGGCGGAAGTGTAGGTTCTTGGTCGATTGGTTCGATGTTGGCAAGGTTGGATAGTTGGTCCATACTTGATCCAGGCGGGATGTGGATAAGGAGCTTATCCGTAAGAGGTTATTGGCGGCTCGAGTCAACAGCACGTGCGGATAGTCGGCGTCGACACTTGGAGTTCAGTTGACGGTGGGTCTTCAAGGTACCACCGGAAGGTGTGACGAGATTTGTAAAGCGAAACTTAGCCCGAGGTACTTTGGGCATTTTAAGATCGTTTGTAAATAGGCCTGGTTACCTATAAGTTAGCACTGTCGTCCGACTTAGGAGGCACTACGTCCGGTATTCCATGTTGCTATGTTTTGGGAGAGTATCGGAGATCCATCCAGAGTGTTCCCAATTAATGATGACCAAGTTGGAGATAGTAACCCCGATATTTTGGAAGCTGAAGCAATGTGAAATGTGGTGCGATAAGTAGGAAGAGTTTGAGTGTACGAGGAAGGTACGACGAGTAAGAAAAGAGGCTAAGATGCGTTAAGAAGATGGAAGTGTCCTTTTTATAAGTGAAGAGGGGAAGAAAAGTATCCTTTGGACCATGGGTGGAAGTTTTTGTGTTGTTATACACGATTAGAGGTGATTCCTCGTTGGCTTGGATTGAGTTTTGCGCGTATGTTATACTATGGCCATTGGTGGCAGGATTGGTTTGGTAAGTATAGTAGTGAAGACTATACCGGCGCAGGTATGTTTTGGAGACTTGAAGGAACATTCGGGACGAATGTTTCTAAGGGGGGAAGAATGTTACACCCCGTAGTTCCAGAGTATGTATATGAGGACGTACGTACGAGAATACGACATTAAAATTGGAAAGGAAGAAAGATGTGATTTTTCGACGGAAAAGTTTCCGAATTTTGAGAAGGAAAAATGTTCATTAATGGGAATTGGATTCCCAGATTTGGTATTCGGACTTTTTGGAATATTTGAGAATTATGGAATTTTATTTCCGAAATTGGTCACGTGGGGCCCACGGGAGAATTTACGATTTTGTGGGACCCACTTTATTTTCGGATTTTTGGCATTGCGGATATTTTTCGGAAGATGAAATATTTTGGACGAGTAGGGGGGGCGACACATGGCACCCCCATGTGGCTCATTGGCCGAAAAATTAGGGGGACCACATGGACACTTGGACGTTTTTTTTGGGGGACAAGTGGCAAGCCACTTGTCCCATTTTTGTGGTGGACATTTGGTAGGCAAATTACCCACACACTTGGACCCAATCTTCACCATACACTTGCCTAGATCTTGGCCATTGATTTCTCTATAAATACCCCCCTTAATGCAAGACTTCTTCATCCACACTTAGAGAGTTTCCAAGTCTTGAAAAATTCCCTCCCCTTTCCTTGTGAGCTCTCGGCCATGGGCTGAAATTGTGAGCTAAAGTTGTCCAAAAATTCTTAAAGTTTTATGTGTTCTTCCTTAGAGTGTTAGGAAGATTGTGTACCAAGAGTTGAAATATTTCGCACCTAGCCTAGAAACCTTACCTTGGTGAAACTTGCCATAGTTTTAGCCTAAGTGTTCTTCACTTTTTGGAGTTGGATCTTGAAGAGAAGTTGTTTAGAAACTTCTAAGGGTTGCTCGGAGCGGGTTGGAGCATAAGGAATTGGAGCTAAACTTTGCTCAGGATCAACTTATAATCTTGGATAATTTTGGGCTTATCGAGGTAATGATCTATGTCCTCTATTGTAATTGGATATTACATATTGTAGTAATTTAGAATTGAGTATAAGATATATTGGAAGGATGTTTATAAATAATTGAAGCAGTATTTACATAGACCGTATTCTGATGAGACTTGTAGTATTATTGTGGAGTAGAATTGTACACGTCAGGTTAGGCGTGTAACCCCCTCAGGATTGTTGGTTTGTAGCAGGCCTCGTTAGAGGAGGAGATTTATGTGGTTGCGGGGTGGAGGTCTTTGCCAATTTTCCGTAGAATAAGGAATCTTGTATCTAGAATTATTCTCTGAAGAGATCTAGAGGTTGATAGGCGTTTTGTGGCTGTATAGGTTGAAGTACTACGAGTGGCGTATTCTACTTGAAGGGTGGAAAAGGCTAGCGAGGTTACTGATACATTGGGCGATTTGCTAATTGTCGATAATCGTCGCGAGGTATGTGAACCTCTTCCTATCCTTTCTAGCATGATGTTTTGTAAACTATGTAATGCGGTAGCGATACGCATGTGCTAAATGAGTTTTGGTTGGTTTAAAACATAAAGTGTTATAATAGCTTTATGGGAAGTTAGTTATAACGACTTTATGTAGGTAAAATAATGGTTTATTGATTTTAGAAGTTAAGAGACTTGACTTAATTGAATTGATATGAATTTTGTTAAAAAGTGTGAAACCTCATTCGTGAGTAATGAGTACTTGGTTTTTAAAGAATAATGTTTCTTGATTTGAAATGAGAATAAGTATCGAAGCAGACCATGCGGCGTTAATAAAGGAAAATGTATTGACAAATAATTAATTATATTAAAACCAGTAGAAACCTCCATCTGCATAGAAGCTAAGATAAGACAAAATTGTATTACATTTCCTAGATCATGGCTGCTTTAATAAGATTGTTATAAACAAGAATAACCTACTCACACATAAGGCATATGTTACTCAAATTGTTTTAAAAGAGAATTATGTTATTAAGTGATTAAGACTATGAACTACGAAACCTTTCGAAAATGAGAGACTTGAGTATTTGAAATTAGGCAAACTTGAACTTTTTGAAAAGAATGTTGCTACTTGATTTTAAAAAAAGGAAAGTATGGTATTATCTTAATCTGTCTTAAAAGAGAGTTTAAATGTTATGGCCGATTTGATACCGAGTCCATGGGATGGACCGGGAATGTATTTCACCCGATTCTATACCGAGTCCATGGGATGGACCGGGAATGTATTCCATACGATTCTTATCGAGTCCCATGAGATGGGCCGAGACATGTATTCCATACGATTCTTATCGAGTCCCATGAGATGGGCCGAGACATGTATTCCATACGATTCTTATCGAGTCCCATGAGATGGGCTAGACATGTATTCCATACGATTCTTATCGAGTCCCATGAGATGGGCCGAGACATGTATTCCATACGATTCTTATCGAGTCCCATGAGATGGGCCGAGACATGTATTCCATACGATTCTTATCGAGTCCCATGAGATGGGCCGAGACATGTATTCCATACGATTCTTATCGAGTCCCATGAGATGGGCCGAGACATGTATTCCATACGATTCTTCATCGAGTCCCATGAGATGGGCCGAGACATGTATTCCACACGATTCCACCTCGAGTCCCATGGGATGGGCCGAGACATGTTATACGTATCATACGATTTATACCTAGACTGCCGGCAGTGAGGAACGAGTTCCACGCAGGCGTGAGGGATGACTTTGAGGGAGTGAGTCCCTGCCTTGACATGACTACTTTTATGTTGTAAACTGTAGTTTGATTATCATACATGTCTCCTGTTTTATATAAACTGTTATGATTTCATTTACAGTATTTTCCAGTTTCACATACTTGGTACCTGTTGTCGACCTCGCCCGGGGCTGCGTTCATCTGCGGTAGAGGTACATCGGTTGTTGATCCTCGCTCATAGGATCACAGTTCAGCGTATTGGGAAGCTCCGTTTCTCCGGAGGCTTATCTTTTAGTATGTTTCCCTGAGTTGTAGGTTCTTGTACATTCAGGGGTATGGCGGGGCCCTGTCCCGTCATAGTTGTTGTTACACTCTTAGAGGTCTCAGACATCATGTGGGCAGGTTTGTAAAGGATGTAACTGTTCAATTTTTGTATATATGCAAGAAGGCAACCGTTTTGGTTGGCCTATTTTATTATCATATCTCTTGTTTCATATCTGTATGTTTTATTTCCGCTGGTTTTTCTCTGATGTTGTATCACTAGGGTGCCCGGGGTAAGGCACCAGTCACGGGCCCGGGATCGGGTCGTGACATACCTCTACCTGCGGCATGAACGCAGCCCCCCGAAGGAGGTCAGTACAACAGGTACCAAGTATGTGAAACTGAAAATACTGTAAATGAAATCATAATAGTATATATAAAGCAGGTGACATGTATGATAACTAAACTACAATACACAACATATAAGCAGTCAGGTCTAGTCGGGGACTCACGCCCTCAAGTCATTACTCATGCCCGTGGAATTCCTTCCTCACTGCCGGCAGTCTATGACATAAATCATACTCATGTGACGCGCCCGTGGCATCCTACCTCACTGTCGGCGTACACATATACAATACATATATATATACCTCCTGCCCGTGGAATCCTCCATCACTGCCGGCAGCCGTAGGTGTAACATATAACCAGGTGACACGCCCGTGGCATCCTACCTCACTGTCGGCGTACACATATACCATACATATATATATATATATATAATACGGCCGCGTGTCCCAAATCCTCGTCGGTGTAACATGGCCATAACGTGCCCTCGGCATCCCTCATCGCAGGTGCATGTCTTCATGGGGAGCTAGCCCATGGAATAATGATCGCATATACCATGCCCCCGGAAACCCTCATCGGTGTAGACAGGTCTTCGTGGGAGCTAGCCCGCGAATAATAGTAATGGTCACATGCCCCGGAATCCTCATCGGTGTAGACATGCCCGTATGACAATAATAATATACCGAGTTTAACCCGCATGTCCGCATGCCCGGAATCCTCATCGGTGTAGACATGTCCGTGTGATAATAACAATGTAAGCATACCGTGGAATCCTCACACGCCAGTCATCGATGAAACGTGCGGGCGTCTAACCCGCGTCCTAGTCGCGTGTGTCACGACCGAACCGGGCAGGATCGGTGCCTACCCGGCACCCTAGTGATACAACATCGGAGAAAATCAGCGGAAATAAAACTTAAGCGAAACAAGATACATCATAAGAAAATAGGCCAACCAAAGCGGTCGCCATGTATATATACATATCCGAACATTTACAATCCTTTACAAACCACGCCACAACAAGATTTACGGACCTCAGAGTGTAACAACAACTATGGCGGACAGGCCCGCCATACCACGAATGTACAAGAACCTACAACTCGAAACATACCAAAAGATAAGCCTCGAGAAGCGGAGCTTCCCAATCTGTTGAATTGTGATCCTATGGCGAGGATCCACAACCGATGTCCTCTACTGCGGCATGAGCGGCCCAAGGAGGTCGATACAACAGTACCAAGTATGTGAAACTGAAAATCGTAATGAAATCACATTTCATCATTTTATAAAACCATTTTGCGATAAATGCGCGATTATGCCAAGTAAGGGGCGCGCATCCCCAAAATGATCACTCGCATAACTATGGGTCTCGCGCCCATAATATCAATCATGCCGTGGAACTCGTTCCTCACCGGCGATACATGATGTAAAACAACACCCGTATGTGAACTGAACACTAGATCTGCTGCGTCATCAAAACCGATCGGGCGAGTAGAATAGCCAACTACCGGTCAAAAACTAGTCATATCCCATCACGGGCAAGATGCGGAAGCCAACTACGATCCAAAGCTAGCCACGCAATGGCGAGGCAAGTATCTTAAGCTAACGTGCAATAGCCTACCGTCTCACAAGATATGACCGAGGCAAGTATCTTAAATTGTCCAAGACCCGGCCCGTGGATCGTGCCTTACCGGCACGGTGATACAACATCATAGAAAACCATAAAATAAAACTTAAACATGCAAATAGACATGGATCGAGAGGTATGATAAATAAGCAGGCAACCAAAAGTTGCCTTGGTATATACATAAAACCGAGCAGTTTAATCCTTTTACAACCTTGCCACAATAGTGCTACGGACTCTAAGATTTTTACAACAACTATGACGGACAGGCACGCCATACCGAATGTACAAGAACCTCTGGACTGAGGTAACATACAAAGATAAGCCTCGAAGGGACGGAGCTTCCAACACGCCGAAATGTGATCCTAAGCGAGGATCGGTAGATGTACCTCTACTGCGGCGTGAGCGCAACCGAAGGAGGTCGATGACAACAGTACAGTATGTGGCGTAAATCACGTAAATGAAATCATAACGATCTATATAAAGCGGAGACATGCGTGATAACCAAACTACGATACAACATATAAGCGGTTATATCAAGTCGGGACTCACGCCCGATTCATCACTCGTGCGGTGGAATTCCTTCCTCACCGCTAGCATGATATAACAACACCAAGGAGTATACGTGAACACGAGTCCCACTGTGCCATAAAAACCGTGACGGCAAGTATAACTACCGGTCCGGCCGTACCAATAATATCGTACAACCGTATCATGAAGGCGACACGTGGCGGTGCAATAGCCTCACCAGACTCCGCTGCGCCACGTAGGCGGCGGGGCAAGTGAATCGCTACGCACGGATCACGTCCGTAAGTCACGGCTCCATCCAAACACCGACTCGCGAAGGCGACACGTGGCGGTGCAATAACCTATACCGGATCCACTGCGTCACGTGGCGGCGGGGCAAGTAAGCATGCGCGCCCGATCACAACCGTAAGTCACGATACTTCGCCGTAAATAACCACAATGGTCACATGTCCAAATCATCGGTGTATTCATGCCCATGTAGCAATAATAATGGAAGCATACCCGTGGAATCTTCCGTCAATGCCAGTACGTCCAAGTAAGTCCTCAACAAGTCAACCGGCCCTTCATCGAGAGACGCGGTATTATAGAAACACAATTCTTGCACAACAAAGGCTATCTCAATAAGCATAGGCAAGTTATCCACAACAAGCATAGGCAAGTTACACAACAACAAGCATAGGCAAGTTATACAACAACAAGTATAGGCAAGTTATACACAACTCAAAGTACTTTCATTTTACGTCAAAATCCGGGCGTTAACCCTAAAGTACTACGTACGCTAAATTCCTTTTAAAAGAGATCCATTCCTTTTATAAAAGTCACCCGATACCCGTAGTATAAAAATAGAGAGACTCACATTTTTAGGTAAACCAAAACACTTCCCTTTTCAACCACATTCTTTTCCCTAAGGTTAGGTTTGCCTAATTCCAATTACTCGAGGCTCTTTATTTTAGAAAAGTTTCATAGTTCAATGTCTTAATCTCTTTTAAAACAATTGAGTAACATATGCCTTATATGAGTGTAGGTTATTCTTATTCATAATCAATCTTATTAAGCGACCATGATCTAGAAAATGTAATATCATTTTGTCTCATCTTAGCTTCATGCGGATGGAGGTTTCTCTTGGTTTTAGTAATACTTCATTATTCAATACATTTTCCTTTATTAATCTTTGCGGTGGTTTGTCGATACACATTCTCGATTTCAAATCGGTAAAACATTATTCCTTTTAAAACCACGTACTCATTACTCACGAATGAGGTTTCACACAAAACTCATATTAATTCAATTAAGTCAAGTCTCTTATCTTTTAAGATTAAGTCTCTTAACTTCTAAAAATCAGTAAACCATTCTTTTTATTTCTCTTAAGACGTTATACCTAACTTCCCATAAAGCGAGTATAACTCTTATGTTTTCAAAACCAAGTATTACTCTTCCTTCAAAATGATTCATAAATCTTTTGAAATACTTCCAGTTCTTTATTATCACACATCAAGCCAGTTACCTTTAAAAAACCACAAGCACTTCTTACCTACATAAAGCTGTTATAACCAACTTCCCATAAAGCCGTTATAACACTTTATGTTTTAAACCAATCAAATACATTTAACACATGTACGTCTACCGTACTACATAGTTATACACATATCATGCTAGAAGAGCTAGGAAGAGGTTCACATACCTCGCGAAGATTATCGACTAATAGCAAAACGCTCCAAGTACCTCAACCCGTCGGCTACTCCTTAAGCCACGTAGATCACGCCACACGTAGTACTTCAACCTATAAGGCCACAAGGCGCTTATTAACTTCTAAACACACGGTTCCCATACTCTACAGAAAATTCGGCAGCATCTCCCCCCCGCAACCGCGTAAATCTCCTCCTCTATCGAGGCCGGCTACCAAGCCAACCGGGGGGGGGGGTTATACGTCTAATCCGGACGTGTACAATCCTACTACACAGTAAGCTACACAAGTCTACTGTTCAGTTCTTTTCTTTTAAATTCAGGCTTAAGTCAAAAGACATTGCCACAATAATAAGTTCAGTTCTATATATAGTATACTTCAACTATATATTACAACGACGTGTAATTTCCAATTACCAAAGGGGGACAAGATTATTTACCTCGATAAGCCCAAAATTATCCGAGATAAAAGTCGATCCTGAGCAAGGTTTAGCTCCTACTCCGCGCGCTCCAATCCGCTCCAAACAACCCTTAGAAGTTCTAACCAACTTCTACTTACATACTTCAACCAACTATGAAGATTTCCTTAGGGTTTCGCTTTGAGACTAAAAGGACAAAAGGTAGTATTTCTGGGCTCTACGTATAGAGGTAACTTTGGAATACTACAAGGTATAACCCCACGGTATTTTGGGCATTATAACAATCCTGGGAGCGTATTTCGATACCTCTAAAGGGGGGTATTATACGAAAACACCTAGGCTCGGGGGGGGGTACCCCACGGCTGGACACCTGAGGGGAGTGAGGCCTCGCCAAAGCTCCTCAAAGGGGAAAGACTTCTTGGGCGAGAACAACACACAAGAGGGAGGGAGGATTTCAACACTTAGTGAAATTTAGGATGAAGAAGTTCATCACAAAGGGGTATTTATAGGAAGCGAGGGCCAACCGATGGCGAAGATCAAGCCATGTGCGAGGCAAGTGTAAGGCCTTGATCAAGCCAAGTGCACCCTAACCCTACTCCACAAAACAAGGCATAAAACATGGCACCAAACAAGCCACAAAACAAGGCCAAAACAAGGAGCCAATAGGCGAAGGCGTGACCAATTGGCCAACCCAGCGTCGGCAGGGTGACAAGTGTCACCTCCCGTTGATCCAAAACATTTCGTCTCGGAAAAATTCACAAAAATACTAAATGACATAGCGGAATTTCCCTTCGCAAGCTCTGTAAAACGTTTCGTCGAAAAACGAATCTAACCGGGTGTTGTGCACAAATTTCGAACCTATGCCAAACTTAAAGTCTCAAATTGTCGTACGTATGTCCTTACGTATAAACTCTAGAAATACGGGGTATAACATTCTCCCCTCCTTAGAAACATTCGTCCCGAATGTTCCTTCTCAAGACGGATATCGATGAAGTTCCTCTAACAAGTTGCCAACGCCACAGCTTGGCCACGAAAACACACACGTTCTCTTCCTTCCTTACTCTCCGTGCCCCCCTATAACACTTGAAATCTCTCCCAGTACGTACCACACTTCAGTCATCGCTTCAGTTCCCAAAACCTTGGAGTCACCACCTCCAAACTTGGTCATCTTACTAGCCGTAATATCCCCTAAGGTCATTCCCGGCCTTCACGAACGATTCTTGTCGAACACATCCACAAACTCATATGATGGTCGTCTAAACTCGGTCCTAGCACCCTCGTGACCCTACCACCTGGCGGGACCACCCAGAACTGACCCTACCTCAAACCGGGTTACGGGTTGACCCGCAAATGGTCCTCAACTGGACCCCCAACCGCGCCAAACTCTTGTTCCCCGATCCGGAACAATCTTACTAATTCACATCATGAAAGCTACCACTTCCATCTCACACTACCCATGGACTTATCACACAAATAAATCCCACGTATACTTACGCACTCTGATAAAGGTCAAACATAAAATGAATCTTTTACTCAAGACGACCTTACCTCTAAGGTCTCAGTCGTGACATAGTCTAAGGTTCACACTTACCATGCCCCCCAAACTTATCCTTTTTCTAACCACGTTTCTAAATCACATTTTAGCACAAAGTTATCCGATCATAACACTAAACACATCATCAGTACATCAATACATACAAACTCTAAAGGGTTAAGGATATACCTGAAAAAAAGGCGGTTCACAGGACCGCTAAAACGGGAAACTTCCACCGCGACCTCTACCGTGGCCTGCCGGTGTATGAACATCCTGCCTAGCTATGGAAGGTGAAGAACCCGCAACTGATCTAGTAGTCTGTGCTATCCCACCGCTACCACGGTCGGACGACCTCGTCAAATGGCCCTGCCGGCCGCAAGTATAGCGATCTCCCAAACCAAGTCGACATTCCTCTATGGGTTTTACCACAATGATCACACCGAGATACGGGTGGCCTCGTCCGTGAGCACTCTTACTCGCGAAAATCTGAAACACGGGAGCCTCGACCGCTCTGAATATCCCGGCGTCCCGGCTGTGGAGGACCACTGCATCTGGCGGAGGTACATAACTAGTCTGGCTGAGGCGGTCCGCCTCGAGCGTTACCAAAGGACCTGCTGTTACGGCCTCTTCGCCGACCTTGGTCATTCCGTCGATTTATCCGCCTCGCATCAGTGCATGCGCTGCGTGCGGGCAATGTCGTGCGGTGAAGAGCTACACCGAACAACTCTGCTAGGTAATCATCCAGCCACTGTAACATATCGGTGCACTCGATCCTCCATACTAGCTACCAACGCGGGGACGTCACGCCGATGAGTCGAACTCACATTGTACTCCCAACCGTCGCGGATTCGCATGACACCAAAAATCTGCGCCCGAGCCTCCTCATCCGGGAGGCAAGAAATGTGCAAGAAAGGCCTCTGAGAACTCGTTCCACACAGCTGGAAGTGCATGCTCTCCCCGGGACAGCTCCCACGAATCAAACCAGTCGACTGCGGTATCACGCAGCCGATGCGAACCTAGGACCACCGACTCGGTCTCCGATGCCTTGATCACTCTCATGATCCGCTGTAACTGTCGGATGAACTCCTGCGGATCATCCTCAGGCCTCGACCCGTAAAACTCTGGCGGCTTACAACTCAGAAAATCCCGTAGCCTCGAACTATCTGATCTAGGGTGAACCACTGGTGCTCTTTGGGAACTGCGCCACCTATCCTCAAGTTCGCCACAACCACGGCCGTTAATCGCCCACTCCTTGTAACTCATCTCCTCGCTCCGCATCATGGATGGAGGCTCAGTCTTGTGGTCTCGCCGCTTTGCTCGCAGCTCTCCTTTGCCTTGCCGCTTCGGGCGGGTTGCCTGCTGCGGAGGCATAACGGTAAAAACGAGATGCGTCGGAGGGTCGATCTTATCACACGACTACTAAGGCACGATCTCGGAATGAGAAGAATGGAAACCAATCCTAAATGTCCTATAGCCTCGATTATAGATGTGGTGCACAACATCGATAATCAAGACTTACTAGACACGATGCGTAGACACTTTCAGAGGACTAAGCGCTCGATACCACTTTGTCAAGACCGAACCGGGCGTGATCGTGCCTTACCCCGCACGGTGATACAACATCGAGAAAACCAAAATAAAACTTAAACATGCAAATAGACATGGATCAAGAGGTATGATAAATAAGCCAACCAAAGCGATTGCCTTCGGTATATCATAAAACCCGAACGGTTTAATCCTTTTACAACCACGCCCACAACTGAGGCTGGACTCTAAGATTTTTACAACAACTATGGCGGACAGGGGCCACGCCGTACCACAGATGTACAAGAACCTACTGGACTCGGGTAACATACCAAAAGATAAGCCTCGAAGGACGGAGCTTCCCAACACTGAAATGTGATCCTAAGCGGGGATCGGCAGATGTACCTCTACTGCGGCATGAACGCGGCCCGAATGAGGTCGATAACAGTACCAAGTATGTGAAATCAGAAATCAGAAATGAAATCATAACCTATATAAAGGGAGACATGCGTGATAACCAAACTACAGTACACAACATATAAGAAGTTATATCAAGTCAGGGACTCACGCCCTCTAATTCATCACTCGTGCCCGTGGAATTCCTTCCTCACTGCCGGCAGTCTATGATATAACAACACCAAGGAGTATACATGAACACCAGGTCCCACCTGTGCCATAAAAACCGTGACGGCAAGTATAACTACCGTGTCTGACCGTACCAATAATACTGTACAACCATATCATGAAGCTGACACGTGGCAGGTGCAATAGCCTCCACCAGCTCCACCTGCGCCACGTAGCTGACGGGGGCAAGTGAATCGGCTACGCACCAGATCACATCCGTAAGTCACGAAGCTCCATCCAAACACTGACTCGCGAAGCTGACACGTGGCAGGTGCAATAACCTATACCAGATCCACCTGCGTCCGCGTGGCGGCGGGTCAAGTAAACAGGCTACGCACCCGATCACAACCGTAAGTCACGATACTTCGCCGTAAATAACCAGAATGGTCACATGTCCACATCATCGGTGTAGTCATGCCCATGTAACAATAATAATGGAAGCATACCCGTGGAATCTTCCGTCACTGCCAGTACGTCCAAGTAAGTCCTCAACAAGTCAACCGACCCTTCATCGAGAGACGCGGTAATATAGAAACACAATTCTTGCACAACAAAGGCTATCTCAATAAGCATAGGCAAGTTATCCACAACAAGCATAGGCAAGTTACACAACAACAAGCATAGGCAAGTTATACAACAACAAGTATAGGCAAGTTATACACAACTCAAAGTACTTTCATTTTACGTCAAAATCCGGGCGTTAACCCTAAAGTACTACGTACGCTAAATTCCTTTTAAAAGAGATCCATTCCTTTTATAAAAGTCACCCGATACCCGTAGTATAAAAATAGAGTGACTCACATTTTTAGGTAAACCAAAACACTTCCCTTTTCAACCACATTCTTTTCCCTAATGTTCCGGTTTGCCTAATTCCAATTACTCAAGGCTCTTTATTTTAGAAAAGTTTCATAGTTCAATGTCTTAATCTCTTTTAAAACAATTGAGTAACATATGCCTTATATGAGTGTAGGTTATTCTTATTCATAATCAATCTTATTAAGCAGCCATGATCTAGAAAATGTAATATCATTTTGTCTCATCTTAGCTTCTATGCAGATCTAGGTTTCTACTGGTTTTAGTAATACTTCATTATTCAATACATTTTCCTTTATTAATGTTGCAGTGGTTTGTCGATACACATTCTGATTTCCGAAATCAGTAAAACATTATTCCTTTTAAAAACCACGTACTCATTACTCACGAATGAGGTTTCACACAAAACTCATATTAATTCAATTAAGTCAAGTCTCTTATCTTTTAAGATTAAGTCTCTTAACTTCTAAAAATCAGTAAACCATTCTTTTTATTTCTCTTAAGACGTTATACCTAACTTCCCATAAAGCTAGTATAACTCTTATGTTTTCAAAACCAGGTATTACTCTTCCTTCAAAATGATTCATAAATCTTTTGAAATACTTCCAGTTCTTTATTATCACACATCAAGCCAGTTACCTTTTAAAAACCACAAGCACTTCTTACCTACATAAAGCTGTTATAACCAACTTCCCATAAAGCCGTTATAACACTTTATGTTTTAAACCAATCAAATACATTTAACACATGTACGTCTACCGTACTACATAGTTATACACATATCATGCTAGAAGAGCTAGGAAGAGGTTCACATACCTCGCGAAGATTATCGACTAATAGCAAAACGCTCCAAGTACCTCAACCCGTCGGCTACTCCTTAAGCCACGTAGATCACGCCACACGTAGTACTTCAACCTATAAGGCCACAAGGCGCTTATTAACTTCTAAACACACGTTCCCATACTCTACGAAAATTCGCGTACACCTCCCCGCAATCACAGAAATCTCCTCCTCTATCGAGGCCGCTACCAAGACAACCAGGGGTTATACGTCTAATCCGGACGTGTACAATCCTACTACACAGTAAGCTACACAAGTCAGATGTCTGATCCTATGTAAGTCTGATTCGATTCTTTTCTTTTAAATTCGAGCTTAAGTCAAAAGACATTGCCACAATAATAAGTTGAGTTCTATATATAGTATCTTCAACTATATATTACAACGACGTGTAATTTCCAATTACCAAAGGGGACAAGATTATTTACCTCGATAAGCCCAAAATTATCCGAGATAAAAGTCGATCTGAGCAAGGTTTAGCTCTACTCCGCGCTCGATCCGCTCCAAACAACCCTTAGAAGTTCTAACCAACTTCTACTTACATACTTCAACCAACTATGAAGATTTCCTTAGGGTTTCGGTTTGAGACTAAAAGGACAAAAGGTAGTATTTCTGGGCTCTACGTATAGAGGTAACTTTGGAATACTACAAGGTATAAGGCCAAGGTATTTTGGGCATTATAACAATACTTGGAGAGTATTTCTATACCACAAAAGGGGGTATTATACGAAAACAACTAGGCTAGGGGGGGGGGTACCCCACGGCTAGACACCTGAGGGGAGGAGGCCTGCCAAAGCTCCTCAAAGGGGGGGGGGGGAAAGACTTCTTGGACGAGAACAACACACAAGAGGGGAGGGAGGATTTCAACACTTAGTGAAATTTAGGATGAAGAAGTTCATCACAAAGGGGGGGTATTTATAGGGAAGCCAAGGGCCAACCAATGGCCAAGATCAAGCCATGTGCAAGGCAAGTGTAAGGCCTTGATCAAGCCAAGTGCACCCTAACCCCTACTCCACAAAACAAGGCACAAAACATGGCACCAAACAAGCCACAAAACAAGGCCAAAACAAGGAGTCAATAGGCCAAGAAGACGTGACCAATTCGGCCAACCCAACGTCCACTTGAGGGTGACAAGTGTCACCCTCCCGTTGGTCCAAAACATTTCATCTCTCGGAAAAATTCGCAAAAATACTAAAAGACATAGCCGGAATTTTCCCTTCGCAAGCTCTGTAAAACGTTTCGTCGAAAAACGACTCTAACCGGGTGTTGTGCACAAATTTCGAACCTATGCCAAACTTAAAGTCTCAAATTGTCGTGCGTATGTCCTTACGTATAAACTCTGGAAATACGGGGTATAACATAAGCTATCTACCAGAGGCTACCGGTACACGAGAAAATGACCAGAAAAAGTATCTAAAGTGTGCCTGAACCACACGTACAAATCAAGCCCGTGATCGCTCGTCACCGCGGCAAGCTTCATGGATTAGCGGTCCATGGACTAACAACCTGAACCTCACAATGACCGCATGCCCCGGCATCTCACCTCGGAAGTCATGGTCATGAAACCATCCTACTGGACGCATGCTCGTGGACCATCCATCGTGTCAGCATGTCCAAAGGAAATCAATCAGGTAGCCGGCCCTCCCAGAGAGTCACGGCGATGCGAAACAACGATCGATACTCAAAGTGGCGCGTACTCGTGGACCATCACGACCCGATCCGGGCGTGGTAGTGCCTTACCGGGCACCCTAGTGATACAACATCGAGAGAAAATCGGCGGAAATAAAACTTAAACATGAACAAGAGATATCAATATAAAAGCAGGCCAACCAGCGGTTACCTTCTTGTATATATAATTAAAAAGCTGAGCAGTTACATCGCACAAACCACACTTGCTTGATCTACGGACCTAAGAGTTTTTATACAACATGACGGGACGGGGCCATACATACCACGAATGTACAAGTACTACGATGTGAGGACTATACGAAAGATAAGCCTCGGAGAAAGCGGAGCTTCCCAATACGTCAATGTGATCCTATGGCGAGGATAAACAAGCTGGTGTACCTCATGCGGCGTGAGCGGCCACGAAGGAGTCGATACTGGTACCAAGTATGTGGCGAAAATCGTAAATGAAATCATAGTAGTCTATATAAAGCGGGAGACATGTATGATAACCAAACTACGATCCTGATAAATAGCGATCATGTAAGTCGTGACTCGCGCCTCAAGTCATCACTCGAATATAACTATGGGTCGCGCCTCAGCATCAATCATGCGTGGAATACCTTCCTCCGCTGGCGATCATGATATAATAACACGAGAGTACATGAACACCAAGTCCTACGAGTCATAAACCGTGCGGGGCAAGTCTGAGCTAACTACCGAATACCAAAGTCGTACTAACAATACTATACAATCGAACCACGGGCGTCACGGGGCAAGTCAAAGCCAACTACGGATACCAAGGCGTGTCACGTGGTGGCCGGGCAAATCTGAGCTAACTACGGATACCAAGGCGTATCACGAGACTCATACGAAGATGACACGGGGCAATACGAAAGCCAACTACGGATACCAAGGCGTGTCACGTGGCGGACGAGCAAATCTGAGGGCTAACTACCGGATACGGTAGTATCACGAGACCGCCACTAAAGCGAGCGGGGCAAGTCACGAAGGCTAACTACCAGTACGAGGCGAATCGGCCACGAGGCGGGGCAAGTCGAAAAGCAACCACGGATACCAAGGCCGAATCGGTAAAACCTCGCGGAGAGCTAGTCCGTGGAATAACACTATCAGCGGAAGCGAACCCTCATCATGGCGCGTCTACGTGGACCGTCCGAAGTCGGTATGCCCGTGGACTATCATAGTGGAAGCATACGTGGGCGCCCGTCGTGTCGGTATGTCCAAAATGATCAAGAATAACACGACCGACCCTCGTGAGGCAGCGGTAACATAATAATACAACAACACTTGCAACAAGGCTATCACACGCAAACATAGGCACGTTACCTGCAACTCGAGGTACTTTCGTTTTATGACAAGTCGGGTTTTAATCCCAAAGTACTACGTCGTTAAATTCTTTTAGAAGATCCATTTCTTTTACAAAAGTCACCCGATACCGTAGTATCAAAATAGAGTGACTAACATTATAATTAAACCAAAATAACTTCCAGACTTTCTTTTTTAAACCAAATTAAGACAATACCATGCCTTCTTTTTAGACCAAAACACTTCTCCTTTTAAAGTCAAGTTACCATTTTAAAACCCATGATAAAAACCATTCCTTTGTTTTCATAAAGTCGTTATAACTAACTTCCCATAAAGCTGTTATAACACTTTATGTTCTAAACCAAAAACTCTTTAATTCCACAAGTCTCTTTTCTTTTAAAGCAACAACAAGTATTCTTTTAAAACCCAAATAACTTACTCTTCTCAAAACAAGTAACCTATACTTAAAAATCAAGTTACTTCTCTTTTTCCGAAAACAAGTCGTTATAAGTCAAGTCTCTTATCTTTCAAGATCAAGTCTCTTAACTTCTAAAATCAATAAACCATTCTTTTACCTACATAAAGTCGTTATAACTAACTTCCCATAAAGCTATTATAACACCTTATGTTTTAAACCAACCAAATCACTTAGCATAGTGCGTCACCGCTTCATAGTTCACAACAATCATGCTAGAAAAGATAGGAAGAGGTTCACATACTTCGCGACGATTATCGACAATTAACAAAACGCTCCACAGTACTGTAACTCTACTAGCCTTTTCCACTCTTCAAGTAGAATACGCTACTCAAATCTGCGACTATAAAGGCCACAAAGCGCCTATCAACTCTAGATCTCTTCGTAGAATATTTTAAATACATGGTTCCATATTCTGAGAAAATTCGACACCCCCCCCCCACGTAACCACAAATCTCCTCCTATCGAGGCCCAGCACGACAACCGCCGAGGGATTACGTCTAACCGGACGTGTACAATTCTGTCTCAAAAAATAATACTACAAGTCTACTGTAAATACAGTCTAATGTAAATACAGTTCAATTCTTACCAATATCCATTCTATATATAGTATACTCAACTATATATTAAAACAACATGTAATATCCAATTACAATAGGGGGACATAGATCATTACCTCGATAAGCCCAAAATTATCCAAGATATAAGTCGATCCTGAGCAACGTTTAGCTCCAACTCCTTACGCTCCAACCCGCTCCAAGCGACCCTTAGAAGTTTCTAAACAACTTCTCTTAATACTTCAACCAAGCTAGGAAGATTTTTCTAGGGTTTCATTTTGCGACTATTGGAATAAAGTAACATTTCCGGGCTCCTAGTATTAAAACAACTTTGGAATACAACTAGGGATACTAGGCCAAGGTATTTGGGATAATACTACAATACTTGAAGTATTTCTACACAAGTGGGGGATGGTGGGACCAGAACAAGCTAAAAGGGAGGGAGTATTTTGCCTTGGAAGACTTAAGGGTTGATGAAATTATGTCTTCAACTTAAGGGGGTATATATAGAGGATTTAAGGGCCATGATCAAGTCAAGTGTGTGGTCAATATTGGGCCATGTGTGTGTGGGTCCCACCACACCACATGGCCAACGATTTGCTCTCCAAGTGGCATGGCCAAATCGGCCAAGCGGACAAGTGGGCCACTTGTCCACCAATTTCGGCCAAGGGTGCCACATGGGGGTGACACGTGTCGCCCCTCGATTCGTCCAAAATATTTCGTCTTCCGAAAATATCCAAAATACCGAAAATCTCAAAAACAAAGCGGGCCCCACAAAACCGTAAATTTCTCCCGTGGGCCCCACGTGACCATTTTCGAAAATAAAATCCCAAAATTCTAATATAATCCAAGAAGTCCAAATACCAAAACTGGGAATCCAATTCCCATTAACGAACCTTTTCTTCACAAAAGGAAACTTTTAGTCGAAAAATCACATCTTTCTTTCTTTCCAAAATTTACATGCCGTATTCGTGCGTACATCCTCACATATATACCACGGAACTACGGGTATAACATTTTCCCTTAGAAACATTCGTCGAATGTTCCTTCTAAGTCTCCAAACACACGTGCGGCGGTATAGTCTTCCTTTCTTATACTTACGAAACCAATCATGCCATCAATGGCCATAGTATAACATACAAATCCAAGCCAACGAGGAATCACCTCTAACATCACAAAAGCTCACACCCGTGGTCTAAAGGATACTCCTTCGCATCTTCACTTCACAAAAGAAATGATCACTTCCGTTCTCGTAACACATTGTTCGCTTCTTCTTACTGTCGTCCGCTTTCGTACACGAACTATTTCTAGTACACGTACCACGCCTCGATCACGCAATTTCCACAACCGGGTTACCACCTCTAAACTTGGTCATCTTACTAGCCTCAAATTCCTCAAGGCCATTCCGGCCTTCACGATTCAATTCTGGTGAGCGCGTCCACGAACTCATACGGTTACCTAAACTTGGGCCTAGCACCCTCGTGACCCAATCACAAAGCGCGATCACCACAAATTGACCACATCACCTTTCGGTCTGCGGGTTGACCCGCGCGGTCCTCAACCCGACCCATAATCGCACCAGACTCTTGTTCCCCGATCCGGAACAATCTTACCTATCCAAGTCATGAAAGCTACCACTTTCATCTTACCTGACCAGGAAATATCCCTCAATACATTTCACGTATACCAAGTGTTTCGACAAGGACTAACCGTAAAATCTTTTTCTCAAGATGGCCTTACATCTAAGGTCTCAACGTGTACTATTCTAAGGTTCACACCTTCCATGTCCCCATAAGAACACCTACCGCAACGGCCATACCGAGGTGGGGGTGGCCTCCTCTAGCTAACACCCCTTCCTCTCCGAACCACTGAATCCGCAACTGACTTGGTAGGCTAAGTCATCCCACCTGTATCCCTCCTACTAGGACATACTCTCCTCACATGGCCCTGACGGCCGCTGATAAACAAGCATTAGTAAAAAGACGACATCTCCTCGGGATGACGTCTACCACATAGTGAACACTGAGGGAAAACTGAATTTGGCTGGCTAGAACCTATGCAAATCTGTGAATCAGAAACCCTGGAGTTCTGACCAACTCCTAAATACTCCGAACGTCCTGAAGTCCGTGGAGGACTACTCTTTACTGGCGGAGGCGCATAACCAATCTGCTGAGAAGGTCCGCCTCGAAAGTTACCAAAGGACCTGCTATTGCGGCCTCTTACGCGATCTTGGTAAATCCGTCGATCTCCACGTTCCTCGATCTGTGCGTAGCTTTGTGCGTGGCAATGTCCATGTCCATTGAAGAGCTACTCTTGTACAACTCTGTTGATAATCGTCATGTCTGTGACATATCGGTGCACTCTATCCTCCATATGCGCACTAACGCGGGGACATAACGAGCCAATAAGTCAAACTACATACTATATTCCCGAACCGTCACTTGATTCTACTGACATCATAAACCTAATTGCGAGCTCTCGCCGTGCGAGGGCAAAAGTGTAAGAAATGCCTCGAGGTCTTGATCACTTTCATGATCCTCATGGCGGCGGATAAACTCCGATGATCTTCGCCGGTCCTCGAACCATAGGACTCGGGTGGTGACTCGAAGTCACGAAGTCTCAAAACTATCGGATCTAGGGTGAACCACTGATGCTGCCGGAACCACGCGGCTCCGTCGTCCTCATTCCGACCACCAAACTAGCTAGTGGCGGGCCATCTCGCGTAACTCATATCCTCGGCCCTAGTCGTGGGCGGAGACTTCGGTATCGTGGTCTCGATGGCTCGCTCTTGCTCTAAACTCTCACGGGGCTAGCGGCGTCGCCGAACTCCCGAATGGACATTGTCTCGGATAATGGCGGGCGTGCCACAGTAACCCTCGTGCTCTGCTCGGCTCCTCTGTTGCCTTGCCCTCTGGGCTCTGGTTGCCTTGCGTAGAGGCAAAAATAGCACATCTGAATACGCGAGAGTCGATTTATAACACGGCTCTAAGACACGATCTCGAGTGAGAAGAATGAAACCAATCCTAAATATCCTGCGACCTCACGATTATAGATGTGGTGCACAACACCGATAATCAAGACTCTACTAGACACGATGCATAGACACCTTCCGAGGACTAAGCGCTCGATACCACTTTTGTCACGACCCGATCCGGGCGTGGTAGTGCCTTACCGGCACCCTAGTGATACAACATCAGAGAAAATCAGAGGAAATAAAAGCTTAAACATGAACAAGAGATATCAATATAAAACAGGCCAACCAAACGGTTACCTTCTTGTATATATAATTAAAAACTGGAACAGTTACATCTTTACAAACCACACTTGTGCAGATTACTACTGGACCTCTAGAGTTTTTATACAACATGACGGGACAGGGGCCCACATACCACAGATGTACAAGTACTCTGATGTGAGGGGACTATACGAAAGATAAGCCTCGGAGAAAGCGGAGCTTCCCAATCTGTTGAGCTGTGATCATATGGCGAGGATCAACAAGCGGTGTACCTCTACTGCGGCGTGAGCGGCCCAAGGAGGTCGATCTGATAGGTACCAAGTATGTGGCGAAAATCGTAAATGAAATCATAGTAGTCTATATAAAGCGGGAGACATGTATGATAACCAAACTACGATCCTGATAAATAGCGATCATGTAAGTCGGGACTCGCCCTCAGTCATCACTCAAATATAACTATGGGTCTCGCGCCTCAGCGTCAATCATGCCGCGGGAATACCTTCCGCCACGGCGATCTATGATATAATAACACCAAGGGTACACATGAACACCAAGTCCTACCTGAGTCATAAAACCGTACGGGGCAAGTACGAAGGCTAACTACCAGATACCAAAGCCGTACTAACAATACTATACAATCAAACCACGGAGCTGATACGGGGCAAGTACGAAAGCCAACTACCAGATACCAAGGCCGTGTCACGTGGTGGCCGGGGCAAGTCTGAGGGCTAACTACCGGATACCAAGGCCGTATCACGAGACTCGCCACGAAGTCGACACGGGGCAGAAGCGAAGCCAACTACCGGATACCAAGGCCGTGTCACGTGGCGGCCGAGGCAAATCACGAGGGCTAACTACGGATACCAAGGCGTATCACGAGACTTCGCCACTAAACCGAGCAGGCAAGTCACGAAGGCTAACTACCAGTACCAAGGCCGAATCAGCCACGAGGCGGGGCAATCAAGCCAACCACGGATACCAAGGCGAATCGGTAAAACCTCATGGAGAGCTAGTCCGTGGAATAACACTATCAATAGGAAAGCGAACCCTCATCATGGCGCATACCCGTGGACCGTCCATCGTCGGTATGCCCGTGGACTATCATAGTGGAAGCATGCCGTGGGCGCCCATCGTGTCGGTATGTCCAAAATGATCAAGAATAACACGACCGACCCTCGTCGAGAGCAGCGGTAACATAAGAATACAACAACACTTGCACAACAAGGCTATAACACGCAAACATAGGCACGTTACACAACTCGAGTACTTTCATTTTATGACAAGTCGGGTTTTAATCCCTAAAGTACTACGTGCGTTAAATTCTTTTAGAAGATCCATTTCTTTTACAAAAAGTCACCCGATACAGTAGTATCAAAATAGAGTGACTAACATTTTAATTAAACCAAAACGACTTCCAGACTTTCTTTTTTTTAAACCAAATTAAGACAATACCATGCCTTCTTTTTAGACCAAAACACTTCTCCTTTTAAAGTCAAGTTACCATTTTAAAACCAATGATAAAAACCATTCCTTTGTTTTCATAAAGTCGTTATAACTAACTTCCCATAAAGCTGTTATAACACTTTATGTTCTAAACCAAAAACTCTTTAATTCCACAAGTCTCTTTTCTTTTAAAGAAACAACAAGTATTCTTTTAAAACCCAAATAACTTACTCTTCTCAAAACAAGTAACCTATACTTAAAAATCAAGTTACTTCTCTTTTTCCGAAAACAAGTCGTTATAAGTCAAGTCTCTTATCTTTCAAGATCAAGTCTCTTAACTTCTAAAATCAATAAACCATTCTTTTACCTACATAAAGTCGTTATAACTAACTTCCCATAAAGCTATTATAACACCTTATGTTTTAAACCAACCAAATCACTTAGCACAGGTACGTCTACCGTACTACATAGTTCACAACAATCATGCTAGAAAAGATAGGAAGAGGTTCACATACCTCGCGACGATTATCGACAATTAGAAAAAGCGCTCCACGATCTGTAACTCTACTAGCCTTTTCCACTCTTGAGTAGAATCGCTACTCGGAAATCTTGACTATAAAGGCCCTGGCGCCTATCAACTCCTAGATCTCTTCGTAGAATATTTTAAATACATGGTTCCATATTCTACAAAAAATTGGCGACACCTCCCCCGTAACCACACAAATCTCCTCCCCTATCAAGGCCCGCTACCAGGCCAACAACCCTCAGGGGATTACACGTCTAACCGGACGTGTACAATTCTGTCTCAAAAAATAATACTACAAGTCTACTGTAAATACAGTCTAATGTAAATACAGTTCAATTCTTACCAATATCCATTCTATATATAGTATACTCAACTATATATTAAAACAACATGTAATATCCAATTACAATAGGGGGACATAGATCATTACCTCGATAAGCCCAAAATTATCCAAGATATAAGTCGATCCTGAGCAACGTTTAGCTCCAACTCCTTACGCTCCAACCCGCTCCAAGCGACCCTTATAAGTTTCTAAACAACTTCTCTTAATACTTGACCAAGCTAGGAAGATTTTTCTAGGGTTTCATTTTGCGACTATTGGAATAAAGTAACATTTCCGGGCTCCTAGTATTAAAACAACTTTGGAATACAACTAGGGATACTAGGCCAAGGTATTTGGGATAATACTACAATACTTGAAGTATTTCTACACAAGTGGGGGAAGGTGGGACGAGAACAAGCTAAAAGGGAGGGAGTATTTTGCCTTGGAAGACTTAAGGGTTGATGAAATTATGTCTTCAACTTAAGGGGGTATATATAGAGGATTTAAGGGCCATGATCAAGTTAAGTGGGTGATCAAGATTGGGCCATGTGTGTGTGGGTCCCACCACACCACATGGCCAACGATTTGCTCTCCAAGTGGCATGGCGAATCGGCGAGGGAATGATGGCTAGCGATTGTCCACGATTCGACCAAGGGTGCCACGTGGGGTGACACGTGTCGCCCCGATTAATCAAAATATTTCGTCTTAGAAAATATCCAAAATACCGAAAATCTCAAAAACAAAGCGGGCCCCACAAAGCCAGTAAATTTCTCGTGGGCCCAGTGACCATTCAGAAAATAAAATCCCAAAATTCTAATATAATCCAAGAAGTCCAAATACCAAATCGGGAATCCAATTCCCGTTAACGAACCTTTTTCTTCACAAAAGCGGAAACTTTTCCAGTGAAAAATCACATCTTTCTTTCTTTCCAAAATTTACGCATGCGTATGCTAAATGCATCCTCACATATATACCACGGAACTACGGTATAACAACCCAACGTCGGTATGTCCGATCAATCAATCGGATAGCCCTCCCGAGAGTCACGGCGATATCAACAAAACACTGCACGTCAAAGACTATCACAACGTAAAGCGAGTTCAACATACATTCATTTTAACCAACAATCCGGGTTTCAAACCCAAAATACTACATACTTTCATTCTTTCAAAAAAACCTCTTTTTACGTAAAGCCACATGATACTAATACTCGTAGTATATAAAGAAAACACGTTTTACTTTTAAAACCAAATTACTTCACCTTCGTAAAAATCTTTACAAGGCTTTTAAAATCAAGTACTCTATACTTTTTAAACCAAGTGCTTTTCTTTTAGAACAACATCAAGTATACTCTTTTAAAACCCAATTAACTTACTCTTTTCAAACAAGTAACCTATACTTAAATAAAGTTACTTCTCCTTTTCCGAAAACAAGTCGTTATAAGTCAAGTCTCTTATCTTTCAAGATCAAGTCTCTTAACTTTCAAAATCAAGTCGTTTTACTGTCAAAACCAAATCTTTCTTTTATCTTCATAAAGTCGTTATAACTAACTTCCCATAAAGCCATTATACCACTTTATGTTTTAAACAAACAAAATTCATTTCACACACGTACGTCTACCGTACTATATAGTTCACAACAATCATGCTCAAGAGTATAGGAAGAATCACATACCTTTTTACCTTAAACCACAAGCCAAGTCAAGTATGTCGCGCGTAGAAGATCCACCTATAACAACCACAATACATCTATCAACTTCTAGTTCTCTTCGTAGAATATTCTAAATACAAGATTCCTTATTCTACAGAAAATTCGGCAGCACCTCCCCACCCGCTATCACATAAAACTCCTCCCCTATCCAGGCCCGCTACCAGGCCAACAACTCCCAGGGGATTACACGTCTAACCGGACGTGTACAATTCTACTCCACAATAATACAACAGTCTACTGTAAATACAGCCCTATGTAAATACAGTTCAATTCTTTTCAATACTCATTCTATATATAGTATACTCAACTATATATTACTACAACATGTAATTTCCAATTACAATAGGGGGACATAGATTAATACCTCGATAAGCCCAAAAATTATCCAAGTTTATAAGTCGATCCTGGGCAACGTTTAGCTCCAACTCCTTACGCTCCAACCCGCTCCAAGCGACCCTTAGAAGTTTCCAACAACTTCTCTAAAAACTTCAACCAAGCTAGGAAGATTTTTCTAGGGTTTCACTTTACGGCTATTGGAATAAAGTAGTATTTCCGGGCTCCTAGTATTGAAATAACTTTGGAATACTACTAGGGATACTAGGCCAAGGTATTTGGGATTATACAACAATACACCAAGTATTTTCTACACAAGAGGGGAGGGGGACGAAATAGGGCTAAAGGGAGGGAGTATTTGCTATGGAAAATCTTCAAGTGTGGATGAAATACTCTTCAACCTTAAGGGGGGTATTTATAGAGGAATTAAGGGCCAAGATCTTATCAAGTGTATGGTCAAGATTGGGCCATGTGTGTGTGGGTCCCACCACACCACATGGCCAACGAAATTGCTAGACAAGTGGCTTGCCACTTGTTAGCCCATTTCGGCCAAGGGACAAGTGGCTAGCCACTTGTCCCACCATTTCGGCCAAGGTGCCACATGGGGGTGACACGTGTCGCCCCCCGACTCGTCCAAAATATTTCGTCTTCCGAAAATATCCAAAATACCGAAAATCTCAAAAACAAAGCGGGCCCCACAAAATCGTAAATTTCTCAGTGGGCCCCACGTGACCATTTCCGAAAATAAAATCTCATAATTCTAAAATAATCCAAGAAGTCCAAATACCAAATCTGGGAATCCAATTCCCATTAACGAACCTTTTTCTTCACAAAAACCGGAAACTTTTCCGTCGAAAAATCACATCTTTCTTTCTTTCCAAAATTTCTGTCGTATTCTCGTACGTACGTCCTCACATACATACCCTGGAACTACGGGGTATAACATTCTTCCCCCCTTAGAAACATTCGTCCCGAATGTTCCTTCTAAGCCTCTAATCAAACATGTGCCGGTATAGTCTCCACTACTATACTTACAAAACCGATCATGCCACCAATGGCCAGAATGTAACATGTGCGCAAAACTCAAATCCAAGCCAACGAGGAAACACCCCTAACATCACAAAAAAACTCACACCCATGGTCTAAAGGATACTCCCTTCGCATCTTCACTTCACAAAAGAAATGATCGCTACCGTTCTCATAACACATTGTTCGCTTCTTTTCTTACTCGTCGTACCCTTCTCGACACTCGAACTCTTTCTAGTACACGTACTGCCACTTCCATTGCTTCAGTTTCCAAAACTTTGGGGCCACTACCCCCAAACTTGGTCATCTCACTAGCTTCAATTTCCTCTAAGGCCATTCCCGGCCTTCACGATCCGATTCTAGTCGAACATATCCACGAACTCATACGATGGTTACCTAAACTTGGGCTTAGCACCCTCGTGACCCTACCACCCGGCGGGACCACCTCGAACTGACCCCACCTCATTCTGGGTTGCGGGTTGACCCGCGACTTGGCCTCAACCCGACCCGCTATCGCGCCCAAACTCTCTCGTTTCCCGATCCGGAACAATCTTACTAATTCACGTCATGAAAGCTACCACTTCCATCTTACACTACCCATGGAATTATCACACCAATACACCACGCATATAACGCACTTCGACCAATATCAACCGAAAAAATCTTTTACTCACGACGGCCTTACATCTAAGGTCTCAACGTATAATATTCTAAGTTTCAAAACTTTCACGTCCCCAGACTTACCCTTTCTCAACTGCCCATGTTTTCTAATTCACACTTAACGCAATGCTATCCGTACATAGCACCTAACAGGTACCCACCATAACAACATAAACAAGTCTCTTAAGGGCTAAAGATATCTCTGCAACTACTGCCTCACTTTCCCTTTGTCGCTCTAACCATAATCACGCCTGCAGCGCCTAGATATATAAGGCGATGAACCAGCCACCGATCCCGGTCGAGTCTCTACATCTGTGCTACCTGCCTGACAAACTCTCACCAAACGCCCTGGCCGTAAGCATACAAGTTCGAGCGACGACACCACGAGGATCATCACGCTCTCTATCCATAGAACTCGCGAATCGCAACTCAAGAAATCCAAGTCTCGCACTATCGGATCTAGGGAACCATCGCACGCCGGAACCACCGGCTCGTCCGCCTCATTCCACTTCACCTAGCTAGTAACTCGGCTATCTCCTTGAACTCATATCCTCGGCTCTGGCCGTGGATGCGAGGCTCAGGTATCGTGGCCTCCGTAGAAACTGCTGCCGCTCTAAACTCTGCTGGGGCTAGCGGCGTCATAAAACTCGTCGTCTGAAGTACTATCTCAGGTAATGACCGGCCCTGCGCCCTCGTACTCCTTTGTGTTCTGCTCGCAGCTCCCTCTGCTACCTTGCCCTTTTGGGCCCTGGTTGCCTTTCGCAGAGGCATAACTGGTACAAACGAATACGTCCGAGGGAGTCCAACTTATAACATAGCTCTAAGGCGCGATCTCAGAGTGAGAAGAATGGAAACCAATCCTAAATGTCCTGCAGCCTCCTGATTATAGATGTGGTGCACAACACACCGATAATCAAGACTCTACTAGACACGGTCTGTAGACACTTTCCGAGGACTAACTGCTCTGATACCACTTTGTCACGACCCGAACTCGGGCCCGTGACTGGTGGCTTACCCCGGGCACCCTAGTGATACAACATCAGAGAAAATCAGCGAAAATAAAAACTTAAACAGGAAACAAGATACATCATAAGAAAATAGGCCAACCAAAACGGTCGCCTTCATGTATATATACATATCCGAACGATTACAATCCTTTACAAACCCGCCACAGCATCTACGCACCTCTAAGAGTGTAACAACAACTATGACGGGACGGGGCCGCCATACCCTCAATGTACAAGAACCTACAACTCGGAAACATACCAAAAGATAAGCCTCGAGAAACGGAGCTTCCCAATCTGAATCGTGATCCTATGAGCGAGGATCCACAACCGATGTACCTACATGCGGCGTGAACGCACCCGAAGGAGGTCGATGCAATAGGTACCAAGTATGTGAAACTGAAAAATACTGTAATGAAATCACATTTCATCATTTTATAAAACCATTTTGCGATAAGTAAACAGTTATGCCAAGTAAGGGGACGCACATCCCCAAAATGATCACTCACACATAACTATGGGTCTCACGCCCATAATATCAATCATGCCCGTGGAACTCATTCCTCACCGGGCCGTAGCATGATGTAAAACAACACCCATATGTGAACTCAACACTAGATCCTGCGTCATCAAAACCGACGGGCAAGTAGAATAGCCAACTACCAGTCCAAAAGCTAGTCATATCCCATCACGGGCAAGGTACGGAAGCCAACTACCAGTCCAAAAGCTAGCCACACAACTGGCCGAGGCAAGTATCTTAAGCTAACGTACAATAGCCTACCGTCTCACAAGATATGACCGAGGCAAGTATCTTAAGCTATCTACCAGAGGCTACCAGACACGAAAATGACCAGAACAAGTATCTAAAGTGTGCCTGAACCACACGTACAAATCAAGCCCGTGATCGCTCGTCACCGCGGCAAGCTTCATGGATTAGCGGTCCATGGACTAACAACCTGAACCTCACAATGACCGCATGCCCCGGCATCTCACCTCGGAAGTCATGGCCATGAAACCATCCTACTGGACGCATGCTCGTGGACCATCCATCGTGTCAGCATGTCCAAAGGAAATCAATCAGTGGCCTCCTGCAGAGTCACGGCGGTCGAAACAACCACCAATACTCAAAGTGGACGATACTTGTGGACCACCCAACGTCGATATGTCCAATCAATCAATCGGATAGCCGCCTCCTGCAGAGTCACGGCGATATCAACAAAACACTTGCACATCAAAGACTATCACAACAAGCATAGGCAAGTTCAACATACATTCATTTTAACCAACAATCCGGGTTTCAAACCCAAAATACTACATACTTTCATTCTTTCAAAAAGACCTCTTTTTACGTAAAGCCACATGATACTAATACTCGTAGTATATAAAGAAAACACGTTTTACTTTTAAAACCAAATTACTTCACCTTCGTAAAAATCTTTACAAGGCTTTTAAAATCAAGTACTCTATACTTTTTAAACCAAGTGCTTTTCTTTTAGAACAACATCAAGTATACTCTTTTAAAACCCAATTAACTTACTTTTTTCAAACAAGTAACCTATACTTAAATCAAGTTACTTCTCCTTTTCCGAAAACAAGTCGTTATAAGTCAAGTCTCTTATGTTATACCCCGTATTTCCAGAGTATGTACGTAAGGGAATACGTACGAAAGTCTAGCCTTAAAGATAAGCCTTGGACGTTTTTATTTGTACACAACTCACTAAAAGAATCGTTTTTCGACTAAACGCGTTTCCACGACTTTCGTAGGGTAAATTCGGCTATGCCATTTCTAATTTTTGCGGATTTTTCCGAGACGAAACATTTTGGACCAACGGGAGGCGAGACTTGTCACCTCCAATTGATGGACTTGAAATCGCCCATTTGGACGATTTGAACAATAGAGCACGTTTTTGTGCCTTGTGCACAAGTCAAGGAGTTGGTAGGATATTTGTGTATAGTTAATCCTCACCCTACACTTGCCTTGCACTTGTCTTAATCTTGGCCATTGGTTGGCCACTTCTTGACCTATAAATACCCCCCTTAAGATGAAGAGTTCTTCATCCACAAATTACTTTCCAAGTCTTGAAAATCCTCCCTTCTCCCTTGTTAGCCATTTCGTCCAAGCCCTCTTCCCCCTCTAGCCTAAGTGGCCTTGGCGAATACTCCCCTAGCCTAGCCAAAATCTACCCCCTCCTTGGTAGAAAAGTTACCTTCTTGTATCGTTATAATGCCCAAAATACCCTAGCCCAAATACCTTAGTACTTAGTAGAAGTTGTGAAGAACTTCTAAGGATCTTTGGAGCATCTGACTTAGAGCAAAACCTTGCTCAGCGCGACTTTTCTAGGATATTATTGGGCTTACCGAGGTAATAATCCTAACCTCTTTTGTATTAGAGAATGCATACCGTAGAAGTATAAGAATAAGTATTAATCACTTAGAAGAATATCACGAATAGAATTGAACTGTTACCACAGAGAAAGGGTTTAAAGAAGAATAATCAAATCAGATTTACATAGGACTGTTTTCACGATGAGACTTATATAGCTCACCGGTAGGGAAGTGCTGCCGACTTACCGTAAATTATGAACCCTCTGTTTAGAATGACCTTGAGTAGTCTTTGATAGATATCGTGACTATTATAGGTGACTCTGCTTGCGCGACATATTGACTTAGCGGTGGTTTTCACGAGAAGGTATGTGATTCTTCCTAAAGCATGATATTTTACAATATATATAGTACGGTGACGTACATGTGTTAATCGGATAATAACTATGGCAATGTCTTTGACTTAAGCTGAATAATACTTACGGCAATGCCTCACGGCTTAAGCTCGAATAATACTTACTTGAGATGCCTGGCTTAAGCTGAATAATAAAGAATCAAAACATTTCAAAAGACTCTTGAATCATATTAATGTAAGAGAACTAATTGGTTTTAAAGCGAAGCTTAAGAGTTATACTAGCTTTATGGGAAGTAAGTATAACCACTTAAGATTGATAAAAGAAACAAGTTTGCCTATGTGTTTATAACAGACTTATATTGAGAAAAGAATAATAAGATGGTTTGATAAGTAGACATGATATGATGCTATGTGTGTTAGTATCTTGTAACGTTTGTATAGGTGAGTATCCTTGTTGTGCTTATGTTGTTTAAAGTTAAGTTGTTATGTTAGTATACTATCACCACCTCTTGAGATGATCTAGGGGTTAAGCCCTCCGTCTGGAGGTAGACTCGAGCGATGCAGGACCATGATTCGAGAATACCTCATGCGGGTCCGGGGGCCTATGCGAGCTACGAGTTCCGTGTTAGTATGCGGGTTATGCCTCACGCGTCTATGTGGCCATGCGGACAGCGAGTCGGGGCGATGCAGGAGTAGCTACCCTCGATGCGGGGTTATACCTCATGCGGGCCCATGTGAGTGGCCTATGCGGACTCGAGTCGAGGATTAGGCTTGCGAGAATGATAATACCGCGAGTGGCCTGCTTGAATCATTCGCAGCTAGAAAAGACCTATTACGCTTACCTATTGTTGCTCTTGTTTGTGATGTGGCACTTATGCGGTTTCCTTGATTTCTTCATACATACTTGTAAACTGGTTTTAAAAGGGTTATGATTTCATTTAAGTACTTTCTGATTTCACATACTTAGTACTGTTATGCGACCTCCTTGAGGGCTGCGTTCATGCCGCGGTAAGGGCAGCAGTGCTAGATCCGCGTCCTTAGGATCTCTACGTTGGTGTCGGAGCTCCATCTCTTGGAGGCTCTACTTTTGGTATGATCTCCCTGTTGTAGATAGTTTTGTATCGTGGTATGGCGGGGCCTGTCCGCCATAGTTGTATATTTCCTTAGAGGTGCAGAGTCATGTTGCGATGTCGGATGTATCGCTAAACCATGATTATATATATATATCGAAAGGCGATGTTTTCTCACATAAACCGTGTCTTATTTTATAAAGCTGTTTCATGTCTTGCTTTATATTTCCGTTGATTACTCGATGTATGACTACTTGGGTGCCGGTGAGGCACGATCCACGAACCGGGCAGTCGTGACAAAAGTGGTATCGAGCGATTAATCCTCGGAAAGTGTCTGACCGTATCTAGTAGAGTTCGATTATCGGTGTGTTGTGCACCACACCAATAATCGAGGCTATAGGATATTTAGGATTGGTTTCCATTCTTCTCATTACGAGATCGTGCTTTAGAGGCGTGTTATAGGTTGGACCCTCTAACGTATTCCTTTCTATGCTGATTATGCCTCGCGTAAGGCAACCCGCCCGAAGGGCAAGGCGAGGAGGCTGCTAGCGAGACACCCAGTCACGAGGCTCGTGCCCGGTCTATACGAGGCAGCGAGTTCTATGACGCCGCCAGCCCAGCGAGACCATAGTACCACACCTCGTCCCACGGCTGGGCGGAGTAGTTATGGTACAAAGAGATGGCCCAGCTTTTGTCTAAAGTTGTGGCCCGATCTGAGAGAGGCTGGAATCTGGCGATTCAGTTCAGCTCAGCTCGGTCGTGCCGTTGTTCACCCGAGGCGAGAGTTTGAGGCTACGAGACTTCTTGAGTTGTAGCCGCCGGAGTTTTATGGGTCGAGGCGGGAGGATGATCGCAGGAGTTCATCCGTCGGCAGAGGATTTTGAGAGTGATCGGGCGTCGGAGACCGAGTCCGTGATCTTTGGTTCACATAGGCTGCGTGATACGCGATCGATTGGTTTGATTCATGGGAGTTATCCGGGAGAAAGCACGCGTCCCCGGCTACTGGGATGAGTTCTCGAGGCTTTCTCACTCACTTCTTGCCTCACGGATGAGGAGGCGCGGCCGATAGATTTTCTTGCTTGGCGAGAGAGGGCGCTTGTCGGAGTACAATGTCGAGTTTGATTCATTGGCTCGATATGTCCCGGCGTTGTAGCGATATGGAGGATAGGGTGCACCGCTATGTCACCGGGCTGAGACGACTATATGGCGAGTCATGTGCGGGGTTTCTCTCGGCCGGGTATGGACATTACCGCGTCTGTGCTCACGCCCTTGGATGCGAGGCGCGAGGTCGACGAGTGGGCGACGGCGAGAAGAAGGCAGGCGGGAGGGTCTTCGTGGTTATCGTGGTGGCGGCCTCGCAGCGATCTAGATTCGCACCACGCCCGGCTCGAGCACTCTGCACCGTCCTCGGCCTGGCGAGTTTTCGAGGCGGCAGGCCCGGGGCTTGGGCGTCGAGTAGCAGTGCGGCGATCGGGACCACCCGGTGTGGCGATCGGTGGATCCCATTACGGGAAGTGTGGTACTAATTTTGGAGCTTGTTACGATTGTGGCGGCGAGGTCACTGCGAGATTGTCCGGCCGGCGCTGGTGGTAGGGCTCACCTTGAGGTTCATTGCCGCCATCATCTCCTCTGATAACTCGCCCGGGCGGGGTTCACATGGGTCAGCAGTCGCGGCGAGTCGTGGCTCGTCCCGATTCGCGGTCCTCGAACCGCATCTATGCTTTGTCGGTAAGCGGGATCGTGAGGCCTCACCCGATGTAAATCACGAGTACCTTATCGGTTAGGTTTGATGTTTATGCCTTGATAGATCCGGGTTCTACTCTATCCTATATATCTCCCCTTGTTGCTAGTAGGATAGGGATAGAGCCTGAGTCCATAGACCCTTTCGAGGTAGCTACGCCAGTGGGTGATTCGGTGGTAGCTCGGCGGGTATATAGGGCTTGTCCTGTGACCATTCTGATCGTCGGACCACCGACTTGATAGAGTTGGAGATGATTGACTTGACGTGATTATGGGGATGGATTGGCTAGCTTCTTGGTATGCCAATGTAGGCTGAGAGAGAGAGTAATGCGGTTCCAGTTTCTGATGAGCCGGTTGTTGAGTGGGAGAGACGCAGTATCGCAGGGTAGGTTTATTTCCTACCTCAAGGCTAGGAAGATGGTGCAGAAGGGGTATATCTACCATCTAGTTCGAGTGTTTGATACTGAGGCTGCGGTACCAGATTTTCAGTCAGTTTCCGTAGTCAGCGAGTTCCCAGACGTGTTCCCAGATGACCTCCCGGGTATCCCTCCTGAGAGGGAGATTGAGTTTTGTATTGACATATTGCCAGATACTCGGCCTATTTCCATTCCGCCATACAGAATGGCACCTGCCGAGTTGAGAGAGCTGAAGGACCAGCTGAGGGATTTGCTGGAGAAGGGCTTCATTAGGCCCAGTGTTTCCCCCTGAAGCGCCGGTGTTCGTGAAGAAGAAGGGCGGGGCAGCTGCGCATGTGTGTTGATTCTGACGGTGAACAAGGTGACCATTAAACGAATACCCCCTTCCCGTGATTGATGATTTGTTCGACCCGATTCTGCGAGCGCGAGATGTTTCTCAAGATTGATCTGCGTTAGGGCTATCATCGAGGTTCGTGTCGAGAGAGGTGGATGTCCCTAGGGCGCATTCGGACGATGCGGGCATTATGAGTTGGTCATGTCTTTTGGGTTGACAATGCTCGCGGTATTCATGGATTTGATGACCGAGTGTTCAAACCATTTTGGACACGTTTGTGATAGTGTTCATTGATGATATCTTGGTTTATTCTCGCTCGAAGCGAGGATCATGCGGAGCATTTGAGAGGCCGTCTTGCGATTCTCCAGACAGCGATTTGTGCGCCAAGTTTTCCAAATGTGAGTTTTGGTTGACTTGATGGCGTTTCTTGGGCATATTATGGGTGATGGCATTCGAGTGGATACGGCAAGATCGGCGATCGAGACTTGGCCTGCACCTACTACTCGGCGAGAGGTTCGCGATTTTACGGACCTTGCGAGTTATTATCGGTTCGTGGAGAAGTTTGCTTCATCTTCGCACCATTGACTAGGGTGACTCGAGAAGCGGCCAAGTTCGATGGTGATGCTTGTGGCGGGGTTTCGATTCTTGAAAGAGAGATTGTGACCGCCCGTTCTTACTCTTCCGAGGGTCCGATGGTTATGTCGTGTATTGTGATCGTCGAGCATCGGGTTGGGATGTGTGTTGATGCGACATGGCGGGGTTATAGCATATGCATCCCGACGGTGAAGAAACACGGAGGAACTACCCCCCATGATTTGGAGTTAGCGGTAGTGATTCACGCCAAGATCTGGAGGCACTATTTGTATGGGGTTCACGTGGATATTTATACGCACCACAAGAGCCTCGGTATATCTTCAGCCGGAGTGAACTTACGGCAGACGGTGGTTAGAGTTGCTTAAGGATTACGATGTTGATATCCTGTACCACGGGAAGGCCAATGTTGTGGCGTATGCTCTTAGTCGTAGGTCGATGGGAGCCTATCGGATGTGCGGCTAGAGAGGAGGACATGGTTCGTGATTTGCATCGATTAGCGAGCCTTGGTGTCCGTTTGATTGATTACGATAGCGTGGGGTTAGAGTTCGTGAGGTTGCCGAGTCTTCCATCGTCGAGAGGTGAAGAGGCAATTCGAGGATCGGCTTTGATTCGATATCGTGATACTGACTCTTCGTGAGGCAAGGGTCCTTTTGAGTAGCACCTGATGGGGTGCTAAGGTTTGAGGCGATGTGTGTTCGGATGTTTGTGACTTCGCGGAGTTCTTGGGAAGCACACGTAGCGGCGTTACTCTATCCATCCGGTCGACCAAGATGTACCACGACCTTAGATCCGTATTGGTGGGATGGCTTGAAGAGGGCGTTGCGAGTTCGTAGCTCGATTGCGTGTTGTCGGCCGGTGAAGGTAGAGCACGAGGCACGGTGGTTTGTTGCGCGATTGAGATCCCGACACAGAAGTGGGAGGTAATCAACATGGATTTCATCACGGGATTACCTCGCACTCGGAGAGACATGATTCTATATGGGTTATCGTCGACGGTGGCGAAATCAGCCCACTTTCTTCCGTCGGGGCGACTTTTTCGGCCGAGGATTATGCGCACTTTACATCCAGAGATCGTCGATCGCATGAGTCCTACTTGATCATATCGAGACGAGAGCCCGGTTCGGCTAACTTAGATCCTTCCGTAAGGAGTTTAGGGGCAGTGAGCACGAGTCGCATTTCATCCACGCAGACGGACAGCAGAGCGCACTATCCGCACTCTTGAGGATATGTTGCGAGCCTGTGTTATTGACTTCAGTGGTAGTTGGGAGGATCATTTGCCTCTAGTTGAGTTCGCGTATAATAATAGCTACCACTCCAGTATTCAGATGGCGCCTTATGAGGCCTTGTATGGGAGGAAGTGCAGATCGCCTATAGGTTGGTTCGATGTGGGCGAGGTGCAGCTAGTAGGACCAGATTTGATACGACGATGGATAAGGTGAAGCTTATCCGAGAGCGGCTATTGACAGCTCAGAGTCGACAGAAGTCGTATGCAGATCATCGTCGTCGGCATCTTGAGTTCGAGGTTCATGATTGGGTTTTCCTAAAGGTGTCACCCATGAAGGGTGTGATGAGATTCGGGAAGAAGAAACTTCGGCCCAGGTACATTGGGCGCTTTGATTGTCGCAGGTAGGCAAGGTTGCCTATGAGTTGGATCTGCCGTCCGATCCGGAGGCGTGCATCCGGTTTTCACGTATCTATCTTGAGAGATGTATCGGGGATCCATCTAGGGTACACCGATCGGCGATATCAGTGTGAGGGGTTATCGTATGAGGAGATTCCCATAGCGATAGTCGATCGTCAGGTTAGGCGTCTGCGGACCAAGGACGTGGCTTCCGTCAAAGTCTTGTGGCGGAACGAGCTCAGGGAGGAGATGACGTGGGAAGCCGAGGAGGACATGAGGCGGAAGTATCCTCACCTATTCCCCACACCTCCAGGTAAATTCACTTTCCTACTTGTAAATTTTCGTTATCGTTTTACGCCTAAGTGTTGCTCTGTGGCGTGTGTGGCATTTACAATGTTTAAGCTTCGATAAGCGTCTTGGGAGGGAACATTCGGGACGAATGTTTCTAAGAGAGAATGTTATACCCGTATTTCAGTATGTATGCGTAAGGGAATACGTGCGAAAAGTCTAGCCTTAAAGATAAGCCTTGGGCGTTTTTATTTGTACACAACTCACTAAAAGAATCGTTTTCCGGCCGAAAGCGTTTCCACAACTTTCGTAGGGTAAATTCCGGCTATGCCATTTCTAATTTTTGCGGATTTTTCCGAGAGGCGAAACATTTTGGACCAACGGGGCGACACTTGTCACCTCCAATTGATGGACTTGAAATCGTCCATTTGGACGATTTGAACAATAGGGAGCACGTTTTTTGTGCCTTGTGCACAAGTCAAGGAGTTGGTAGGATATTTGTGTATAGTTAATCCTCACCCTACACTTGCCTTGCACTTGTCTTAATCTTGGCCATTGGTTGGCCACTTCTTGACCTATAAATACCCCCCTTAAGATGAAGAGTTCTTCATCCACAAATTACTTTCCAAGTCTTGAAAATCCTCCCTTCTCCCTTGTTAGCCATTTCGTCCAAGCCCTCTTCCCCCTCTAGCCTAAGTGGCCCTTGGCGAATACTCCCCTAGCCTAGCCAAAAATCTACCCCTCCTTGGTAGAAAAGTTAACTTCTTATATCGTTAGAATGCCCACAATACCCGAGCCCAACGACCTTAGTACTTAGTAGAAGTTGTGAAGAACTTCTAAGGATCTTGGAGCATACAACTTAGGAGCAAAACCTTGCTCAGGCGCGACTTTTTCTAGGATATTATTGGGCTTACCGAGGTAATAATCCTAACCCTCTTTTGTATTAGAGAATGCATACTGTAGAAGTATAAGAATAAGTATTAATCACTTGAAGAATATCACGAATAGAATTGAATCATTACCACAGTAGAAGGGTTTAAAGAAGAATAATCAAAGCGTATTTACATAGACTGTTTTCACGATGAACTTATATAGCTCACCGGTAGGGAAGTCTTGCCCGACTTAGTAGAATTATGAACCCTCTGTTTAGAATGACCTTGAGTAGTCTTTGATAGATATCTGTGACTATTATAGGTGACTCTGCGCGCGACATATTCAACTTAGCGGTGGTTTTATTTGAGAAGGTATGTGATTCTTCCTAAAGCATGATATTTTACAATATATATAGTACGGTGACGTACGTGTGTTAAGCGGATAATAACTATGGCAATGTCTTTGACTTAAGCTGAATAATACTTACGGCAATGCCTCACGCTTAAGCTTTGAATAATACTTACGGCGATGCCTCACGGCTTAAGCTGAATAATAAGAAGCGAAAACATTTCAAAAGACTCTTGAATCATATTAATGTAAGAGAACTAATTGGTTTTAAAGCGAAGCTTAAGAGTTATACTAGCTTTATGGGAAGTAAGTATAACCACTTAAGATTGATAAAAGAAACAAGTTTGCCTATGTGTTTATAATGCACTTATATTGAGAAAGAATAATAAGATGGTTTGATAAGTAGACATGATATGATGCTATGTGTGTTAGTATCTTGTAACGTTTGTATAGGTGAGTATCCTTGTTGTGCTTATGTTGTTTAAAGTTAAGTTGTTATGTTAGTATACTATCACTCACCTCTTGAGATGATCAGGGGTTAAGCCCTCCGACGGGGTAGACTCGGTGATGCAGGACCATGATTCGAGAATACCTCATGCGGGTCCAGGGGGCCTATGCGAGCTACGAGTTCGAGGTTAGTATGCGGGGTTATGCCTCATGCGGTCTATGTGGCCATGCGGACAATGAGTCGGGGCGATGCCGAAGAGTAGCTACCCTCGATGCGGGTTATACCTCATGCGGGCCCACGTGAGTGGCCTATGCGGACTCGAGTCGTGATTAGGCTTGCGAATGATAATACGGGCGAGTGGCCTGCTCAATCATTCGCGGCCTAGAAAAGACCTATTACGATTTACCTATTGTTGCTCTTGTTTGTGATGTGGCACTATGCGGTTTCTTGATTTCTTCATACATACTTGTAAAGGTTTTAAAAAGGGTTATGATTTCATTTAAGTACTTTCTGATTTCACATACTTAGTACTGTTGTCTTGACCTCCTTGAGCTGCGTTCATGCCGCAGTAAGGCAAGCGGTGCTAGATCCGCATCCTTAGGATCTCTACGTTGGTGTCGAGCTCCATCTCTTAGGAGGCTCTACTTTTGGTATGATCTCCTGTTGTAGATAGTTTTGTACGATCGGTATGGCGGGGCCCTGTCGCCATAGTTGTATATTTCCTTAGAGTGCAGTAGTCATGTTATGCGATGTCGGATGTAATCGCTAAACCATGATTATATATATATATGCCGAAAGGCGATGTTTTCTCACATAAACTGTGTCTTATTTTATAAACTGTTTCATGTCTTGCTTTATATTTCCGCTGATTACTCTGATGTATGACTACTTGGGTGCCCCGGTAAGGCACCAGTCACGGGCCCCGGAACGGGTCGTGACATCTTATCTTTCAAGATCAAGTCTCTTAACTTTCAAAATCAAGTCGTTTTACTGTCAAAACCAAATCTTTCTTTTATCTTCATAAAGTCGTTATAACTAACTTCCCATAAATCCATTATAACACTTTATCTTTTAAACAAACAAAATTCATTTCACACACGTACGTCTACCGTACTATATAGTTCACAACAATCATGCTCAAGAGTATAGGAAGAATCACTTACCTTTTTAGCTTAAACCACAAGCCAAGTCAAGTATGCCGCGCGTAGAAGATCCACCTATAACAACCACAATACATCTATCAACTTCTAGTTCTCTTCGTAGAATATTCTAAATACAAGATTCCTTATTCTACCGACAATTCGGCAGACCTCCCACCCGCTATCACATAAAACTCCTCCCTATCCGGGCGCTACGTGCCAACAACTCCCAGGGGATTACACGTCTAACCGGACGTGTACAATTCTACTCCACAATAATACAACGATCTCAGAATACATCCTATGTAAATACACTTCAATTCTTTTCAATACTCATTCTATATATAGTATACTCAACTATATATTACTATAACATGTAATTTCCAATTACAATAGGGGGACATAGATTATTACCTCGATAAGCCCAAAAATTATCCAAGTTTATAAGTCGATCCTGGGCAACGTTTAGCTCGACTCCTTACGCCCAACACGCCCAATAGACCTTAGAAGTTTCCAACAACTTCTCTAAAAACTTCAACCAAGCTAGGAAGATTTTTCTAGGGTTTCACTTTACGGCTATTGGAATAAAGTAGTATTTCCGGGCTCCTAGTATTGAAATAACTTTGGAATACTACTAGGGATACTAGGCCAAGGTATTTGGGATTATACAACAATACACCAAGTATTTTCTACACAAGTGGGGGAGGGGGACGAAATAGGGCTAAAGGGAGGGAGTATTTGCTATGGAAAATCTTCAAGTGTGGATGAAATACTCTTCAACCTTAAGGGGGTATTTATAGAGGAATTAAGGGCCAAGATCTTATCAAGTGTATGGTCAAGATTGGGCCATGTGTGTGTGGGTCCCACCACACCACATGGCCAACGAAATTGCTAGACAAGTGGCTTGCCACTTGTTAGCCCATTTCGGCCAAGGTGCCACATGGGGGTGACACGTGTCGCCCCCCGACTCGTCCAAAATATTTCGTCTTCCGAAAATATCCAAAATACCGAAAATCTCAAAAACAAAGCGGGCCCCACAAAACCGTAAATTTCTCCCGTGGGCCCCACGTGACCATTTCCGAAAATAAAATCTCATAATTCTAAAATAATCCAAGAAGTCCAAATACCAAATCTGGGAATCCAATTCCCATTAACGAACCTTTTTCTTCACAAAAACCGGAAACTTTTCCGTCGAAAAATCACATCTTTCTTTCTTTCCAAAATTTCTGTCGTATTCTCGTACGTACGTCCTCACATACATACCCTGGAACTACGGGGTATAACAGCATGTCCCGGCATCTCTCATCGGTATAAGCATGGCCAAGATCAAACAAAATGGAAGCATACCCGTGGAATCCTCCGTCACATTTGCCGTCGTCGATAAATTCACACAAGTCATTGACCTCCAACCGAGAGACGCGGTAACATAGTAATACCACCAAGGCTATCACAACTAGCATAGGCAAATTAACATACTCTTAGACTTCCATTTTATGACAACAAATCCGGGTTTTAACCCCCCAAAGTACTACATACGTTAATCCTTTCAAAAAGATCTCTTTTTACGAAAACACAACTCGATACTATTATCCGTAGTACCAAACACGTTTATGTTTAGATCAAGTACTTTACACTTTTTAAAACAACGTCAAGTATAATTTTTAAACTCAAGTTACTTCTCTTTTCCCAAAATCAAGTTACCATTTTAAATCCAATAATAAAACCATTCTTTTGTTTTCATAAAGTCGTTATAACTAACTTTCCATAAAGCTATTATAACACTTTATGTTTTACACAAATTTAAGACAAAACCCTGCCTTTCTTTTAAACCAAAACACTTCAAATTCTTAAGTCTCTTTTCTTTTAGAAATCAAGTTTCTTACTTTGGAATTTTAAGAAAATCAAAACTTGATTATAATAATTCTTATTAGAGCAGCCATGATCTAGGAAATGTAATACAATTTTGTCTTATCTTAGCTTCTATGCAGATGGAGGTTTCTACTGGTTTTAATATAATTAATTGTCATTACATTTTCCTTTATTAACGCTGCAATGGCTTGTTCGATAGTTATTCCCATTTCTGAAATTAATATAACTTATTCCTTTTTCTAGACCAAGTGCTCATTACTCACGAATGAGGTTTCACTACTTTAACACAATTCAAGTTCTTCACATTTCATACCAAGTCAAAATATAAGTCTAGTCTCTTATCTTTTAAAATCAACCAAAATTCGTTTAGCACACGTACGTCTACCGTACTACATAGTTCACAACATCATGCTAGAAAAGATAGGAAGAGGTTCACATTCCTCGCGACGATTATCGACAATTAGCAAAATGCTCCAAAGTACTATAACCCGGCTAGCCTTTTCCACCCTTCAAGTAGAATACGCTACTCGTAGTACTTCAACCTATAATGGCCATAAAACGTTTATTAACTTCTAGATCCCTTCGTAGAATATTTCTAAGTACAAGGTTCCAGATTCTACGGAAAATTGGCGGCCTCCCACACGAAACCACACAAATAACCTCGCAATCAAGGCCGTACGAGCCAACAACTCAGAGGGGATTACACGTCTAACCGGACGTGTACAATTCTGCCCTACAATAATACTACAAGTCTACTGTAAATACAGTCCAATGTAAATACAATTCAATTCTTATCAATATTCATTCTATATATAGTATACTCAACTATACATTACTACAACATGTAATCTCCAATTACTGATAGGGATAAAGATCATTACCTCGATAAGCCCAAAATTATCCAAGTTTTATAAGTCGATCCTGAGCAACGTTTAGCTCCACTTCCTTACGCTACAACCCGCTCCAAGCAACCCTTAGAAGTTTCTAAACGACTTCTCTTAACACTTCACCCATCTATGAACATTTTCCTAGGGTTTCGTTTGCGACTAAAGGAATAAAGTGGTATTTCCGGGCTCTTAGTATAGAGATAACTTTGGAATACTACAAGGGATTACAAGGCTAAGGTATTTGGGATTATACCAACACTTGAAGAATTTTTCTACACAAAGGGGGGGTTTTTGGACGAGAACCACAAAGGGAGGGAGGGAGAATTTTGCCTTGGAAAAATATTTCAAGTGAGGGATGAATAAAGTCTTGCAACAAGGGGGGTATTTATAGAGAAATCAAAGGCTAGGATCAAAGCAAGTGTATGGTGAGGATTTGGTCCATGTGGGAGTGGAGTCTTCCAACCAAGTGTCCACCACAACAATGGGACAAGTGGCCACCACAAAAATGGGACAAGTGGCTTGCCACTTGTCCACCAAAAACGTCCCACACTTGTCCACCAACCAATCGGCCAACATGGCCCCATGGGGGTGACACGTGTCGCCCCCCTACTCGTCCAAAATATTTCATCTTCCGAAAATATCCGTAATGCCAAAAATCCAAAAATAAAGTGGGCCCCACAAAACCGTAAATTTTCCCCGTGGGCCCCACGTGACCAATTCCGGAAATAAAATTCCATAATTCTCAAATATCCCAAAAAGTCCGAATACCAAATCTGGGAATCCAATTCCCATTAACGAACCTTTTTCCTTCACAAAATCCGGAAACTTTTCCGTCGAAAAATCACATCTTTCTTCCTTTCCAATTTTAATGTCGTATTCTCGTACGTACGTCCTCATATATATACCCTGGAACTACGGGGTGTAACACATTTCCAGGCGATCCTGGAAACCTTGGCCCCCGTTAGCCTTATCATTAGGCTGAGGGTCTGCACCATCTCATGTTTTAGGAGGGTCTTTTGTGACACAGCATGCCACTCCCATCATGGTTAGGAAAAATAACATTTTTTGTTGCCATCTTATAAAATCAATGCCCATGAACCTTTCAGGCCATTCATGGTGAAACCCGACAGGTGGAGGGATGATGACATTTCCTTGAGTAGCAGGAAAGCTATTGGTTGTCCCTTGGGCAGTATTGGGGAAGGTAGAAGCATTGCCTTGAGTGGCAGCAGCAGATCCAGAAATGAATTGTTCTAGTACAGTCATTTTCACTAAGCACTAATACAATCTTATCTTAAAATTGTTGTTGAAATGATACGGGAATAATACATAACTATTATAGTTGTCACGACCTGACCCGACGGGCCGCGACTAAGCGTCCTAATGACGTCATTATACTAACCTATCATGTAACCAGACTGACACCAAAGACGATATAAAAATCCGACAGCATAACGCTGCAACCATAACACATGTCCGAATAGGCAAGCCGGCAAGACTGCCTTTACACACGAATAATCCTGTCTACTGAGGAGTCACATCTAACCAACATAATAAAATGGGCAAGCCGACAAGGCTGCCCCCACATAGTATCACGTATACAAGGGAACATCTAAAAAACAGGGAACAACAACGCAGAAGACCAAACAGGTTTACAACCGACATACGTACAACTCACAACTGTCTACAGACCTCTATGAGAAGGATACCGACATATGACGGGACAGGGCCCCGTCGTGCCCCTAAATATATGCATAAGTCAGAATAAAGTTCTGTACCAAAATGACAAGCTCCGAATCAATGGAGCTCTCCAAATAGTTGAGCAGAATTCTAGGCGGAGGATCACTGGCGAGTACACTGTACTGCGGGCATGAAAGCAACCCCTCGAGGAAAGAGGGTCGATCTGAAAGAATATCTTGAGTATATGAACGTAAAGTACAAGTAAATAATCATAACTGGCCAAAACGTACATGAGATAAGTAAGAGAATCAAATACCGAATCCAACTGTGCCATATATATAAATATGAGAGTCGACTGTGTCTTATAAAAATGAGAGTCATATCAAAATCATGAATGTACGTCCATATAATCATATATATATATATATAAATATACTATCCTGGGTATCTATACCATCATCATAGATGTCTGTCCATGGAATCATCATACATATACTATCATGGGTATCTGCACCCGCATCATGGATACATGTCCATGGAATAGTCATATATATACTATCATGGGTATCTATACCCACATCATGGATACATGTCCATGGAATAATCATATATATACTATCATGGGTATCTATACCCGCATCCTAGATACATGTCCATGGAATAATCATATATATACGTATAACGTGTCCCGACCCTCTAGTGAGGGACTCAGTGAATTCTTATAATCATATTCAGCACCAATAGAGTATCATGAGTAACTATACAATTAAATCATCACTTTGACTCTTAATCAAATCATTAAAATAAACTCTTTACTGAAAAATCATAGAAACTTCTCATGACTAACTTTTTAGAAAATAGATTGTATAGAAATCATGTACGTCCGCGGTACTTTCAATAAATCATGCCAAAAAGAAAGAAGGAAGAGTTTCACATACCTTTTAGTCGAACTAGACAACTCACTATTAAAATGCGTCTCGACTAATACTTCAACCTTAATTTTTAGCCCAAAACAATCCCTTAATCTCGGTCCTTGTATGCTCCAAAATCTTCATCATTCTCACCATTCTTCAACTTATAATTACATGCATGTTTTCTACAAGTTTAATCCATCATTCTTATATGTTTTTCTTCCCAAAACTCATCTAAAAATTCGAATTTTATGGGGCTAATTTGCACGGTACAATGCAGTTTTTTTCTCAATGTTTTGGTGTTTTGTTGGCTTGTAATTTGTGGGAGAATTTATGCTAGGAAGGAGGAACAAAAGCTTCAATATGTTGGCTATGAAGGAGGTGATTTTCGGCCATGGGAGAGAAGAAGGAGAGGAGAGTTTTGTTGAAATGAATTGTGAAGTGAGATAGAAGATAAGAGGGTTTTCTTGAACTTTAAAAATCTGAAAATTGTTTTCTACACTTTGGTCCACTTCTCACCAATAATTAATCTTATGTCCCAATTCTTTTAAATCTTGAAAAACTCCATAAGACCTCGTATCCTCGTTGTCATAACTTATATAATACGTTCTAATCCATAACGGAAATGTACAACTAACATTAAAATTTCCATTGTCACCCTCGTTGTCATCGAAATATTTGTTCCAGAATCACATACTTAAGTATATTTTTTTCCTTAATTACATTCTAAATTAACGTCCCTAATCCCAAGGTGTAGCATCTTTCCCCCCTTTAGAAACATTCGTCCCCTAATGTTCAGCAAACCAATAGATGCCTCACAGGGCCACAATATATCACACATATACAATTCACCAATTACCATAATCAAATAAGGAGTTGAATTGAATTACCTAGAGGCATAAAGGAACAAATGAGATACTTCTTCTTCATTTCATCTTCCGCCTCCCAAGTCATTTCCTCCTATTGTTGTTCCACCACAATACTTAGGCGGAGGCCACATCCTTCGTCGTAACCTCACGACAGCGATCAAGTAAGGCTATGAGACTCTTTTCATAAGACAGCTCCCCTGTCACCTGGATATCATCTACTGGGAAGACTCTGGAAGGATCACCATAAGTTAACAACTAAGGGGCATGGTCTAAACTTGTTCCTATTACATGTTCCACCTCCATTTGTCCAATCAATATAAAAATAAATGTTTGCCAACATTCTATCGATCCTCTAAATAAAATGCAGTCATTATCAGCTCTTTCATTCCACTATTTAAAAGGACTCCCTTTTAAATCCAATTTCAAACAATTCTCATGAGTTAGTACAAAGTGCAAAAATCCTCATACTCTGCAGGATATATAGGAAGATCATCTATTGTCTCCTTTTCATTTATAATAACATTGAAATCCCCACCAACTAGCCAAGGATCCCTCATATCGTCAACAATACAATATAAACTATCCCAGAAAACAACCTTTTCAATGCATCACTCTTTACATATACCATAGTATATCTACCTAAACCATGTAACTATTTCACCCTTGAGTCCTTAAGTTTGTCATGTTGATCACCCCTTATATTATCTCTGATTAAGTTTCTCTGTTGTTCAATATTTAAGATAGACATATCCGCTTTCACTGCAATATTCTGCTCCACATTGGACATCATTATCCCATCTTCCTTTAATATTACAGCGTTACTATTATTAGAATTGTTACCTTTGGTACACTTCTCCTGACTCTTGTCAACATTCCGCTCCCCATTAGCTTTTGTTGATACAAAAGCTCCTTCAACCTATTCTTTAGTAGTAAGAGTTGCTTTTGATTCTTCTATCAATTGTGGGTCCTCGATGAGCTATTCTACTTCTACCACCTTACCATTGTTGTCTTCCTTATTCTATTTATTACCATATTCTTCCCCAGTATCTCTTTGTTCCTCCTTATTCTCATTATTACCATTTGTCTCCTCAAGTGGCATTTGCTCTATCCTCTTGTTGGACTTACTAACTCAGTTATATCTTGGCTGTATCAACATTTGTCACTTTAGCTACATCACACTAAATATCTATTATCACTTTGTTGAATTCATCTATATCTTTGTACCTCTCTTATCTGTTTTCCACCCTTCTATTATTTCCTGAAGAAATTCAGGATCCAACCTTCACATATTAAAGTATCTGAACTTGTATTGAGTCTTTATGCCTACTTCCTACCTAATTAACCCAAAAGAATGTTCATATAGACCTGGTTTCATGAAAGACACTTTTAGAAACATGTATATCTTGACCCATTTACGAGTAGTAAGTACTACTATAAACCCTTTTAGCACACTACCATGTGTATAGTATGCCCCTGATAATCTTAGTTCTGTCAAATCACATTCTACTATATACTGTTTAAAATCCCTTATCCCAGTCATGACAACATAACACTTCACTCTTTCATTTCTCCTTAATACCCAGTTAAAATCACTTATTATTGCATATGGACTTTGCACTGGCCATGTAACCTTCAATATATATCCACGGTTCCACTTTTAAGAGCCACATCATTGAATGCACACACGGTTATATGGGAACTTTTCTTTATACCACATGTGTCGCATTGTGTATCAATTACTCGTGCAGTTTTTATATTCACTATAGGGATGAGGCCTCACAATAATCTTATTCCTCCATTTGGATGCTCAGTAATATTAGTACTAAAATCTTACACCCCGTAAGTCCAGGACATGTATAAGAGAATGTACGTAAGGAATCAAGACTTGGAAATTGGTACGAAAGGAAGAATTATTTTTCCGACGGAAAATCTTCCGAACGTCGGAAAGGAAAAATGTTCGTTGAGGAGAATTAGATTCTCAAAATGCATTATTTGAAGAGTATGGAACTTATTAACATTATGGAATTTATTTTTGCGGATTTGGTCACGTGGGGCCCCCCCGAGGAATTTTACGTTTTGTGGGGCCCACCCGAGGAATTTTACGTTTTGTGGGGCCCACGAGGGTTACGGAATTTTATGGACGAATGAGAGGGCGACACGTGGCACCCCCACATATGGTCTTGGACGATTTTGGTAAGGGTAAAATGGTCATTGACCATCAAGGAAGATAAGTCTTCAAAGCTTGAGTTTGTTGATCAAGTCAACTTGTCCACTTGGCTTAACATTAATTGTCCTTCATCCTAGCCACAAGTGTATTAATCTAAGCCATCGATGTGTTATATAAGCATACTACTAGTGCAAGACAAGGTCTTCCAACACTTAGAATTATTTCACTAACTCTTGTTCTTCAAGCTAGCTCTCGGGTTTGACATCTCCCACACAAGAAAATTTTGTAGTTTTGATCCATTGTCCACAAGACTTTAACCCAAGGTCCCTGTGTCACGACCGAACCCGGGCGTGGTAGTGCCTTACGGGCACCCAAGTAGACGTCATCAGTGTCGCAGAATATAAAAACACAACATGCAACAATGTAAAAGAGACACGCTTTATCTCGAGGAAAAGTTGCCTTTCGCATATATATAAACCCAAAGTGAGCAGTTACATCCCAACTTTACAATGGGACTACACTCTAAGGAAGTAAAACAACTATGGCGGACAGGGCCGCCATACCCTGAATGAACACTAATACCTACAACATCAGGGACTATACCAAAGATAAGCCTCCGGAGAAACGGAGCTTCCCAAAACGCTGAACTGTGATCCTATGAGCGAGGATCGACGATCGTGTACCTCACTGCGCAGATGAACGCAGCCCCCCGAAGGAGGTCAGTACAACAGGTACCAAGTATGTGAAACTGAAAATACTGTAAATGAAATCATAATAGTCTATATAAAACAAAAGACATAAATGATAAACAATTTACGATACCTGATATGTAAGCAGTCATGTCAAGTCAGGGACTCACGCCCTTAAAGTCATCACTCAAATATAACCAGGGGTCTCATGCCCACAATATCAATCATGCCAGTGGAATTCCTTCCTCACTGCCGGCAGTACATGATATAACAAGCACCAGGAATACACATGAACACCAGGTCCCACCTGTGTCATAATAAAACCGTGACGGTAAGTGCGAAGGCATAGCCGACTACTAAGACCCACGCACCAACAATGCCATAAAGCGTATCACGAGGTCTTTCTAGACCGCACCACATGATCGGCGGCCACTCGCCCTCAATATCAATGCGCGTCTAATCCTGAGCATACCGCTACTCCGCATAGCCACGCGTAGGTCGCGTGAGGTATTCCTCGCGTCGGGTAGCTAGCCGCGGTACCTCCTGGACTCGCACCGCATAGTCACATAGACCGCATAGTCACACCACCGCGTAAGGCACTCCTCGCGTCGGGATAATACACCGAATGATCAATCTGGAGCATACCGTTGTTCGCGTAGTCACACGATCGCGTAGTAGTATAGACCCGCGTCGGGTGGAAAGCCCGGTATAACAAGTCGGGGTATGTGATATAATAACGATAACGGACTTAACGCTTAACAACGTAAGCACAACAAGAATAACCCCTTACACAACATCACAAGATACTAACACACGTAGCATCCTAACATGTTTACTTATCAAATCAACAAGAAAGTATTACAAGGCTATCACAAACCAACACAATCAAGTTATTCACACAAGGTACTTTCTACTTTATGTTAACAAGTTCGGGTTTTTATCCCCAAAGTACTTCATACATTAACTCTTTAAGAGATCCGTTTCTTTCACAAAAGTCACACAATACCCGTAGTATAAAAATAGAGTGACTATCTTTTTAAGTAAACCAAAACACTTCCCTAAGTAACAACATTATTTTCCAAGCGTTCAAGTTTGCCTAATTTCAAATGCTCAAGTTTCTCATTTTCGAAAGGTTTCGTAGTTCATAGTTTTAATCACTTAATAATATAATTCTCCTTTTAAAACAATTTGAGAAACATATGCCTTATATGTGAGTAGGTTATTCTTGTTTATAACAATCTTATTAAAGCAGCCATGATCTAGGAAATGTAATATCATTTTGTCTCATCTTAGATTCTATGCAGATGGAGGTTTCTACTGGTTTTAATAATACTTAATTAGTCGATACATTTCCCTTTATTAGCGATGCAGTGGTTTGTTCGATACTTATTCTCATTTCCGAAATCAATACAAGGCGTTTATAAACAATTAAGTAAACCGTTCCTGTTATCTCTCTTAAGTCGTTATACCTAACTTCCCATAAGGCTAGTATAACTCTTAAGCTTTTAAAACCAAGTATTACTCTTCTTTCAAAAACGGTTCTTAATTCTTTTGAAATACTTCAAGATTCTTTATTATTAGACTCAAGTCAGAAGACATCGCAGTAAAACCACGTTCAGTTAACACACGTACGTCTACCGTACTATATATATTCTTTTAAAAATATCATGCTCAAGAGGATAGGAAGAATCACATACCTCGCGACGATTTATCGACTATTAGCAAATAGCTCCAAAGTACTGTAATCCTGCTAGCCTTTTCCACCCTTCGAGTAGAATACGCTACTCGCAGTACTTCAACCTATAACGGTTATACAAGTCTATCAAAGTCTAGACTACTCGGTAGAATAAATCTAGATACAAGATTCTACGGAAAATTGGGCAGCACTTCCCTACCCGTCAAACTTCACAAGTCTACTGTAAATACAGTCCTATGTAAGTACAGTTCAATTCCCTTCTTATATACTTTCCTTGTATATAACTTATACTTAATTCTTATACTTCAACAGTATGTAACTCTAATTCTGATAGGGGACAAGATATTTACCTCGATAAGCCCATAATTATCCAAGTTTAAATGTCGATCCTGAGCAACGTTTAGCTCCTACTCTGGGCGCTCCAACCCGCTCCAAACAATCCTTAGAAGTTTCCAAACAACTTCTACTTAGCACTTCAACCAACTACGAAGATTTTTCCTTAGGGTTTCGTTTGAGACAAAAAGGACATAAGGTAGTATTTCCGGGCTCTACGTATAGAGGTATCGTTGGAATAATAACAATACTTGGAGAGTATTTTCTACCAAGAGGGGGGTGTATTTCACGAGAACAACACCACTAGGAGGGGGGTAGGTTTCGGCTAGCACCCTAGGAGAGGTACCTCTCGGCCAAAAGGCCTCACAAAGGGGGAGGGGGAAGACTTGGACGAGAACTACACAAGAAGGGGGGAAGGATTTCAAGACTTAGAAAACATTTTGTGGATGAAGAAGTCTTCAACCAAGGGGGGTATTTATAGGACAACCAAGGGCCAAGATCAAGACAAGTGGTGGGCAAGTGTAGGGTGAGGATTTATCCATGTGTACCTTATCCAACTACCACACAAAATATCACAAATATCCTACCTACTCCAAGACTTTGAAATCGTCCAAATGAAGCCCACAAATCCGCCAACTTGAGGGTGACAAGTGTCGCCCTCTCGTTGGTCCAAAATATTTCATCTCTCGGAAAAATCCGCAAAAATAATAAATGATATAGCTGTATTTTTCCCTTCGCAAAGTTTGGAAAACGTTTAGTGGAAAACAATTCTTTCGGCGTTGTGAACAAAATTTTCGTCCCTTGCCTAATTTAAGGCTCAAACTTTTCTACGTACGCCCTCACGTACATACTCTGGAAATACGGGGTATAACATTCTCCCCTCCTTAGAAACATTCGTCCCGAATGTTCCTTCTCAAGACGGATAACGATAAAGTTCCTCTTAACTTAAACAAGTTGCCAATGCCACACATGGCCACAAAAAAAAACACACGCTCCAATACTTAATCCAAGTCTACGAGGAATCACCTCTAACATCACAAAAGCTTCCACCCAAAGTCTAAACGATACTCCCTTAAGAAACGATCACTTTTATTCTCTTAACGCATGTTCACTTCTTCCCTTACTCGTCGTACCCTTCTCGTACACTCGAACTCTTTTTCCTACCTTACCACATTTCCGTTACTGCTTCAGTTTCCAAATCTCTGGGTTACTACCTCCAACTTTGGTCATCATTACTGGGAACAATCTGGATGGATCTCTGATACTTTTCCGAACATAACAACATGAAGACCGGACGTACTGCCTCCTACGTCGGAAGGCAAAGCTAACATATAGGCAACCTGGCCTATTCTTCACATGATCTAAAAAGGCCCAAAGTAACTCGGGCTAAGTTTCCTCTGTTTTCCAAAACTCGTCACCCCCTTTCCGGGGTGGTACCTTCAAGAAGACCCACCTTCAACCTGAACTCCAAGTGTCGTCGCCGATTATCCGCACAACTTCTGTTGACTCTGAGCTGCCAATAACCTCTTCTGGATAAGCTTCACCCTATCCACATCCTGCTGAACAAGTATGAACCAACTAACTGAACCTTGCCAACATCGAACCAATCGGCCGTGAACTTACACTTCCGCCCTACAAGGCGCCATAAAGCGACATTCGAATCTGAAATGGTAGCTATTAAAACACTCCTCAACGGAGGCAACCGTCCTCACAACTACCCTCAAATCCAAACACCGCCCGAGGCGAATGCGACATCGAGACTCACCGAGTTCCTAACCCCGCTGGTAAAACCTCCAAAAGAAACACCGTAGGTGGCTCCATCTGTCATAAGGTGAAAGTAGGTACCTCGTACAGCCTTACAACCTTCCTGATATAACATCTCGCATAACCCTCTGCCGAGTAAACGGTCTTGTCTAAAAGACAAGATGGGCTGACCTCATCGGCCCGACTACTGGTCGAACGCATCCACGAACTCGTGACTGTGTTAACTAAACTTGGGCCTAACACCCTCGTGACCCTATCACAAAGCGGGACCACCCCAAACTGACCCCACCACCATACAGGCCGCGGGTTGACCCACAATCGGTCCGCAACCCGACCCGCTATCGCGCCAAACACTTGCTCCCCGATCCGGAACAATCCCACAATCAAGTCACGAAAACCTAGTGGTCTTCTTAGCTCAACTACCCTCTTTCATTTCATACCACTCAGGGATTTATCACACAAACATATCTCACGTATACTATGCACTCCGATAAGGGTCAAACATAAAAATAATCTTTTACTCAAGATGGCCTCGCCTCTAAGGTCTCCACGTATAAAACTCTAAGGCTCACACTTTCCTTATCCCCAATCTTACCCGGTTAACTAACCATGATTTCTAATCACAATTAACACAATGCTATGTGAACATAACATTTAAGGTATACTCATCTTATCATACGTACTAATCTCTAGAGGGTTAAGGATCTACCTGTATCTACAGCTTCACTCCCCTTTGTCGTTCTAATCAATCCTGCCCTATTGGGCGCATAGCTAAGGAAGGTGACAAACTAGCCACTGATCCTGAAGGCTGAGTCTCTACATCCGCGCCACCTCTGGTCAGACAATTTCTCGTAAAATGGCCCTGCTGGCCGCAAGCTAAACAAGCTGTCGAAGAAGTACAACACTCCCCACAATGACATCTTCCACAACGGCCACACCGAGGTGGGGGTGGCCTCCTCTGGCTAACACCCCATCCTCTCCGAGCCACTGAATCCGCAACTGATCTGGTAGGCTGAGTCCTCCTACTTACATCCCTCCTACTAGGACATCCTTTCGACATATTGTCAAGACCCGAACCCGGGCCCGTGACTGGTGCCTTACCCCGGGCACCCCAGTGATACAACATCAGAGTAATCAGCGGAATATAAAACAATACATGATACAATGTAAAGAAGACACATGTTTATCTGAAGAAAAAAATTGCCTTTCGGCATATATATAAATAACAACTCTTTCAAAATGAACAGTTTAATCCTTTTTACAACCCCGCCACAACAAGATTACTGCACTCTACGAATGACAACAACGATGGGACAGGGCCCCGTCATACCCCTGAATGTAAGCACCTACAACAACAGGGGACTATACCAAGATAAGCCTCCGGAGAAACGGAGCCTTCCCAAACGCTGAACTGTGACCCTAAGAGCGAGGATCAACGACTGATGTACCTTTACTGCGGCGTGAGCGCACTTCGGCGAGGTCTGGCAATGTACCAAGTATGTGAAATCGAAAATATCAGAATGAAATCATAATAGTCTATAAAGCAGAGAAATGTATGATAACCAATCTACAGTTCACAATAAATAGGCAGTCATGTCAAGTCAGGGACTCACGCCCTCAAAGTCATCACTCAAATGTAACTATGGGTCTCACGCCCATAACATCAATCATGCCCGTGGAATACCTTCCTCACTGCCGACATTTTATGATATAAAAGCACCAAGAAATACACATGAACACGGGTCCCACGTGTCCTAATAAAACGATGCAGGTAAGTACGAAGGCATAACAGGCTACTAACACCACGAGACTAACAGGTCATAAATCAGATCATGATATTTGTCTAGGCCGTCGCATGATCAAAGCCGTCACTTGCCCGCAGATCAAATGTGCGCGTCAGCCCCGAACTCTCCGCAGACTCCGCGTAGGCCAACCTCATAGGCCCGCATGAGGTATTCCTCGCGTCGAGGGTAGCTACTCCCGCATCGCCCGACTCGCACCGCATGGCCACAAAGACCGCGTGACCACATGGGCGCAAACTAACACGGAACTCCGTAGTTCCGCATGGATCCTCGGACCCGCATGAGGTATTCTCGAATCATGGTCCCAGACGCTGAGTCTACCCCGCGTGGAGGCGACAACCTCCTAAACAAGTCAAGGTGAGTGGTACAATACCAACATAACGGCTGAGAGTCAAACAACTTTAAGCGCAGTCGAGGGGAAAACCCCTTTACACAACCATCACAAGATACTAACACACGTAGCATCCTAGCATGTTTACTTAACAAATCAACAAGAAAGTATTACAAGGCTATCACAAACCAACACAATCAAGTTATATACACAAGGTACTTTCTACTATATGATTAACAAGATCGTGTTTTTATCCCCAAAGTACTTCATACATTAACTCTTTAAAAGATACGTTACTTTCACAAAAACCACACAATACCCGTAGTATATGAAAATAGAGTGATTATCTTTTGAAGTAAATCAAAACACTTACCTTTGTAAAATCAAGTAGCAACATTATTTTCCAAACGTCCAAGTTTGCCTAACTTCAAATGTTCACGTTTCTTATTTTAGAAAGGTTTCGTAGTTCATAGCCTTATTCATTTAAGAATATAATTCTCTTTTAAAACCATCTGAGAAACATAAGCCTTATATGTGAGTAGGATATTCTTGTTTATAACAATCTTATTACAGCAGCCATGATCTAGGAAATATCATTTTGTCTCATCTTAGCTTCTATGCAGATGGAAGTTTCTACTGGTTTTAATAATAATTAATCACAAAACATTTCCTTTTATTAACGCTGCGATGGTTTGTCGATACACATTCGATTTCAAATCAAGAAACATTCTTAAGCCGTTATACCTAACTTCCCATAAAGCTAGTATAACTCTTAAGTTTTCAAAACCCAAGTATTACTCTTCTTTCCAAAATGATTCCAAAAATCTTTTGAAATACTTCAAGTTCCTTTTTATCACATAATAAGCCAGTTATAGTTCAAATCAGTTACCTTTTAAAAACCACAAAGTATTTTCTTACCTACATAAAGCTGTTATAACCAACTTCCCATAAAGCCGTTATAACACTTTATGTTTCAAACCAATCAAATACATTTAACACATGTACGTCTACTGTACTACATAGTTATACACATATCATGCTAGAAGAGATAGGAAGAGGTTCACATACCTCGCGACGATTATCGACTATAAGAAAAATGCTCCGAGTACTTCCAACCGCCGGCTACTCCTTAAGCCAATTAGATCGCGCCACGCATAGTACTTCAACCTATAAGGCCAGGCGCTTATTAACATTTAGATCTCTTCGTAGAACATTCTACGTAAAATTGCGATCCTCCCCGCCACAACAGAAATCTCCTCCTCAATCGAGGCCGCTACCAAGCCAACCGAGGGGTTTACACGTCTAACCGGACGTGTACAATTCTACTCCACAGTAATACTACACAAGTCTACTGTAATACAATAATATGTAATTACAGTTCAGTTCAGTTCTTTATTCTTCAGGCTTAAGTCAAAAGACATTGCCAATAAACTACGTTCAGTACTATATATAGTATACTTCAACTATATATTCTAACATCATATAATTTCCAATTACAATAGAAGGACAGTAGTGTTTACCTCGATAAGCCCAAAATTATCCAAGTTTAAATGTCGATCCTGAGCAAGGTTTAGCTCCTACTCCGTGCGCTCCAACCCGCTCCAAGAAACCCTTAGAAGTTCTAACCAACTTCTACTCCAAAACTTCAACCAACAATGAAGATTTCCTTAGGGTTTCGTTTAGTGGCTAAAGGAAAGTATAATAGTATTTTCTGGGCTTTTGTATAAGTGTAACCTTGGGAATACTATAAGGTATTTGGGCCAAGGTATTTGGGCATTATAACAATACTAGGAGAGTATTTCTATACCACAAAAAGGGGTATTATACGAAAACAACTAGGCTAGGGGGGAGGGGGTACCCCTCGGCTAGGGCACCACAAAGGGGGGAGGGAGAGGCTCTCGGCCAAGCACAACTAGGAGGGGGGAGAGAGAGACGAAAAGCTCACACTAAGAGGGGGGGAGGATTTTTAACACTTAGAACAAATTTAGGATGAAGAAGTTCATCAAGCTCGAGGGGTATTTATAGGTGAAGAAATGGCCAACCAATGGCCAAGATCATGCCACGTGCATAGCAAGTGTAGGCCAAGATGAAGCCGTGTGTTTGTGGGTCCCACTTTCTCATCAACTACACAAAATATCCTACCTAACCCTTGACCACAATTTTTGCACAAAAACGTGCCAAACAATTCCTTTGGCCGTCCACTTCTTCCAATGTGAGGTGACACATGTCACCCTCCCGTTAATCCAAAATGTTTCGCCTTCTAAAAATCCGCAAAAATAATAAATGACATAGCCGGAATTTTCTCTACAAAAGTTGTGGAAACGTTTCGTCGAAAAACGACTCTAACCGGGTGTTGTGCACAAAAAAAAATTTGGCCAAGCCACTTTAAAGTCCAAACCTTCTACGTACGTCCTTACGTACATACTCTGGAAATACGGGGTATAACATTCTCCCCTCCTTAGAAACATTCGTCCCGAATGTTCCTTCTAAGTCTCAAAACAAACGTGCGCCAGTATAGTCTTCACTACTATACTTACGAAACAATCCTGCCACACATGGCCACAGAAACAACTTGCGCAAATACTTACATCCAAGTTCACGAGGAAACACCTCTAACATCACAAAAGCCCCCACCAAGGTCTAAAATATACTCCCTTCGCACCTTCATTTCACAAAAGAAATGATCACATCCATGCTCGCCATACATGCTCGCTTCTTCCCACTTTTGTCACTTTGCCGCGAGGTTCTAGTGTCACTCCGGCGACCCAACAAATGGTACCGGGCCGCATGCGATCCCTGAGGCTGCCGTACAGTCGAACTCTTACCACATTTCGACATCGCTTGATTCCAAAACTCGGGGTTACTATCTCTAACGTGGTCATCATTAACTGGGAACACTATGGATGGATCTCCGATACTTTCCCGATCATAACACGAAAGACTGGACGCACTGCCTCCTAAGTCGGACGGCAAATGCTAACATATAGGCAACACGGCCTATCCCTCACATGAACTCAAAAGGCCCAAAGTAACTTGGGCTAAGTTTCCTCTTACACCCTATCCGGGGTGGTACCTTCAAGAAGGCCGATCGTCGACTGAACTCTGCGCTGCCGCCGATAATCCGCACGATTCCTCTGAGCTGCCAAAAACCTCCTCTAGATAAGCTTCACCCTATCCACAGCCTGTTGGAACAAGCCTGAACCAACTATCTGAACCTTGCCAACATCGAACCAATCGACCGGCAACTTACACTTCCGCCCCTACAAGGCTTCATAAGGCGACATCCGAATACTGAAATGGTAGCTTAAACGCTCCCTCCACAGGAGTCAACAATCCTTGCAACTACCCTCGAAATCCAAACACCGCCCGAGGCGAATGTGATTCTCGAGACTCACCTGAGTTCCTAACCCCGCCGTAAAACTTTCGAAAGAAAAAGAAACAGTAACACAGGCCCCACTGCGCCATAAGGTGAAGGTAGGCACCGTGCAGCCTTACAACCTTCTCGATATATCAACACCGCCGAGTACACGGTCCCGACCGAAAACACGACGGCTGCCCCCATCGCCCGACTCATCGTGAACGCATACACGAACTCAGACTGGTTAACTAAACATGGGCCTAACACCCTCGTGACCTATCACAAGGCGGACCACCACAATCGACCCCACCACCATACGACGCGGGTTGACCCGCAACGCGTGCCTCAACCCACCCGCAACGCCGCAAAAATACTAGCTCCCGATCCGAAAAATCTCACTAATCACGTTACGAAAACCTAGCGGTCTTCTTAGCTCAACTACCCTCCTTCATTCCACACTACTCAGGGACTTATCCCACAAACATAGCTCACGTGCACTATGCACTCTGACAACGTTTAAACGTATAAATCTTTTACTCGAGATGGCCTTACCTCTAAGGTCTCTACGTATAAAACTCTAAGGCTCACACTTTCTCTATCCCCCAATCTTTCCCGGTTACTAACCATGATTTCTAATCACAACTAACACACTGCTATCAGAACATAGCACTTATGATATACTCATCTTATCACACATACTGATCTCTAGAGGGTTAAGGATATACTTGTATCTACTGCTTCACTCCCCTTAGTCGTTCTAATCAAAATCTACCCCGTAGGGCGCATAGTTAGGGAGGATGACGAACTACCCACCGATCCTGAAGGCTGAGTCCTCCTACTAGGACATCCTTTCGACACATGGCCCTGACGGCCGCAGGTACAACAAGTACCAACTAAAAAGACGACATTCCCCGGGATGACGTCTGTCACACTGTGAACACCGGGAAAATCAACCGGCCGGCCGAGCCTACGTGTAGGCGTGAACGAAAACTGCGGAGTTGACCAACTCCTGCGTACCCGAGCGCCCCGAACCCCGTGGAGGACCTCTGCATGGCAGTGGATGCATAATCTAATTCACGCGAGGCGACTCGAAAGTTACCAAAGGACTCGCCGCTCGCCCTCTTCATTGTCATTCGTTAACCCGCCGATCTCTACGCTTGGCTCGCGCGACAAGCCCGCACTCGGGCCATGCTCGCTTCAATCAAGAATTACTTGCACAACCTCTCTTAGATAGTCATCAAGACTGCGGTATATCGGTATACTCTCGGTAGCCAAATCCATAGCTAATAACGGTCGCTTTGCAATCTATATTCTCTGTTCCTCGTGGGCGAAGGTTCAAATATCATGGCGCAGAGGAACGCGCCGCGTGATAAACTCTGGCTTGGGCTAGTGGCGTGCAAACTCCCCAATGAACCACCTCAGTGATGATTGGGCCGGTGCCACGTAACCCTCAGACTTACTCGCGGCTCCTGCCGCCTTGCCCTCTGGGCCACGGTTGCCTACGCGAGGCATAACGGTAAGGGAAAGAAATACGTTAGAGGTCCATTTTCAATCTGACTAAGGCACGATCTCGAGTGGGAAGAATAGAACCAATCCTAAATATCCTATAGCCTCGAGTGAGAAGAATAGAAACCCGCATGAGGTATTCTCGAATCATGGTCCTGCATCACCGAGTCTACCACATGACCGAGGCGACAACCTCCGGAAACAAGTCAAGGTGAGTGGTACAATACCAACATAACTTGGTGAGAGTCAAACAACTTTAAAGCGCGATCGAGGAAACCCCTTTACACAACCATCACAAGATACTAACACACGTAGATCCTAGCATGTTTACTTAACAAATCAACAAGAAAGTATTACAAGGCTATCACAAACCAACACAATCAAGTTATATACACAAGGTACTTTCTACTATATGATTAACAAGATCGGTTTTATCCCCAAAGTACTTCATACATTAACTCTTTAAAAGATACGTTACTTTCACAAACCACACAATATACGTAGTATATGAAAATAGAGTGATTATCTTTTGAAGTAAATCAAAACACTTACCTTTGTAAAATCAAGTAGCAACATTATTTTCCAAACGTCCAAGTTTGCCTAACTTCAAATGTTCACGTTTCTTATTTTAGAAAGGTTTAAGTAGTTCATAGCCTTATTCATTTAAGAATATAATTCTCTTTTAAAACCATCCGAGAAACATAAGCCTTATATGTGAGTAGGATATTCTTGTTTATAACAATCTTATTACAATGCATGATCTAGGAAATATCATTTTGTCTCATCTTAGCTTCTATGCGGATGGAAGTTTCTACTGGTTTTAATAATAATTAATGGCAAAACATTTCCTTTTATTAACGCTGCATGGTTTGTCGATACACATTACGATTCCAAATCGATAAAACATTCTTAAGCCGTTATACCTAACTTCCCATAAAGCTAGTATAACTCTTAAGTTTTCAAAACCAAGTATTACTCTTCTTTCAAAATGATTCCAAAATCTTTTGAAATACTTCAAGTTCCTTTTATCACATAATAAGCCGGTTATAGTTCAAATCGATTACCTTTTAAAACCACAAAGTATTTTCTTACCTACATAAGTGTTATAACCAACTTCCCATAAAGCCGTTATAACACTTTATGTTTCAAACCAATCAAATACATTTAACACATGCGCTCACCGTACTACATAGTTATACATATCATGCTAGAAGAGATAGGAAGAGGTTCACATACCTCGCGACGATTATCGACTATAAGCAAAATGCTCGAGTACTTCCAACGCGACTACTCCTAAGCCAAGTAGATCGCCACGCATAGTACTTCAACCTATAAGGCCAGTGCTTTATTAACATTTAGATCTCTTCGTAGAACATTACGACACGATCGTGGCGCGCGGGTATGGTTCCATTTTGATTCGCCTTATTGTGTCCTTTTGGACATCGACACGATCGTGGCGCCGCGGGTATGGTTCCATTGGGATTGTTATTCCATGGACTAGCTCTCCATGAGGTTTCTTGTTCGCCTTGGTATCGGTAGTCGCTGTACTTGCCGCCGCGGTCGCCGTTTGGTTGTATTGCATTGTTAGTACGCTTTGGCATCGGTAGGACTTGGTGTGCAGTGCACTTCTTGGTGTTATCATATCATGCTCGTGAGCGGGAAGGTATTCCACGCATGGCGATGTGGCGTGAGACCCGGACTTGATATAAGCGTTATATGTGTATCGTAGTTTGGTTATCATACATGTCTCCGCTTTATATAGATCGCTATGATTTCATTTACGATATTTACGCCACATACTTGGTACTGTTAGATCGACCTCCTTGAAGCTGCGTTCATGCCGCAGTAGAGGTACATCGGTCGATCCCGCTTAGGATCACCTTTCACGTCTTGGAAGCTCCGTTCCTTCGAGGCTTATCTTTGGTATGTTACCACGAGTTTGTAGGTTCTACATTCGGGGTATGGCGCCCTGTCCGTCATAGTTGTTGTAAAAATCTTAGGTCCGTAGCAACCTGCGGGCGGGGTTGTAAGGATTATGCTGTTCAAATGTCTACGTATATATATATGCTGAAAGGCAACCGTTTTGGTTGGCTTATTTTCTTTCATCTTGATCCATGTCTATTTGCATGTTTAAGTTTTTATTTCCGCTGGTTTTCTCTGATATTGTATCACTAGGGTGCCCGGTAGGCACGATCCACGGGCGGGTTCGGTCGTGACAAAAGTGGTATCGAGCGATTAGTTCTCGGAAAGTGTCTACGACCGTGTCTAGTAAGTCTTGATTATCGATGTGTTGTGCACCACATCTATAATCGAGAGGCTATAGGCATTTAGGATTGGTTTCCGCCTTCTCATTCCGAGATCGCCTTAGAGCCGTTGTAAGTTGGACCCTCCGACGTATCTCGTTTTACCGATTATGCCTCGCGCAAGCAACCCGGCCCGGAGCGGCAAGGCGAGGAGGAGCGAGTAGAGCGGCGGCTCTACAGAGACCACAAGACGAGCCTCCACCCATGACCGAGCGAAGAGATGGGTTACAAGGAGCTGGCCCTTAATGGCGAGGTTGTGGCAGACTTGAGGATAAGCCGGACGCAGCGGCCCGATGCACCAGGTTCACCAGATCAGATAGTTGGAGGCTACGGGATTTTCTGAGGTGTAACCCGCCAGAATTTTATGGGTCGAGGCCTGAGGATGATCCGCAGGAGTTCATCCGACGATTCTGACGGATCGAGAGTGATCAAGGCATCGGAGACCGAGTCGGTGGTCCTAGGTTCGCATCGGCTGCGTGATACCGCATGATCGTGGTTTGATTCGTGAGCTGTCCGGGAGAGAATGCACTTCCGGTATTTGGGACGAGTTCTCGAGGCATTTCTTGCACATTTCTTGCCTCGCGGATGAGGAGGGCTCGGGCGACAGTTTTTGGGTTTGCGTGAGCGAGGCGTGCGGTTGAGTACAATGGAGTTCGACTCATTGGCGACGTCCCGCATTAGTAGCTAGTATGGAGGATCGAGTGCACCGATATGTTACAGGCTCGATGATTACCTAGCGAGAGTTGTTCGGTGTAGCTCTTCAGGGCATGGACATTTCCGCATGCAGCTTATGGACTTGGGTGAGGAGCGGAGAAATCGGCGGAATGACCAAGGTCGCAGAAGAGGGCGAATGCAGGTCTTTGGTGGTATCGAGGCGGACCGCCAAGAGACTAGTTATGCGCCTCGCCCGATGCAGTGGTCCTCCACCGGGATATTCGGGGAGGCAGTCGGGCTCAGGGTTCAGATTTTTCGGGAGAGCGAGGGTGTTAGCGGTGAATCCACCCCTACCTCGTTGTGGTGGTGGTAGACTCCATGGGGAGTGTCGTGCTAGTTCGGGAGTTTGTTTTACATGCGGCGAGAGGCCATTTTGGGAGAAAATGTCCACCGTGGGTAGACCGTAGGATAACACGAATCTGAGATCGATTCGGGTTCTTCACCTTCCACAGCTAGGCAGGATGTTCATACACCGGCAGGCCACGGCAGAGGTCGCGGTGGAAGTTCCCAGTTTTAGCGGTCCTTTGAACCGCCTATTTTCAGGTATATCCTTAACCCTCTTGAGACTTGTATGTATTGATGTTATGATAATGTGTTAAGTGTTATGTTCGGATAGCTTTGTGCTAAAATGTGATTTAGAAACCTGGTTAGTGAAAAAGGGTAAGCCTGGGGGTGAGAAAATGATGAACCTTAGAATATTACAGTTGAGACCTTAGATGTAAGGCCATCTTGAGTACAAGATTTTGCGGGTGATCCTTGTCAGGATGTATAAGTTTACGTGGAGTAATTGTGGGAAGATTCCTTGGGTAGTGTAAAATGGAAGTGGTAGCTTTCATGACCTGTATAGGTAAGATTGTTCCGGATCGGGGAACAAGAGCTTGATGCGTTAAGTGGGTCGGGTTGGGGCCATGTTGCGGGCCAACCCGCGGCTTCACAGGTGAAGCGGGTCACGGGTGGTCCCGCCGGTGGTAGGGTCACGAGGGTGCTAGCCCAGTTTAGATGACCATCGTATGAGTTCGTGGATATGTTCGACCGGCGGATCGTGAAGGCCGGAATGGCCTTAGAGGAAAGTGAAGCTAGTAAGATGACCAAGTTTGGAGGTTGTGACTCAAAGTTTTGGCAAGCGTTGGCTGATCAAGTGGTGCGTATGCTAGAAGAGTTCAAGTGTTCGAAGGGCATGACGAGGAAGGAAGTGAACTTGTCTTTGAAAGATGGAAGTAATCATTTTTGAGAAATGAATGCGAAGGGTGTCCCTTGGACCAAGAGCGAGTTGGTATTGTTTTGCATCATCGAGGTGGTTCCTCGTTGAGATTTAAGTATTTGCGCGCATGTGTTATTTCGCGGCGTGGCGTGGGCAACTTGTTAGAAGAACTTTATCGTTATCCGTCTTGAGAAGGAACATTCGACGAATGTTTCTAAGGAGGAGAATGTTATACCGTATTTCCAGTATACGTGAGGCGTACGTATAAAAATTTAAGCCTTAAGGTTTGGCTAGGTTCGAAAATTTGGGCACAAGTGCCGAAAAGAATCGTTTTTCGACGAAACGTTTTACTAAACTTGCGAAGGAAAAATTCCGGCTATGTCATTTATAATTTTTGCGGATTTTTCCGAGAGACGAAACATTTTGGACCAACGGGAGGGTGACATGTGTCACCCTCACATTGGAAGCAATGGTGGACGACAAAGGGACGATTGGGAGCACTTTAGTTGGTAGGATATTTTGTGCAAGTTGGTGTGGTAGATGGATAAGGTGCACTTGGCTAAAATCTAGCCCTACACTTGCCTTACACTTGGATGGATCTTGGCCATTGGTTGGTCATTTCTTGACCTATAAATACCCCCCTTGTTGAAGAGTTATTTCATCCAAACTTGAGCATTCTTTCTAAGTCTCTAAATACTCCCTCCCTCTTGTTTGCTTTCGTCCAAAGCCCCCTCCCCTTTGAGTAAGGCTTTGGCCGAGAGCACCCATCCCCCTTTGTAGTGTTCTAGCCGTGGGGTACCCCCCCTCCTAGCCTAGTTGTTTTCGTATAATACCTCCCTTTGTGGTATAGAAATACTCTCCAAGTATTGTTATTATGCCCAAATACTTTAGCCCAAATACCTTGTAGTACTTTCCAAAGTTACCTCTATACGTAGAGCCCGGAAATACTATTATACTTTCCCTCAGTCACAAAAACGAAACCCTAAGGAAAACCTTCATAGTCGGTTGAAGTGTTAAGTAGAAGTTGCGTAGAACTTCTAAGGGTTGTTTGGAGCGGATTGGAGCACTCGGAGTAGGATCTAAACGTTGCTCGGGCGACATTTATACTTGGATAATTTTGGGCTCATCGAGGTAAATAATCCTATCCTTCTAGTGTAATTGGAAATTACATACTGTAGTAGTATTGAAATGAATATAAGATTCATAGAAGAGAATTGAACTGTAATAGAAGGATATTACAGTAAAGACTTGAACTGAAATCACATCAGAAGAATATAAGTAGAAGATTAAACTGTACTTACATAGGGTGTATTCTGATGGTGATAAACCTTTATTGGTTGAATGTTCTGCAAGTAGCATGTGCTACTTAGAAGGTGGACAAGGCTAGCCGGGTTATAGCCGTGGAGCGTTTTGCTTATAGTCGATAATCGTCGCGAGGTATGTGATTCTTCCTATACTCTTGAGCATGATGTTTTAAAAGTATATATATATATAGTACGGTAGACGTACGTGTGCTAACAGAACGTAGTTTTACAATGTCTTTTGACTTAAGCGAATAATATATATATATAGTACGGTGAGCGTGCGTGTGTTAACAGCGTAGTTATGGCAATGTCTTTTGACTTAAGCCTGAATAAAAAGAATCTTGAAGTATTTCAAAAAGATTAAGAACCGTTTTTGAAAGAAGAGTAATACTTGGTTTTGAAAACATAAGACTTATACTAGCTTTATGGGAAGTTAGTTATAACGTCTTAAGAGAGATAAAGAGAATGTTTTTACTGATTTTATAAGTTAAGAGACTTAATCTTAAAAGATAAGAGACTTAACTTAATATGGATGTTTGTGTGAAACCTCATTCGTGAGTAATGAATACTTGGTTTTTTAAAAGGAATGATGTTTTACTGATTTCGGAAATCAGAATAAGTATCGAACAAACCACTGCAGCGCTAATAAAGGAAAATGTATTGAATAATGAAGTATTATTAAAACCAGTAGAAACCTCCATCTGCATAGAAGCTAAGATGAGACAAAATGATATTACATTTCCTAGATCATGGTTGCTTAATAAGATTGATTATGAACAAGAATAAACCTACACTCATATAAGGCATATGTTTCTCAGATTGTTTAAAGGAGAATTATATTCTTAAATGATTAAGACTATGAACTATGAAACTTTTCTAAAATAAAGAGACTGGAGTAATTGAAATTAGGCAAACTGGAACTCTAGGGAAATTAGGCAAATTTGGCAAGGTTCGAAAATTTGGGCACAAGTGCCGAAAAGAGTCGTTTTTCGACGAAACGTTTTACTAAACTTGCGAAGGGAAAAATACGGCTATGTCATTTATAATTTTTGCGGATTTTTCCGAGAGACGAAACATTTTAGACCAACGGGAGGGTGACATGTGTCACCCTCACATCAGATGTGATTGGGCGGTAATGGACGAAAGGGTGGGTTGTAGTTGGTAGGATATTTTGTGCAAGTTGGTGTGGTAGATGGATAAGGTACACATGGTTAAATCCTAGCCCTACACTTGCCTAACACTTGGATGGATATTGGCCATTGGTTGACCATTGCTTGACCTATAAATACCCCCCTAAGTTGATGAACTTCTTCATCCTAAAATCATTTTCCAAGTCTAAAAATCCCTCCCCCGTTGGGAGTTGTGTTCGTCCAAAGCACCCTCGAGAAGCTTTGTAGAGGTACCAGCCTTGTTGTTTTAGAAATACACCCTTGGTAGAAATACTCTCCAAGTATTGTTATAATGCCCTAAATACCTTAGCCCATATACCTTGTAGTACTTTCCAAGAGTTACCTCTATACGTAGAGCCCGAAAATACTATTATACTTCCTTTAGCCACTAAAAGAAACCCTTTGGAAATCTCCATAATTGGTTGGAGTACTTAGTAGAAGTGTGTAGAACTTCTAAGGGTTGTTTGGAGCGGGTTGGAGCACCGAGTGAGCTAAACCTTGCTCAGGATCGACTTTTATCTCGGATAATTTTGGGCTTATCGAGGTAAATAATCTTGTCCCCCTGTTGTTATTGGAAATTACATGTTGTAGGAATATATGGTTGAAGTATACTATATATAGAACTGAACATAGTTTTGCGGCACTGTCTTTTGACTTAAGCTGAATTTAAAGAAAGAGAAGCTGCAGAATTACATAGGGCTATATTACGAGACTTGTGTAGCATTCTGATGTAGAATTGTACACGTCGGTTAGGCGTATAAACCCCAGGTTGGCTTGGTAGCGGCCTCGATAGGAGGAGATTTCTGCCATGCGGGGGGGAGGTGTTGCCGAATTTTACGTAGAATATTCTACGTTGAGATCTAGATGTTAATAGCGCGCCAGTGGCCTCTATAGGTTGAAGTACTACGTATGGCGTGATCTACTTGGCTTAAGGAGTAGCAAGCGGTTTGAGGTACTTGGGCGTTTTGCTATTAGTCGATAATCGCGAGGTATGTGAACCTCTTCCTATCTGTTCTAGCATGATATGTGTATAACTATGTAAATCGGTAGGCGTCGTGTGTTAAATGTATTTGATTGGTTTAAAACATAAAGTGTTATAACGGCTTTATGGGAAGTTGGTTATAACGACTTTATGTAGGTAAGAAAATGCTTTGAGGTTTTAAAAGGTAGCGATTTGACTTATAAGCGACTTGATGTGTGATAATAAAGAACTTGAAGTATTTCAAAGAATCATTTTGAAAGAAGAGTAATACTTGGTTTTGAAAACATAAGAGTTATACTAGCTTTATGGGAAGTTAGGTATAACGTCTTTAGAAGATAAAGAGAATGGTTTCTTGATTTTTAGAAGTTAAGAGACTTAATCTTAAAAGATAAGAGACTTGACTTAATATGGATGTTTGTGTGAAACCTCATTCGTGAGTAATGAGTACTTGGTTTTTAAAGGGATAATGTTTTACTGATTTCGGAAATCAGAATGAGTATCGACAAACCACTGCAGCGTTAATAAAGGTAAATGTATTGAATAATAAGTATTATTAAAACCAGTAGAAACCTACATCTGCATAGAAGCTAAGATGAGACAAAATGATATTACATTTCCTAGATCATGGCTGCTTAATAAGATTGATTATAAACAAGAATAACCTACTCACATATAAGGCATATGTTTCTCAAATCGTTTAAAGGAGAATTATGATTTAAAGGATTAAAATTATGAACTACGAAACCTTTTCTAAAATGAGAAACTTGAGCATTTGAAATTAGGCAAACTTGAGCGTTTGGAATATAAGGTTGTTACTTGATTTTACAAAGGAAAGCATTTTGGTTTACTTAACAATGTTAGTCACTCTATTTTTATACTACGGTGTCGGGTGACCTTTGTAAAAGAAATGGATCATTAAAAGGAATTCAACGTACGTAGTACTTTAGGGTTAAAACCCGGACTTTGACATAAAATGAAAGTACCTTGAGTTGTGTATAACTTGCCTATGCTTGTTGTTGTGAAACTTGCCTATGCTTGTTGTGATAGCCTTTGTTGTATTTCTATACCCCCGCGTCTCTCGATGGAGGTGCTGATTTGTTATGAGCGATTCTTCACCGAGTCCCACGATGGGGACACGTATTCCATCTGGTTATTCACCGAGTCCCACGAGATGGGCCGGGACACGTATTCCATCTGGTTATTCACCGAGTCCCACGAGATGGGCCGGGACACGTAGTCCATCTGGTTATCCACCGAGTCCCACGAGATGGGCCGGGACACGTATTTCATGCGATTCTCACCGAGTCCCGGGATGGGCGACATGTATTCCACGTGATTCTTTCCGAGTCCCATGGTATGGGCCGACACGTATTCCACACGATGTATACCTAGGCTGGCGGTGAGGAAGGAGTTCCACGTGAGGATGACTTGAGGCGTGAGTCCACGGCTTGACATGGCGCTTTTATGTTGTGAAGCGTAGTTTGGTTATCATACATGTCTCTGCTTTATATAGACTATTATGATTTCATTTACGATTTTACTGATTTCACATACTTGGTACTGTTATGCGACCTCCTTGGGAGGCTGCGTTCATCTTGCAGTAGAAATACATCGTTGTGGATCCTCGCTCATAGGATCAAAGTTGTGTTAGCGTGTGAAGCCCCGTTCTTGGAGGCTTATCTTTTAGTATGTTACCACAGTCTGTAAGTTCTTGTACATTCGGGGTATGGCGGGGCCCTGTCCCGCCATAGTTATCATTCATTCTTAGAGTGCAGAGTTGTTGTGGCGAGTTTGTAAGGATAAGCTGTTGGGTTTTTATATGCGTGAGGCAATTTGTTTTGGTTGGCTTTGTTTATTTATAGTATCTCTTATTTCATGTTCATGTTTTATTTAGCTGATTTTCTCGATGTTGTATCACTAGGGTGCAGGGTAAGGCACGATCCACGGCCGGGTTGGTCGTGACAGCCACGAGCTCGACCAACTCGGCGTACCGAGCGTCTGAACCCTGTGGAGGACCACTCTGCACTGGTGGAGGTGTATATCTAATCTGCTGCTGAGGCGGTTCGCCTCGAAAGTTACCAAAGGACCCTGCCGATCTGGCCCTCTTCTGCTGATCTTGGTTAACCCGTCGATCCCTACGTTTCGACTGCTGTGCATAAGCCGTCTGTGAGCCATGCTCAGCTTGAGTGAAGAGCTACTTGCACAACCTCTTAGATAGCTATCAAGACCCGTGATAAATCGGTACATCATATACTCTCTGGTAGCTACATCGCTTAGCTAATGTGAGTCGTCTCTTTGCAATCTATACTTTACGCTCATCGTGGGCGAAGGCTCGTATATCATGGCCGCGAGGGAAGCTGCCGTTGTGCTAAACTCTCTTTGAAATTGGCGGCGTCGCGAACTCCCGAATGAAGCACCACCCGGTGATGATTGGGCACATGCCCTAGTAACCCTCTGTGCTCTGCTCGCGGCTCCATTGCCGCTTGCCTTCTGGGCCCGGTTTGCCTTACGCGGAGGCATAACGGTTATGTAAAGAAATACGTTAGAGGTCCAACTTATAACACGACTCTAAGCACGATCTCGAGTGAGAAGAATGGAAACCAATCCTAAATATCCTATAGCCTCACGATTATTGGTGTGGTGCACAACACACCGATAATCAAGACTTACTAGATACGGTGCTAGACACTTTCAGAGGATTAAGCGCTCTGATACCACTTTTGTCATGACCAACCGGGCGTGATCGTGCCTTACCCGCACCCAGTAGACATACATCGAGTAATCACGGAATATAAAAACACAACATGAAACAATGTAAAAGAGAGTTTATCGAGAAAAGTTGCCTTCGGCATATATATATAAACCCAAAGTGAGCAGTTACATCCCAACCTTACAACGGACTACGGACCTAAGGAAGTAAAACAACTATGGCGGGCCAGGGCCCCGCCATACCCTGAATGACCACTAATACCTACAACATCAGGGACTATACCAAAGATAAGCCTCCGGAGAAACAGAGCTTCCAAAAACGCTGAACTGTGATCCTATGAGCGAGGATCGACGACTGATGTAACTCTACCTGCGGCATGAACGCATTTCCAAGGAGGTCGATTACAACAGTACCAAGTATGTGAAACGAAAATATCAAATGAAATCATAATAGTCTATATAAAACAAAGACATATATGATAAACAATTTACGATACCTGATATGTAAGCGATCGTGTCAAGTCGGACTCACGCCTTAAAGTCATCACTCAAATATAACCATGGGTCTCATGCCCACAATATCAATCATGCGTGGAATTCCTTCCTCATGCCGCGATCCATGATATAACAAGCACCAAGGAATACCATGAACACGAGTCCGCTGTCGCGTGTCATAAAACCGTCACGGGGTAAGTAATGCGAAGGCATAGCGGACTACTAAGACCAGCGTACCAACAATGCCATAAAGCGTATCACGAGGTCTTTCTAGAACGCACCATGATCGAAGGCGGCCACTCGCCCTGTCAATGCGCGTCTAATCTGGAGCATACCGCCGCTCGCGTAGGCCACATAGGTCCGCGTGAGGTATTCCTCGCGTCGGGGTAGCTAGCCCGCGTACCCTCAGACTCCCGATCCGCATAGTCACATAGACCGCGTAGTCACACGGACCGCGTAAGGCACTCCTCGCGTCGGGATAATACACCCGAATGATCAATCACGGAGCATAGCGCTGCTCGCGTAGTCACACGAACCGTAAGCCGTATAGACTGCGTCGGGTGGCAAGCCACCGGTATAACAAGTCGAGGGTATGTGATATAATAATGATAACGGGCTTAACGTTTAACAACGTAAGCACAACAAGAATAACCCCCTTACACAACATCACAAGATACTAACACACGTAACATCCTAACATGTTTACTTATCAAATCAACAAGAAAGTATTACAAGGCTATCACAAACCAACATAATCAAGTTATTCACACAAGGTACTTTCTACTTTATGTTAACATGTTAGGGTTTTATCCCCAAAGTACTTCATACATTAACTCTTTAAGAGATCCGTTTCTTTCACAAAAGTCACACAATACAGTAGTTTAAAAATAGAGTGACTATCTTTTTAAGTAAACCAAAACACTTCCTAAGTAACAACATTATTTTCCAAGCGTTCAAGTTTGCCTAATTTCAAATGCTCAAGTTTCTCATTTTGAAGGTTTAGTAGTTCATAGTTTTAATCACTTAATAATATAATTCTCCTTTTAAAACAATTTGAGAAACATATGCCTTATATGTGAGTAGGTTATTCTTGTTTATAACAATCTTATTAAAGCAGCCATGATCTAGGAAATGTAATATCATTTTGTCTCATCTTAGCTTCTATGCAGATGGAGGTTTCTGGTTTTAATAATACTTAATTAGTCGATACATTTCCTTTATTAGCCCAGCGATGGTTTGTTCGATACTTATTCTCATTTCCGAAATCAATACAAGGCGTTTATAAACAATTAAGTAAACCGTTCATGTTATCTCTCTTAAGTCGTTATACCTAACTTCCCATAAGGCTAGTATAACTCTTAAGCTTTTAAAACCATGTATTACTCTTCTTTAAAAAACGGTTCTTAATTCTTTTGAAATACTTCAAGATTCTTTATTATTAGACTCAAGTCAGAAGACATCGCAGTAAAACCACGTTCAGTTAACACACATACGTCTACCGTACTATATATATTCTTTTAAAAATATCATGCTCAAGAGGATAGGAAGAATCACATACCTCATGACGATTTATCGACTATTAGCAAATAGCTCCAAATCTTTGTAATCCTGCTAGCCTTTTCCACCGCCCGAGTAGAATAAGCTACTCGCGATTTCAACCTATAGCGGTTATACAAGTCTATCAATGTCTAGACTACTGTAGAATAAATCTAGATACAAGATTCTACGGAAAATTGGCGACTTCCCTACCCACAAACTTCACAAGTCTCTTTGATACGAGTCTATGTAAATCTGATTCAATTCCCTTCTTATATACTTTCCTTGTATATACCTTATACTTAATTCTTATACTTGACGGTATGTAACTCTAATTCTGATAGGGGACAAGATATTTACCTCGATAAGCCCGTAATTATCCAAGTTTAAATGTCGATCCTGAGCAACGTTAGCTCCTACTCTGCGCTCAACCCGCTCCAAACAATCCTTAGAAGTTTCCAAACAACTTCACTTAGCACTTCAACCAACTATGAAGATTTTCCTTAGGATTTCGTTTGAGACAAAAAGGACATAAGGTAGTATTTCCGGGCTCTACGTATAGAGGTATCTTTGGAATAATAACAATACTTGGAGAGTATTTTCTACCAAGAGGGGGGTGTATTTCACGAGAACAACACCACTAGGAGGGTAGGTTTCGGCTAGCACCCCTAGGAGGGGGGGGTACCTCTCGGCCAAAAGGCCTCATGAAGGAGGAGGAAGACTTGGGCGAGAACTACACAAGAAAGGGAAGGATTTCAAGACTTAGAAAACATTTTGTGGATGAAGAAGTCTTGACCAAGAGGGTATTTTAGGACAACGAAGGGCCAATATCAAGACAAGTGGTGGGCAAGTGTAGGGTGAGGATTTATCCATGTGTACCTTATCCAACTACCACACAAAATATCACAAATATCCTACCTACTCCAAGACTTTGAAATCGTCCAAATGAAGCCCACAAATCCGCCAACTTGAGGGTGACAAGTGTAAGCCCTCTCGTTGATCCAAAATATTTCATCTCTCGGAAAAATCCATAAAAATAATAAATGATATAGCCGTATTTTCCCTTACAAATTTGGAAAGCGTTCGTCGGAAAACAATTCTTTTCGGGGGTTGTGAACAAAATTTTCGTCCCTTGCCTAATTTAAGGCTCAAACTTTTCTACGTACGCCCTCACGTACATACTCTGGAAATACGGGGTATAACACTAAGGGTATTGTAAGGATATCTCAATAGAAAGATTGCGTAAAAACGACGTTTTCACGTTAGTCATGGCGGAAACTTAAGGAGTTCTTCAACTTTGAAGTTGGAACTTGAAGATGAGTTCTTCATAGGCTTCTAAGGAGTTCTTGGGCGGTTGGAACCTAAGGAAAAGAGCTAAGAATTGCTAAGGAGCGACTTTGAATCTTGGAAATTTTAAGGGCTTGTAAAGGTATAAATCTTGTCGTTTTAGCAATTAAAGTTTACTTATCATTGTAGTTATGGATATTAGCAAGCATGAGGTTCATATTATGAAGTTTGATAAGTGTATTGGCTATTGGAACCCTAATCCGAAAACTAGCATGTTTAGCCTTAAGATTACAATTCAAGTTGATTATTAGTTTAAGTTAAATGCGTGTTGTATAAAAGAAATTGTAGTTGTTGAAGTTGTTTATGGCTATATAACATCTTAGACCTTAGAACTTGGAATTGGAAAAGGATTGGAAAAGACTTAGTGTTGTTGTATATTGTTGGCGAGAATGGCTTGTGAGTATTAAACTCTTATTATGAATTGTGGGGCGAAATTTTACGTATTGTAAGGCGTGTAATCCCCTTTGATTGGTTGGTATGTTGAGCCTTAAATGTGGCGTGTTTGGTTATTGTATTCGGCCTTGAAAAGGTGGCAAGTATGTAGAAACAAAGGAAGTCTTTGCGATTTTCCGTAGAATAAGAGTAGTATACTTAGTATTATTCTCGTTAGAGACTAGAAGTTGATAGTCATGTTGTGATCATTATAGGTTGACACTTCGTGCGGCGTATTCGAAGCAGCTTGTGAATTTAGCCGAAAAGGTATGTGAACTATCTCCTCTTCTAGCATGATTCCTTAAGATAAAGAAAGTATGTCCTACTCCTTAAATGATCCATTCCTTGGTTGTATTTTGATTGCCTAAAATAGACATTGTTCTATGTACTTCCTTGATTGTATTTTGATGTTAAATTGTAAGTTGTATAATCTATTTTCTTAGTGAAGTTTGGATTCTTAAGAGTGAAAGTATTTTACTTAAAGTACATAGAGTCTTGAAAAGGAAGTGGTTTCCAAACCTTTTGGCTAGTGCCTTAGTTCCAAAACCTAAGGGTTGTTATAATGACTTTAGGGGGGTTAAAGGAGTGATTTACTTGAGGTTTAAAAGTAGAAGAAACTTGTTTTCTAAATATTAAGAGACTTGAAGTATTTTGAAAGTTAAGAACTTGATTTGTAAGTATGTGATACTTGGTTTTAAAAGTATAAGTCTCTTGGTTATAAAAGGAATGAATATGTCCAAAACCATAAAGGGTTATAACGACTTTATGGGAAGTTGGTTATAACGGCTTTATGGAAGGTTAAGAAAGTTGTCTATTTTGATTAATGGGCATAAGTTGCCTAGATTGTAAAAATTCGAAGTTACTTGATTTGAAGCTTTGAAATGAGTTTTCTAAAAGTGTAGTAACTTCCTTTGAAAAATAGACACACCTTGATACTACGGGTGTTAGTATCTTGGGGTTTACATAGAAAGGAGTATTTTGAAAAGAATGTACGTACGTAGTACTTTGGCTTGTTTAATTGAGAATTATTCTATGTGTGCCTTGATAAGTACTTTGGCTTGTTTAATTGAGAATTATTCTATGTGTGCCTTGATAAGTACTTTGGCTTGTTTAATTGAGAATTATTCTATGTGTGCCTTGATAAGTACTTTGGCTTGTTTAATTGAGTATACATAATTGCCTTGAGTTTATAAAATGAAAGTCTAAAGATTTTATGAACTTGCCTATGTGTGCTGGTGATAGCCTTTGAGTGCAAGTATTATATGTTATACCAGTATTTCAGTATATGCGTAGGCGTGCGTCTGGTTTAGCCTTAAGATAGGCACTATGGGCGAAATTTGGGCCTGACTTCACGAAGCGAATGGTTTTTCAGGCGAAGCGTTTTCCAAAACTGCGTAGGAAAATTGCAACTATGTCATTTATTATTTTTGCGGATTTTTCAGAGATGAAACATTTTGGACCAACGAGAGGTGACACTTGTCACGCCGAGTGGAGCAACAAAGGGCAAATGCCTTGGGCGATTGGCATGGTTTTGGTGCCTAAAACTTGGGTCAATGTTTGTTGAGTGATTTGAGGGTAGGGCTAGGGTGCACTTGTGCAAATCTCCACCTTACACTTGCCTACCACTTGGCCGTCTTGGCCCTTGAAAGCCTATAAATACCCCTTGAGTTGATGAATTCTTCGTCCACAAATCAACTTTCAAGTCTTAAAAACTCCCTCCCCTTGGTTGCTCTCTCGTCAAAGCCTTCTCCCCCTCTTGGAAGCCACTGGCCGAAACACCCGTCTCCCTCTGGCCTAGTGGCTTGGTAAGTACCCCACATGGTAGAAAGTTGTCTTCAGTATAGTTACTATTCCACAATACCTAGCCCCGAATCCCTTTTAGTATTTAAGTAGAAGTTGTTAGAAACTTCTAAGGGTTTCTTGGAGCTATCGGGCGTGCAAATTAGGAGCTAAACCTTGCTCGAGAGCGACGTTTAACTTGGATAATTTTGGGCTTATTGAGTAAATACTCTTGTCCTTATTGTAATTGGATATTAAATATAAGAATAGTTAAGACTTGATATAAGATATAGAAGGATATTAAAGAATAAATTGAGCGTAATCAGTAGAAGGGTAAATCGGAAGAAGAATTGAGGTACTTACATGGAATTTGTATTCTGATGAACTTGAGTAGCTTAACGGGTAGGAAGTCTTTGCGATTTAGTAGAATAGAGAACCCTGCTGCTTAGATTATCCTACTGAGTAGTCTAGGCGTTGATAGGCGTATTTGACTATTATAGGTTGATACTCTGCGCGCGACATATTCGACTTGGCGGGTGGATTTCGAGGAAGGTATGTGATTCTTCCTATACTCGTGAGCATGATATTTTAAAGTATATATATAGTACGGTGAGCGTCGTGTGTTAGCGAACATGGTTTTACTTGAGTCTAATAATAAGAATCTTGAAGTATTTCAAAAGAATTAAGAATCGTTTTGAAAGAAGAGTAATACTTGGTTTTAAAAGCTTAAGAGTTATACGACTTTATGGGGAGTTAGGTATAACGACTTAAGAATGATAAAAGGCAGTTTACTTATTTGTTTATGAAAGTCTTGTATTGATTTACGAAAAGTATAGTAAGATGCTTTGATAAGTAACCGTGTTATGATCTTCACGTGTGTTAGTGTCTTGTGTTGTTGTGTAAGGGGTTATTAGCATTTGTGCTTACGTTGTTAAGCGTTAAGACCGTCGTCTTGTTATTATATCACATACCCCGCTTGACTTGTTATCACAGGGCTTGCCACCGCTTGATGCGGTCTATCGGCTATGCGATGCAATGTGACTATGCGAGGCTGCGGGAGTTCGAGTTGATCATTCGGGTGTATTATCCGTCGAGGAGTGCCTTATGCGATGCGTGTGACTATGCGGTCTATGTGACTATGCGGTGTGGGAGTCGGGAGAATGCGGGGCTAGCTACCGTCACGGTCTATCGGCCTATGCGGGTCTATGTATGACTATGCGAGTGCGGGAAGTCGAGATTAGGACGCAGCATGATCTTATGGGCGATTAGCCTTGCTTGATCATTAGCGGCCTAGAAAAGACCGATTACAATATATCTATTTTGCTCTTGTTTATGTTGTACTATGTGCGGTTTAAGCGATTGTATTTACAAATGGTTTTAGACAACGATTTCATTTGATGCTTTACAGTTTCACATACTTAGTACTGTTATGCGACCTCCTTGAGGCTGCGCTCATCTGCGAGTAAGGAAGCAGTGCTAGATCCACGTCCTTAGGATCTCTACTTTGGTGTCGGGAGCTCCGTCTTAGGAGGCTCGACTTTTGGTATGGTTCTCACTGTGTTGTAGATATATGTACATTCGAGTATGGCGGGGCCACTGTCCTGCCATAGTTGTCTACTTCGTAGAGTGCAGTAGTCTATTGTACAATTGGGATGTAGCCAAACTTTGATATATATATATGCAGAAAGCGGCGTTTTCTCGAATAAAGCTGTTTTCTTTTCATATTGATTCTGTCTTGTTTTTATATTTGATTACTACGATGTATGACTACTTGGGTGCGGGTAAGGCACGATCCACGAGCCGGGCAGTCGTGACAAAAGTGGTATCGAGCGATTAATCCTCGGAAAGTATCTGAGCCGTATCTAGTAAGTCTTGATTATCGGTGTGTTGTGCGCCCAATAATCGGAGGCTATAGGATATTTAGGATTAGTTTCCATTCTTCTCACTCTGAGATCGTGCCTTAGAGTCGTGTTATAAGTCGGACCCCTCTAACGTATTCCTTTTACATGCGATTATGCCTCGCGTAAAGCGGCAACCAGGCCCAGGCAAAGCGTGAGGAGCTTAATAGGACAGATAGTCACGGGGCTCGAGCCCGATCTATGCAGAGGCAGCGAGTTCCACGGCAGCTGCCGGCCCAGCGAGTTTAGAAGCGCGGCGATGGCGATGAGACCACGATACTGCACCTCGGCCCAGCGGCTGGAAGCGGATGAGATGGATTCTGAGAGATGGCGATTATTGGCGAGATTGTGGCGAACATGAGATAAATTTGGATCACGATAGTTCGATTCAGCGATGTACGTAGTTCACGAGATCGAGCGATTTGAGGCTACAGGATTTTACGAGTTGTAGCCGCGAGTTCTGGTCGAGACACGAGGATGATCGCGTGAGTTCATCCGTCGATTCTGAGAGGATCGTGTAGTGATCAAGGCGTCGAAGGCCGAGTCAGTGATCTTCGGTTCCATAAATTGCGTGATACGCGATCGATTGGTTTGATTCGTGGGAGTTATCCGGGAGAAACCGCAGCGTCCCGGCTACTTGGGGCGAGTTCTCGAGCTTTATCACTCACTTCTTGCCTCGCGGATGAGAGGCGGGCCGACAAGTTTTTGTTCTTTGAGGCGAGAGAGCGCCGCGATTAGGGAGTACAGCGTCGAGTTCGATTCGTTGGCTCGATATGTCCCTGCGTTGGTAGCGATATGGAGGGCGAGTACCGCTACGTCAGGGCTAGATGATTATATGGGCGAGTCTTGTGCGGGTGTGGCTCTTGACGAGCATGGACATTACGTATGCGAGCTCGTGCACTTGGATGCGAGGCGTAGAGCCGTCGGGTCGGCGAATATCAGCGGCGAAGAAGGCGAGGCGGCGGATCTTTTGGTAGCTCTCGGGGTGGGCGGCCTCGTGACGTCTGGATTTGCACCACCGGCTCGAGCACTCTACGCCGTTTGATGCGGCCCGAGTATTGAGGCGGTCGGGGCGAGGACCGCGAGTAGCAAAGGTGCTAACGATCGAGTCGCTCGGTGTGTCCGATGTGGTAGATTCCATTCGAGGAGTTGTAGTACTACTTGGGAGTTTGCTACGATTGTGGCCAGCAGGTCATTATGCGAGGAACTGTCAGGCCAAGCGTGGCCCGGTGGTAGGAGTCGGCCTACGAGTGCATTCTTTGAGTCTTCATCCTCTGATTACTCGCCCGGGGCGGGGTTCTCGAGGACCAGCAGTGTCGCGGAGGTCGTGGTGCGGGTCGAGTTCTAGCGATCCTCGAGCGCATTTATGCTGTCTGGCCGGCGGGACGGGGCGTCGCTGGCGTCGTCACATGTACTTTATCGGTTTACGGTTGTGATGTGTATGCCTTGATAGATCCGGGTTCTACTGCATCTATATCTCCACTTATTGCTAGTAGGATGAGGATGAGCACGAGTCCATAGACCACTTTCGAGTAGCTACGCGATGGGTGGTTCGGTGGTAGCTCGGCGGTATATAGGGCTTGCCAGTGTCTTTATCGATCGTCGGACCACTAGCCGACTTGATAGAGTTGGACTTGACTAATTTCGATGTGATTATGGGCATGGATTGGTTAGCGTCTTGCTATGCCAATGTAGACTGCAGGGAGAGAGTGATGCAGTTCGATTTCTGAGGCCGGTTATTGAGTGGGAGGAACAGCTGTATCGTAGAGGGTAGGTTTATTTCCTACCTCGAGGCTAGGAAGATGGTGCGAGAAGAGTACATCTACCGTCGTTCGGGTGTTTGATCTGAGGCTGCGGTGCGATTTTGATCGATTCGATGAGTCGAGAGAGTTCCCGGGCGTGTTTCAGACGACCTCCGGGTATCCCTCACGAGAGGAGATAGAGTTTTGTATCGATGTCTTTGCGGACACTCACTTTATTTCCATTCGCCATACAGAATGGCCTTTGCGAATTGAGAGAGTTGAAGGACCAGAGAGATTTGTTGGAGAAGGGCTTCATCGGGCCTGAGTGTTTCTCACGAGGCGCGGTATTGTTCGTGAAGAAGAAGGATGGGACGCTGCGCATGTGTGTTGATTACAGACAGCTGAACAAGGTGACCATTAAGAACAAATACCCCCTTCCCAGGATTGATGATTTGTTCGATCGGTTCGAAGTGCGAGATGTTTTCAAGATTGATACGTGATCGGGCTATCATCAGTGCAGTCGAGGCGGATGTCCCTAGGGTGCATTCGGACGATGCAGGCATTATGAGTTCGAGTCATGTCTTTCGGGTTGACCGATGCTCGTGGTATTCATGGATTTGATGAGCCGAGTGTTCAAGCCATTTTTGGACACGTTTGTGATAGTGTTCATTGATGACATCTTGGTTTATTCGCTCGGAGCGAGGCATGCGGAGCATTTGAGGCTGTGGTGAGAGTTCTCGGGACCAGCGATTATCATAAGTTTTCCAAATGTGAGTTTTGGTTGGCCGGTGGCATTTCTTGGGCATATTGTAGGTGATGGTATTGGTGGATCTGACGAGATCGGCGATCGAGTTGGCCTGAACTCTTACTCGACAGAGGTTCGCGATTTTACGGGCCTTGCGAGTTATTATCGGCGATTAAGTAGAAGTTTGTATCTACTGCACGATGACTAAGTGACTCGGAAGCGGCTAAGTTTGATGGTGATGCGTGTGGCGGGGTTTCCGATTCTTGAAGGAGGCGGCGGCCCGTTCTTACTCTTCCGGAGGGTCGGATGGCTATGTCGTGTATTGTGATCGTCGGGCATCGGGTTGGGATGTGTGTTGATGTAGCGAGGCAAGGTTATAGCGTCGCATCCCGATAGCTTAAAGCATGAGAGGAACTACCCCAGCGTGATTTGGAGTTGGCGGTGATTCACGCCTTGAAGATGAGGCACTATTTGTATGGGGTTCGTGTGGATATTTATACAGACCACAAGAGCCTCGGTATATCTTGACGGAGGATGCGAACTTACGGCGAGAGATGGTGGTTAGAGTTGCTTAAGGATTATGATGTCGATATCTGTACCACCGGGAAGGCGATGTTGTGGCGAATGCCCTTAGTCGTAGGTCGATGGGTAGCCTATCGGATGTGCGGCCGAGAGGAGGGACATGGTTCGTGATTTGCATCGATTAGCGAGCCTTGAAGTCGATTGATTGATTCTTATAGCGGTGGGGTTCGAGTTCGAGAGGTTGCGAGTCTTCCGTCGTCGAGAGGTGAAGAAGCAACAATTTGAGGATCCGGTTTGACACGATGCCGTGATCGGCTCTTCGTGAGGAAGGGTCCTTTTGAGGTAGCACGATGGGGTGCTAAGGTTTGAGCGAGTTGTGTGTTTGAGATATTGCGAGACTTGGCGGAGTTCTAGGGAAGCACCTGGCGGCGTTACTCTATCCGTCGAAGTCGACCAAGATGTACCACGACCTTAGATGCGTGTATTGGTGGGATGGTTTGAAGAGGGCGTTGCGAGTTTGTAGCTCGGTGCGTGTTTGTGGTGAAGGTAGAGCACGGAGGCACGGTGGTTTGTTGCGACGATTGAGATCGACCTAGAAGTGGGAGGTGATCAGCATGGACTTTATCACGGGATTACCTCGCTTTCGGAGGAGACATGATTCTATATGGGTTATAAATCGTGGCGGTGAAATCAGCCCACTTTCTTCCGTCGGGCGACTTTTGGTGAGATTATGCGGACTTTACATCAGAGAGATCGTTAGGCGCATGGAGTCCTATTTCGATCATATCAGACGAGCCCGGTTTACGGCTAACCACGGAGGTCTTTCGGAAGGGTTTAGGGGCCTTGGTGAGCACGAGTACTACATTCCATCCACGAATGAGCGGGCGGTGGCGCACTATCCGGACTCTTGAGATATCTGCGAGCTGTGTTATTGACCAGGGGTAGGAGGATCATTTGCCTCTGTTGCGTTTGCGTATAATAATAGCTTCCACTCCGGTATTGGATGGCGCCTTATGAGGCCTTGTATGGGAGAAGTGCGGTCGCCGATAAGGCTGGTTTAATGTAGGTGAGTGCGATTGGTAGGACCGGACTTGATGCGGCGAGCGATGGATAAGGTGAAGCTTATCCGGGAAGCGGTTCTGTGGCTGAAGTCGGCCAGTCATATCACGAGATCATCGTCGTCGGCATGCAGTTCGAGGTTGATGATTGGGTCTTCACGAAATTGTCGCCCATGAAGGGTGTGATGAGATTCGGGAAGAAAGGGAAACTTCGGAGTGTACATAAGTAGTGTCAGTTGTCGCGAGGTAGGCAAGGTTGCCTATGAGTTGGATCTGCCGTCCGATCTGGAGGCAGTGTTGTTATACCCCGCATATCCAGAGTATGTACGTAAGGACGTACATACAAAAGTTTGAGCCTTAAGTTAGGCATAGGACCGAAAATTTTGTGCACAACCCCCGAAAAGAATCGTTTTCCGACGAAACGTTTTCCAAAGCTTGCGTAGGGAAAATTACGGCTATGTCATTTATTATTTTTGCGGATTTTTCTGAGAGATGAAATATTTTGGACCAACGGGAGGGTGACATGTGTCACCCTCAAAGTGGAGCGTTACTTTAGGCGGTCTTGGGCGATTTGAGGTCGAGGGTTGGTAGGATATTTGTGATATTTTGTGTGGTAGATGGATAAGGTACACGTGGGTAAATCCTGCTTCACTTGCCTACCACTTGGCTTGATCTTGGCCCTTGGTTGTCTATTAATACCCCTCTTTGTGAAGACTTCTTCATCCACAAAATCTCTAAGTCTTGAAATCCCACTCCCTCCCTCTCTATGGTTTCGTCCAAGCCTCTCCCCCCTCCCCCCTTTCGTAAGGCCCGGCGAGAGGTAACCCTTGCCTAGTTGTTCTCGTAGAATACCCCCCTTGGTAGAAAAGTATTCTCAGTATTGTTACTATTCCAAAATATCTTGGCCCAAATACCTTGTAGTATTCAGGTTACACCTATACTAAAAGCCCGGAAATACTATTATACTTCCTTTAGCCCCTTGAAACCCTGAGGAAAATCTTCATAGCCGGTTGAAGTATTAAGAAGAAGTTGCGTAGAACTTCTAAGGGTTTTTGGAGGCGGGTTGAAGCGCGCGGAGTAGGAGCTTAACGTTGCTCGGGATCGACATTTAATCTTGGATAATTTTGGGCTTATCGAGGTAAATAATCCTATCCTTCTAGTGTAATTGGAAATTACATCTGTAGTAGTATAGAAATGAGTATAAGATAAATAGAAGGATATTCTGAAGAGAATTGAGCGTAATAGAAGGATATTCTGAAAGGAATTGAAGAAATCACATCAAAGAATATTAAAGAAGAAGAGTGGGCGTACTTACATGAAGCTGTATTTATTCTGATGAGCTTGTGTAGTTTGGCGGGTAAGGAAGTCTTTGCCCAATTTTAGTAGAATTATTCTACAGTGTAGTCTAGACATTGATAGACTTGTATGACCATTATAGGTTGAATCTTTGCGAGTGGCGTATTCCACTCGGGGGTGGAAAAGGCTAGCGGGACTCTGATGCTGAGCGTTTGCTAATAGTCGATAATCGTCGCGAGGTATGTGATTCTTCCTATCCTCTTGAGCATGATATTTTAAAAGAATATATATATAGTGCGGTAGGCGTCGTGTGTTAAGCGAGCGTAGTTTTACGGCAATGTCTTTTGACTTAAGCCTGAATAATAAGAATCTTGAAGTATTTCAAAATAGTTAAGAAACCTTTTTGAAAGAAGAGTAACACTTGGTTTTAAAAGTTTTAAAAGCTTAAGAGTTATGCTAGCTTTATGGGAAGTTAGGTATAACGACTTAAGAGAGATAAGAAGAATGGTTTATTGATTTTAAAAGTTAAGAGACTTGATCTTAAAAGATAAGAGACTTGACTTATTTTGAATTAACATGAATTTTGTTAAAAAAGTGTGAAACCTCATTCGTGAGCAATGAGTACTTGGTTTTTAAAAGGAATCATGTTTCTTGATTTGAAATCAGAATAAGTATCGGACGAACCACTGCAGCGTTAATAAAGGGAAATGTATTGACTAATTAAGTATTAAAACCAGTAGAAACCTCCATCTGCATAGAAGCTAAGATGAGACAAAATGATATTACATTTCCTAGATCTTGGCTGCTTTAATAAGATTGATTATGAACAAGAATAACCTACTCATATAAGGCATATGTTTCTCAAATTGTTTAAGAGAATTATATTCTTAAGTGATTAAGACTATGAACTCTGAAACCTTTCTAAAATAAGAGACTTAAGTACTTGAAATTAGGCAAACTTGAACTTATGGAAAAGCATGTTGTTACTTGATGTTGAAAAGGAAAGTGTTTTGGTTTACCTAAAAATGTGAGCCACTCTATTTTAATACTACGAATTATCGGTGACCTTTATAAAAGAAATGGATCTTTTAAAAATAATTTAACTTGTACATAATACTTTGGGGTCGAACACGGACTTTGGCATAAAATAACCTTGAGTTGTGTGTAACTTGCCTATGTTTGCGTTTGATAACCTTGTTGTGCAAATCTTGTATTTCTATACCACCGCGTCTCGATGGAGGGCGGCTGATTTGTTATGAGCGATTCTTCAGAGTCCCGTAGAGATGGGCGGGACACGTATTCCATCGATTCTTCACGAGTCCCGTGAGATGGGCGGGACACGTATTCCATCTGATTCTTCACGAGTCCCGTAGGATGGGCGGGATCGTATTCCATCTGATTCTTCACCGAGTCCCTTGAGATGGGCCGGGACACGTATTTCATCTGATTCTTCACCGAGTCCCATGAGATGGGCCGGGACACGTATTCCATCTGATTCTTTACTGAGTCCCATGAGATGGACCGGGACACGTATTTCATCCGATTCTTTGCCGAGTCCCAGGATGGGCGGGACATGTACACCACGATTCCACCTCTATCCCCAGGATGGCGAGACATGTTATACGTATAATACGGTTTATATCCAGACTGCCGGCAGTGCGGAAGGAGTTTCACGGGCATGAGGGATGACTTGAGGGCGTGAGTCCCTGACTTGACTGCTTTTATGTTATGAACTGTAGTTTTGTTATCATACATGTCTCCTGTTTTACATAGACTATCATGATTTCATTTTCAGTATTTTTCAGTTTCACATACTTGGTACTGTTATGCGACCTCCTTGGGGTATGCGTTCATCACGCGAGTAGAGTACATCGGTTGTGGATCCTCGCTCTTAGGATCACTGATTCAGCGTGTTAGGAAGCCGTTTCTCGGAGCGTATCTTTTAGTATGTTACCACAGTGCAGCAGGTTATTATACATTCGGGGTATGGCGGGGCCACTGTCCGTCATAGTTGTTGTTATAAAACTCTTAAGTGCATGAATCTTGTTGTGGCGAGTTGTAAAAAGGATAAGCTGTTCGGTTTTTATGTATATATCTGAAGGCAATTGTTTTGGTTGGCTTTGTTTATTTATCATATCTCTTGTTTTATCTGTATGTTTTATATTCCACGATTTTCTCGATGTATGACTACTTGGGTGCGGGGTAAGGCACGATCCACGGGCCGGGCAGGTCGTGACAAAAGTAGTATCGAAGCGATTAATCCTCGGAAAGTGTCTACAGACCGTATCTAGTAGAGTCTTGATTATCGGTGTGTTGTGCACCACGCGATAATCGAGGCTATAAGATATTTAGGATTGGTTTCCATTCTTCTCATTACGAGATCGTGCCTTAGATGTGATAAGTTGGACCCTCGGCGTATTCCTTTCCTTTACGATTATGCCTCGCGTAAGGCAACCGGGCGAGAAGGGCAAGCGTAGGAGAGTGCGAAGTAAACACGAGAGGTTACGGCGGAAGCTCGGTCGTTACACGAGATAGTGCTTGACGGCGAGTTTTGCGGCGCCGCCCGGCCTGTGAGTTTAAGCGCGGCGGTGCTGCTGAGACTACAATACACGAGCCTCCAGTCCCACGGCTGGAAGCGAGATGAGATAAGTACAAGAGATGGCGATTCTGGCGAGTCGTGGCGAATATGAGATAGGTTGAATCTGGCGATTCGATCCAGTAGCACCGTAGTTCACCCCGGCGACGATTTGAGACTACAGACTTTACGAGTTGTAGCACTTGATGTTCTATGGATCGAGAGTTGAGGATGACCTCGGGAGTTTATCAAGCGACTCTGATGGATCGTAAGTGATCGAGCCTCGAGGCGAAGTCGGTGGTATTGAGTTCGCATCGTTGCGTAATCTGCGATCGTAGTTTGATTCGTGGGAGCTGTCGGGAGAGCATGCACTTCCAGTAGTATGGGACGAGTTCTCGAGGCATTTCTTGCATTTCTTGCCCACGAGATGAGAGGGCTCGGTAAGATTTTTAGCGTTGAGGCGGGGCGGGCGGGCCGGTTAGAAAGTCTGATGTGAGTTCGACTCATTAGCTCAGTATGTCCCATTGTAATGGCGATATGGAGGGCCAGTACCGCTACGTCACCGGGCTAGATGATTACTTAGCGAGCTTGTTGGTGTAGCTCTTGACCGGGCATGGACATTGCCGCATGCGACTCATGCACTAGGATGTAAGGCACGGAAGGTCGCGGAATGGCCAGAGATCGCGAGAAGAGGCGAGCAGCGAGGTCGCTTTGGTAACTTTGAGGCGGGCGCCTCGGTGAACTAGTTATGTACCTCCGCCCGGTCGAGTGGTCCTCCGCGATCTTGGGGCGTTAGGTATTGAGGCTGATCGAGCTCCGGGCTTAGTTCCGCGGTATACATGGGTTCTTGGCCCGGATTCATGTTTCCCTCGGTGTGCGCGATGTGGCGAGCGTCGTCGGGAATGTCGTCTTTTTCACTGGTGCTTGTTTTCTGCGGCCGTCGAGGGCCATGTATGGCCAAACTGTCCTAATAGGAAGGATGCGGCGAATGACTCGACCCTAAGTCGATGGCGAGTTCATCACCTATAGCTATGCGCGGCGGTAAGTGAGATTATAGTTAGAAGCGGCGAAGGGAAAATGAAGCGATTAATCTGGTATATTCTTACCCCTCTAGAGACTAGTCTGCGTTGATAATATGATGATGTGCTAAGTAGTATGTTCAGATAGCATTATGTTAAATTGTGATTTAAAGGCCTGGTTAGTAAAGGGTAAAGTTGGGTACCTAGAAATTGTGGGCCTTAGAATACTATACGTGGAGACCTTAGATGCAAGGCCGTCCTGAGTAAAAGATTTTGTTTACAATTGACCTTTGTCAGTGCATAGTATACGTGGGGTATACTTGTGTGATAAGTCACGAGCGGTGTGAAATGAAAGAGGGTAGTTGAGCTAAGAAGACCACTAGGTTTTTCGTAACTTGATTAGTGAGATTGTTAGGATCGGGGAACAAGAGTTTTTTTGCGTGATAGCGGGTGGGTTGCGGACGATCGCGGGTCAACCGCGGCTTTGTATTGTGGTGAGGTCAGTTCGAGGTGGTCCGCCGGTGGTAGAAGTCACGAGGTGTTAGGCCCAAGTTTAGTTAACCATCGTGCGAGTTCGTGGATGCGTTGACCGATGATCGGGCCGATGAGGTCGACCCCTCTTGTCTTTCGGTCGGGGCCGTGTAGTCGGCGGAGGTTATGCGAGAGCGTTATGTCGGGAAGGTTGTAAGGCTGCACGAGGTGCTCACTTTCACCTTATGACGAGCGATGGAGCCAGGTTACGGCTATTTCTTTTTCTGGAAGTTTTACCAGGCAGGGTTAGGAACTCAGGTGAGTCTCAGTATCGCATTCGCCCTCGGGCCAGTGTTTGGATTTCAAGGGTAGTTGTGAGGATTGATGTCTCCTGTTGAGGAAATGTTTTATAGCTACCATTTCAGTATTCAGATGTCGCCTTATGAATGCCTTGTAGGGGCGGTAGTGTAGGTTGTCGGTCGATTGGTTCGATGTTGGCAAGGTTCAGATAGTTAGTCTGTACTTGATCCAACAGGATGTGGATAAGGTGAAGCTTATCCAGAAGAGGTTATTTGCAGCTCAGAAGCAACAGAAGTCGTGCGGATAATCGGCGTCGACACTTGGAGTTCAGGTTGACGGGTCTTCTTGAAGGTATCACCCCGGAAGGGCGTGATGAGATTTTGAGGCGAAGCGATAGCGAAATGTGGTAAGTTTATTAGAAAGAGTTCGAGTATCGAGGAGAATCGACGAGCAAGGAAGGAACAACATGTGGCATTGGCAACTTGTTTAAGTTAAAGAGAACTTTATCGTTATCCGTCTTGAGAAGGAACATTCGGGACGAATGTTTCTAAGGAGGGGAGAATGTTATACCAGCATTTCAGTATGCGTGGGGCGTGCGTCCAAAGGTTGAGCCTTAAGTTAGGCATAGGGCCAGAAAATTTTGTACACAACCCCGAAAGAATCGTTTTCCGACGAAGCGTTTTCCAAAGCTTGCGTAGGAAAATTACGGCTATGTCATTTATTATTTTTGCGGATTTTTCGAGAGATGAAATATTTTGGACCAGCGGGAGGGTGACATGTGTCACCCTCCAAAGTGGAGCGTTACTTTAGGCGGTCTTGGGCGATTTGAGGTCGAGGGTTGGTAGGATATTTGTGATATTTTGTGTGGTAGATGGATAAGGTACACATGGGTAAATCCTCACCCTACACTTGCCTACCACTTGGCTTGATCTTGGCCCGGGGTTGTCCTATAAATACCCCCCCTTTGTGAAGACTTCTTCATCCACAAAAATCTCTAAGTCTTGAAATCCCTCTCCCTCCCTCTATGGTTTCGTCGAGCCTCTCCACTCCCCGTTTCGTAAGGCCCCCGGCAGGAATGCGCCACGCCTTGCCTAGTTGTTCTCGTAGAATACCCCCTCCTTGGTAGAAAAGTATTCTCAGTATTGTTACTATTCAAAATACCTTGGCCCAAATACCTTGTAGTATTCCAAGGTTACACCTATACTAAAAGCCCAGAAATACTATTATACTTCCTTTAGCCACAAAACGAAACCCTAAGGAAAATCTTCATAGCCGGTTGAAGTATTAAGAAGAAGTTGCGTAGAACTTCTAAGGGTTGTTTGGAGCGGGTTGAAGCGCACGGAGTAGGAGCTTAACGTTGCTCAGGATCGACATTTAATCTTGGATAATTTTGGGCTTATCGAGGTAAATAATCCTATCCTTCTAGTGTAATTGGAAATTACATACTGTAGTAGTATAGAAATGAGTATAAGATAAATAGAAGGATATTACAGAAGAGAATTGAACTGTAATAGAAGGATATTACAGAAAAGGAATTGAGCGAAATCACGTCGGAAGAATATTAAAGAAGAAGAGTGAAGCGTACTTACATAGAATTTGTATTCTGATGACTTGTGTAGTTTGGCGGGTAAGGAAGTGCTGCCCAATTTTCCGTAGAATTATTCTACAGTGTAGTCTAGACATTGATAGACTTGTATGACCATTATAGGTTGAAGTACTGCGAGTAGCGTATTCCACTCGGGGGGTGAAAAAGGCTAGCAGAACTACAGTACTTTGGAGCGTTTTGCTAATAGTCGATAATCGTCGCGAGGTATGTGATTCTTCCTATCCTCTTGAGCATGATATTTTAAAAGAATATATATATAGTACGGTAGACGTACGTGTGTTAACTGAACGTAGTTTTACGGCAATGTCTTTTGACTTAAGCCTGAATAATAAGAATCTTGAAGTATTTCAAAAGAGTTAAGAAACCTTTTTGAAAGAAGAGTAACACTTGGTTTTAAAAGTTTTAAAAGCTTAAGAGTTATGCTAGCTTTATGGGAAGTTAGGTATAACGACTTAAGAGAGATAAGAAGAATGGTTTATTGATTTTAAAAGTTAAGAGACTTGATCTTAAAAGATAAGAGACTTGACTTATTTTGAATTAACATGAATTTTGTTAAAAAAGTGTGAAACCTCATTCGTGAGCAATGAGTACTTGGTTTTTAAAAGGAATCATGTTTTACTGATTTCAGGAAATCAGAATAAGTATCGAACGAACCACTGCAGCGTTAATAAAGGGAAATGTATTGACTAATTAAGTATTAAAACCAGTAGAAACCTCCATCTGCATAGAAGCTAAGATGAGACAAAATGATATTACATTTCCTAGATCCTGGCTGCTTTAATAAGATTGATTATGAACAAGAATAACCTACTCACATATAAGGCATATGTTTCTCAAATTGTTTAAAAGAGAATTATATTCTTAAGTGATTAAGACTATGAACTACGAAACCTTTCTAAAATAAGAGACTTAAGTACTTGAAATTAGGCAAACTTGAACTTATGGAAAAGCATGTTGTTACTTGATGTTGAAAAGGAAAGTGTTTTGGTTTACCTAAAAATGTGAGTCACTCTATTTTAATACTACGGGTATCAGGTGACCTTTATAAAAGAAATGGATCTTTTAAAAATAATTTAACGTACATAATACTTTGGGGTCAGAACCTGGACTTTGGCATAAAATAACCTTGAGTTGTGTGTAACTTGCCTATGTTTGCGTTTGATAACCTTGTTGTGCAAGTACTGTATTTCTATACCACCGCGTCTCGATGGAGGCGGCTGATTTGTTATGAGCGATTCTTCAGAGTCCGTAGGATGGGCGGGACACGTATTCCATCGATTCTTCACGAGTCCCTGAGATGGCGGGACACGTATTCCGTCGATTCTTCGAGTCCCATAGAGATGGGCGGGATCGTATTCCGTCGATTCTTCACGAGTCGTGAGATGGGCGGGACACGTATTTCATCGATTCTTCGAGTCCCATGAGATGGGCGGGACACGTATTCATCGATTCTTTCACAAGTCCCGTACGATGGGTCGGGACACGTATTTCATCCGATTCTTTACCGAGTCCCACGGGATGGGCCGGGACATGTACACCACACGATTCCACCTCTATCCCCATGGGATGAGCCGAGACATGTTATACGTATAATACGGTTTATATCCAGACTGCCGGCAGTGAGGAAGGAGTTCCACGGGCATGATGGATGACTTGAGGGCGTGAGTCCCTGACTTGACGTGACTGCTTTTATGTTATGAACTGTAGTTTTGTTATCATACATGTCTCCTGTTTTACATAGACTATCATGATTTCATTTACAGTATTTTTCAGTTTCACATACTTGGTACCTGTTGTACTGACCTCCTTCGGGGGGATGCGTTCATGCCGCAGGTAGAGGTACATCGGTTGTGGATCCTCGCTCTTAGGATCACAGTTCAGCGTGTTGGGAAGCCCCGTTTCTCCGGAGGCGTATCTTTTGGTATGTTACCCTGAGTCTGTAGGTTATTATACATTCAGGGGTATGGCGGGGCCCTGTCCCGTCATAGTTGTTGTTATAAAACTCTTAGAAGTGCAGTAATGCTGTTGTAGCGAGTTGTAAAAAGGATAAGCTGTTAGTTTTATGTATATATCTGAGGCAAGTGTTTTAGTTGGCTTTGTTTATTTATCATATCTCTTGTTTTATCTGTATGTTTTATATTCCTGATTTTCTACGATGTATGACTACTTGGGTGCGGGTAAGGCACGATCCACGGGCCGGGCAGATCGTGACAAAAGTGGTATCGAGCGATTAATCCTCGGAAAGTGTCTACAAACCGTATCTAGTAAGTCTTGATTATCGGTGTGTTGTGCACCACACCAATGTCGGAGGCTATAAGATATTTAAGATTGGTTTCCATTCTTCTCATTGAGATCGTGCCTTAGAGTGTGTGATAAGTTGGACCCTCTGAGCGTATTCCTTTCGCTTTACGATTATGCCTCCGCGTAAGGCAACCGGGCCCGAAGGCAAGGCAGCGAGGCTGCGAGTAAACACGGAGGTTACGAGGCGGGCTCGGTCGTTACCGAGATAGTGCTTGACGGCGAGTTTTGCACCGCCAGACCAGCGAGTTTAGAGCGCGGCGGTGGCTGCTGAGACTCTGATACACGAGCCTCGGTCCACGGCTGGAAGCGAATGAGATGAAGTACAGAGATGGCCCGATTCTTGGCGGTCGTGGCGAATATGAGATAGATAGGTTGAATCACGGCGATTCGGTCCCAGTAGCACCGTAGATTCACCCCGGCGAGCAGTTTGAGACTACAGGACTTTACGAGTTGTAGCACTTGATGTTACATGGATCGAGAGTTGAGATGACCTCGAGTTTATCCAAGCGACTCTGGATCATGAGTGATCGAGCCTCGAGAGCGAGTCGGTGGTATTGGGTTCGCCATTGCGTAATCTGCGATCGTGGTTTGATTCGTGGGAGCGTCGGGAGAGCATGCACTTCAGTAGTATGGGATGAGTTCTCAAGGGCATTTCTTGCACATTTCTTGCCCCCACGGATGAGGAGGCTCGGGCCGATGATTTTTGACGTTGAGGCGGGGCAGGCGGGCGGTTAGAAGTACAATGTGGAGTTCGACTCATTAGCTCGGTATGTCCCACATGTAGTAGGCGATATGGAGGGCCAGTACACCGCTACGTCACGGGCTAGATGATTACTTAGCGAGGCTTGTTCGGTGTAGCTCTTGTGGGCATGGACATTGCGCATGCGACTCATGCACTAGGATGTAAGGCACGGAGAGGTCGGCAGAATGGCCGGATCGGCGAAGAGGCGAGCAGCGAGTCCTTTGGTAACTTTAGCGGGCCACCTCGGCCAGACTAGTTATGTACCTCGCCCGGTCTGAGTGGTCCTCCGCGATCTTCGGGGCGTTCGGGGTATTCGGGGCTGATCGGGCTCGGGGCTTACAGTTCCGCGGTATACATGGGTTCAACGGCCAGATTCATGTTTCCCTCGGTGTGCGCGATGTGGCGAGCGTCATCCGAGAATGTCGTCTTTTTTAGTGCTTGTTTTCTGCGGCCGTCGAGGCCATGTAATGAATGTCTAATAGGAAGGATGCGGCAGAATGACTCGACTACGGTCGATGCTGAGTTCATCACCTTATAGCTATGCGCCGCGTGAGGATTATGGTTAGAAGCGGCGAAGGGAAAATGAAGCGATTGATCTGGTATATTCTTACCTCTAGAGACTAGTATGCGTTGATAATATGATGATGTGCTAAGGAGTATGTTCAGATAGAATTATGTTAAATTGTGATTTAAAGGCCTGGTTAGTAAAGGGTAAAGTTGGGTACCTAGAAATTGTGGGCCTTAGAATACTATCGTGGAGACCTTAGATGCAAGGCCGTCTGAGTAAAAGATTTTGTTTACAATTGACCTTTGTCGAGTGCATAGTATACGTGGGGTATACTTGTGTGATAAGTCCACTGAGCGGTGTGAAATGAAATAGGGTAGTTGAGCTAAGAAGACCACTAGGTTTTCGTAACTTGATTAGTGAGATTGTTCCGGATCGGGGAACAAGAGTTTTTGCGTGATAGCGGGTCGGGTTGCGGACCGATAGCGGGTCAACCCGCGGCACAGTATTGTGGTGGGTCGATTCGAGGTGGTCCGCGGTGGTAAGTCACGAGGTGTTAGGCCCAAGTTTAGTTAACCATCGTGCGAGTTCGTGGATCGTTCGACCGATGGTCGGGCGATGGTCGGCCTCTTGTCTTTGATCGGGGCCGTGTAGTCGGCGAGAGGTTATGCGAGGCGTTATGTCGGGGAAGGTTGTAAGGCTGCACGAGGTGCCTACTTTCACCTTATGTGACGATGGAGCCAGTTACGGCTATTTCTTTTTGGAAGTTTTACGAGCGGGGTTAGGAACTTCGGGTGAGTCTCGATGCTCGCATTCGCCACCGGGCGGTGTTTGGATTTCAAGGGTAGTTGTGAGGATTGATGTCTCTGTTGAGGAAATGTTTATAGCTACCATTTCGATTATTGGATGTCGCCTTATGAATGCCTTGTAGGGCGGTAGTGTAGGTTCTTGGTCGATTGGTTCGATGTTGGCAAGGTTCAGATAGTTGGTCCGTACTTGATCCAGCAGGATGTGGATAAGGTGAAGCTTATCCAGAAGAGGTTATTTGCAGCTCAGAAGCAACAAAAATCGTGCGGATAATCGGCGTCGACACTTGGAGTTCAGGTTGACGGGTCTTCTTGAAGGTATCACCCCGGAAGGGCGTGATGAGATTTTGGAAACTGAAGCAATAACAGAAATGTGGTAAGTTTATTAGAAAGAGTTCGAGTATACGAGGAGGGTACGACGAGCAAGGGAAGGAACAAACATGTGTGGCATTGGCAACTTGTTTAAGTTAAAGAGAACTTTATCGTTATCCGTCTTGAGAAGGAACATTCGGGACGAATGTTTCTAAGGAGGGGAGAATGTTATACCCGTATTTCGGTATATGCGTGGGGCGTGCGTCTGAAAGTTTGAGCCTTAAGTTAGGCATAGGACCGAAAATTTTGTGCACAACCCCGAAAGAATCGTTTTCCAGGAAAGCGTTTTCCAAAGCTTGCGTAGGGAAAATTACGGCTATGTCATTTATTATTTTTGCGGATTTTTCCGAGAGATGAAATATTTTGGACCAACGGGAGGGTGACATGTGTCACCCTCAAAGTGGACGTTACTTTGGGCGGTCTTGGACGATTTGAGGGTCGAGGTTGGTAGGATATTTGTGATATTTTGTGTGGTAGATGGATAAGGTACACATGGGTAAATCCTCACCTACACTTGCCTACCACTTGGCTTGATCTTGGCCCTTGGTTGTCCTATAAATACCCTTGTGAAGACTTAACCATCCACAAAATCTCTAAGTCTTGAAATCCTCTCCTCCTCTCTGTGGTTTCGTCCAGCCTCTCCCCTCCCGTTTCGTAAGGCCCCCTTGGCGAGAACGCCCTCCACTTGCCTAGTTGTTCTCGTAGAATACCCCTCCTTGGTAGAAAAGTATTCTCAGTATTGTTACTATTCCAAAATACCTTGGCCCAAATACCTTGTAGTATTCCAAGGTTACACCTATACTAAAAGCCGGAAATACTATTATACTTCCTTTAGCCACAAAGCGAAACCTAAGGAAAATCTTCATAGCGGTTGAAGTATTAAGAAGAAGTTGCGTAGAACTTCTAAGGGTTGTTTGGAGCGGGTTGAAGCGCACGGAGTAGGAGCTTAACGTTGCTCAGGATCGACATTTAATCTTGGATAATTTTGGGCTTATCGAGGTAAATAATCCTATCCTTCTAGTGTAATTGGAAATTACATACTGTAGTAGTATAGAAATGAGTATAAGATAAATAGAAGGATATTCTGAAGAGAATTGAAGCGTAATAGAAGGATATTCTGGAAAAGGAATTGGCTGAAATCACGTGAGAAGAATATTAAAGAAGAAGAGTGAATCAGACTTACATAGATTGTATTCTGATGAACTTGTGTAGTTTGGCGGGTAAGGAAGTGCTGCCCAATTTTCCGTAGAATTATTCTACAGTGTAGTCTAGACATTGATAGACTTGTATGACATTATAGGTTGAAGTACTGCGAGTAGCGTATTCCACTCGGGGGGTGAAAAGGCTAAGCGAACTACTGATTGCTGGAGCGTTTTGCTAATAGTCGATAATCGTCGCGGTATGTGATTCTTCCTATCCTCTTGAGCATGATATTTTAAAGAATATATATATAGTACGGTGAGCGTCGTGTGTTAAGCTGAGCGTAGTTTTCGGCAATGTCTTTTGACTTAAGCACGAATAATAAGAATCTTGAAGTATTTCAAAGAGTTAAGAAACCTTTTGAAAGAAGAGTAACACTTGGTTTTAAAAGTTTTAAAAGCTTAAGAGTTATGCTAGCTTTATGGGAAGTTAGGTATAACGACTTAAGAGAGATAAGAAGAATGGTTTATTGATTTTAAAAGTTAAGAGACTTGATCTTAAAAGATAAGAGACTTGACTTATTTTGAATTAACATGAATTTTGTTAAAAAAGTGTGAAACCTCATTCGTGAGCAATGAGTACTTGGTTTTAAAAGGAATCATGTTTCTTGATTTGAAATCGAGAATAAGTATCGAACGAACCACTGCAGCGTTAATAAAGGGAAATGTATTGACTAATTAAGTATTAAAACCAGTAGAAACCTCCATCTGCATAGAAGCTAAGATGAGACAAAATGATATTACATTTCCTAGATCCTGGCTGCTTTAATAAGATTGATTATGAATAAGAATAACCTACTCACATATAAGGCATATGTTTCTCAAATTGTTTAAAAGAGAATTATATTCTTAAGTGATTAAGACTATGAACTACGAAACCTTTCTAAAATAAGAGACTTAAGTACTTGAAATTAGGCAAACTTGAACTTATGGAAAAGCATGTTGTTACTTGATGTTGAAAAGGAAAGTGTTTTGGTTTACCTAAAAATGTGAGTCACTCTATTTTAATACTACGGGTATCGGGTGACCTTTATAAAAGAAATGGATCTTTTAAAAAGAATTTAACGTACGTAATACTTTGGGGTCAGAACCTGGACTTTGACATAAAATAACCTTGAGTTGTGTGTAACTTGCCTATGTTTGCGTTTGATAACCTTGTTGTGCAAGTACTGTATTTCTATACCACCGCGTCTCTCGATGGAGGGCCGACTGATTTGTTATGAACGATTCTTCACCGAGTCCCACGATGGGTCGACGCGTATTCCATCGATTCTTCACCGAGTCCTACGAGATGGGCCGACACGTATTCCATCGATTCTTCACCGAGTCCCGTGAGATGGGCGGGATCGTATTCCATTTGATTCTTCACCGAGTCCCGTGAGATGGCGGGACACGTATTTCATCGATTCTTCACCGAGTCCCATAAGATGGGGGACACGTATTCATCGATTTCTTACCGAGTCCCATGAGATGGATCGGGACACGTATTTCATCCGATTCTTTACCGAGTCCCACGGGATGGGCCGGGATATGTACACCACACGATTCCACCTCTATCCTCATGGGATGAGCCGAGACATGTTATACGTATAATACGGTTTATATCCGGGCCGCGGTGAGGAAGGGAGTTCCACGGCATGATGGATGACTTGAGGCGTGAGTCCACGACTTGGCGTTGCTTTTATGTTATGAACTGTAGTTTTGTTATCATACATGTCTCCTGTTTTACATAGACTATCATGATTTCATTCTGATATTTTGATTTCACATACTTGGTACTGTTGTCTTGACCTCCTTCGAAGTGCGTTAATGCCGCAGTAGAGGTACATCGGTTGTGGATCCTCGCTCTTAGGATCACGATTCGGCGTGTTGGGAAGCCCCGTTTCTCCGAGGCTTATCTTTTGGTATGTTACCACTGAGTGCAGAGGTTATTATGCATTCGAGGGTATGGTGGGGCCTGTCCGTCATAGTTGTTGTTATAAAACTCTTAGAGTGCAGTCTGAAATTTGTGGGCGAGTTGTAAAAGGATAAGCTGTTGGGTTTTATGTATATATCTGAAGGCAAGCTTTTGGTTGGCCTGTTTATTTATCATATCTCTTGTTTTATCTGTATGTTTTATATTCCGTTGATTTTCTCTGATGTATGACTACTTGGGTGCCCGGGGTAAGGCACCAGTCACGGGCCCCGGAACTGGTCGTGACAAGTGCATCCGGTGTTTCTTGTTTCTATGCTGAGATCCATCTAGAGTGCATCCGATTGACGATGTCCAGGTGACCGAGGGGTTATCGTATGAGGAGATTCCCATAGCGATAATCGATCGTCAGGTTAGGCGTCTGCGGACCAAGGACGTGGCTTCCAAAGTCTTGTGGCGGAGCAGGCTCGGGGAGGAGATGGCGTGGGAAGGCGAGGAGGACATGAGCGAAGTATCCTCACCTATTCCCCACACCTCCGGGTAACTCACTTTCCTACTTGTAAATTTTCATTGTCATATTTGCTTAAGTCTTTGTGTGGCCATATGTGGCTTTTGCAAACTATTTAAGTTATGAAACCTTATCGTTATCTGTCTTGGAAGGAACATTCGGGACGAATGTTTCTAAGGAGGAGAATGTTATACCGTATTTCAGTATGCGTAAGGGCGTGCGTCAAAGTTTAGCCTTAAGAAAGGCACTATGGGCGAAATTTGGGCACAACTCACGAAGCGAATGGTTTTCCGACGAAGCGTTTTCCAAAACTTGCGTAGGGAAAATTACGGCTATGTCATTTATTATTTTTGCGGATTTTTCCGAGAGATGAAACATTTTGGACCAACGAGGTGACACTTGTCACCCTCGAGTGACGCAAAGGGCAAATGCCTTGGACGATTGGCATGGTTTGGGGCCTAAAACTTGTCAATGTTTGTTGAGTGATTTGAGGAGTAGGGCTAGGGTGCACTTGTGCAAATCTCCACCTTACACTTGCCTACCACTTGGCCGTCTTGGCCCATGAAAGCCCTATAAATACCCCTTGAGTTGATGAATTCTTCATCCACAAATCAACTTTCCAAGTCTTAAAACTCCTCCCCTTAGTTGCTCTCTCGTCAAGCCTTCTCCCCTCTTGGAAGCCCTGGCAGAAACACCCTCTCCCCTCTAGCCTAGTGGCCCAGTACCCCACTTGGTAGAAAGTTGTCTTCCAAGTATAGTTACTATTCCACAATACCCTAGCCCCAAATCCCGTTTAGTATTTAAGTAGAAGTTGTTAGAAACTTCTAGGGTTTCTTGGAGCTATCGGGCGCAAATTAGGAACTAAACCTTGCTCAGGATCGACATTTAACTTGGATAATTTTGGGCTTATCGAGGTAAATACTCTTGTCCTTCTATTGTAATTGGATATTACATATAAGAATAGTTAAGACTTGAGTATAAGATATAGAAGGATATTAAAGAATAGAATTGAACTGTAATCACAGTAGAAGGGTAAATCAGAAGAAGAATTGAACTGTACTTACATAGGACTGTATTTACAGTAGACTTGAGTAGCTTAACGGGTAGGGAAGTGCTGCCCGATTTTCCGTAGAATAGAGAACCCTCTGCTTAGATTATCCTCTGAGTAGTCTAGGCGTTGATAGGCGTGTTGACTATTATAGGTTGATACTCTGCGCGCGACATATTCGACTTGGCGGTGGATTTCAGAGAAGGTATGTGATTCTTCCTATGCTCGTGAGCATGATATTTTAAAGTATATATATAGTGCGGTAGCGTCGTGTGTTAAGCGAACATGGTTTTACTTGAGTCTAATAATAAGAATCTTGAAGTATTTCAAAAGAATTAAGAATCGTTTTTGAAAGAAGAGTAATACTTGGTTTTAAAAGCTTAAGAGTTATACGACTTTATGGGAGTTAGGTATAACGACTTAAGAATGATAAAAGGCAGTTTACTTATTTGTTTATGAAAGTCTTGTATTGATTTCTGAAAAGTATAGTAAGATGCTTTGATAAGTAACCATGTTATGATGCTACGTGTGTTAGTGTCTTGTGTTGTTGTGTAAGGGGGTTATTCTTGTTGTGCTTACATTGTTAAACGTTAAGACCGTCGTACTGTTACTATATCACATACCCTTGACTTGTTATCACAGGGCTTGCCACCCTTGATGCGGTCTATCGGCTGTAAGGTCTGTGACTATGCGAGTGCGGGAGTTCGAGGATTGATCATTAAGGTGTATTTTTGTCACGACCCGTTCGGCCCGTGGTAGTGCCTTACCGGGCACCCTAGTGATCTGACATCGAGAAAATCAGCGAAAATAAAAACTTAAAAATGAAGCAAGATATATGATAAGAACAGGATAACCAAAACGGTCACCTTTCAATAATATATATACAAATCTTTCAAACCGAACAGTTTAATCCTTTTTACAAACCCTGCCCACAACAGTACTATAGACCTCTAAGAGTTTTTATACAACATGACGGGAAGGGCCCCGCCATACCCCTGAATGTACAAGTACCTCTGTGACAGAGGACTATACAAAAGATAAGCCTCCGGAGAAGCGGAGCTTCCAATCTGACTTGTGATCCTATGAGCGAGGATCAATGGCGGTGTACCTACACTGCGGCATGAACGCGGCCCAGGAGGTCGATCCAGCAGTACAGTATGTGAAAAAAAATGTAAATGAAATCATAGCGATCTATATAAAGCGAGACATGTATGATAACCAAACTACCCATAATAAATAGCGATCGTATGTAAGTCGAGGACTCACGCCTCAAAGTCATCACTCAAATATAACTATGGGTCTCACGCCTCAGCATCAATCATGCCGTGGAATACCTTCCTCATGGCGATCTATGATATAATAACACCAAGGAGTACATATGAACACCAAGTCCTACGAGTCATAAAACCGTGCAGGCAAGTCGAAGGCTAACTACCGATACCAAAGCCGTCGTCAAGCGGCCGGCAAGTACTAAAGCCAACTACCGATACCAAAGCCGCGCTATCAATACTATACAATCAATACTATACAATCAAACCACGGAGCTGAGCACGGCAAGCACGAAAGCCGACTACGGATACCGATGTCGTGTCACGTAGCTGGGCCGGCAATCACGAGGCTAACTACGGATACCAAGGCGCGTCACGAGACTCCGCCACGAAGCACGGCAAGTACGGCCGACTACGGATACAGGTCGTGTCACGTGGTGGCGGGCAAATGCGAGCTAACTACCGGATACCAAGCGTATCACGAGACTTCGCCACTAAAGCGAGCAGGGCAAGCGAGGGCTAACTACAGTACCAAGGCCGTCAGCCACGAGGCGGCAATCACGCAAGCCGACCACGGATACCAAGGCCGAATCGATGAAACCTCATGGAGGCTAGTCCGTGGAATAACACTATCAACGCGAGGCGTGCGGAATTCTCCGTCCACCGCTAGCGTCCAAGTAATATCATAACAAATCAGCCGGCCCTCCATTGAGAGACGCGGTGGTATAGAAATACAATGCTAGCACGACAAGGCTATCATACGCAAACATAGGCAAGTTACACACAACTCAAGGTACTTTCATTTTATGCCAAAGTCCAGGTTTTAACCTCAAAGTACTACGTACGTTAAATACTTTTTAAAAGATCCGTTTCTTTTACAAGGGTCACCCGATGCCCGTATTATAAAAATAGAGTGACTAACGTTTTTCAGTAAACCACAACAACTTCCGTACTTTCCTTTTTACACCAAAATTTAAAACAATACCATGCCTTCTTTTTAGACCAAAACACTTCTCTTTTTAAAGTCAAGTTACCACTTTAAAACCACTGATAAAACCATTCTTTTGTTTTCATAAAGTCGTTATAACTAACTTCCCATAAAGCTGTTATAAAACTTTATGTTTTAAACCAATTTAAGACAAAACAATGCCTTTCTTTTAAACCAAAAACTCTTCAATTTCCTCCAGTCTCTTTTAGAAATCAAGTTCCTTACTTATTCTCATTTCCGAAATCAGTAAAACATTATTCTTTAAAAACCAAGTACTTATTACTCACGAATGAGGTTTCACACTTCTTAACAACTTTCATATCAATTCAATTAAGTCAAGTCTCTTATCTTTTAAGATTAAGTCTCTTAACTTCTAAAATCAATAAATCATTCTTTTATCTTTCTTAAGTCGTTATACCTAACTTTCCATAAAGCTAGTATAACTCTTAGCTTTTAAAACCAAGTATTACTCTTCTTTCAAAAGCGATTCTTAACTCTTTTGAAATACTTCAAGATTCTTATTATTGGGCTTAAGTCAAAAGACATTGCCGTAAAACTACGTTCGATTAACACACGTCGTCTACCGTACTATATATATATACTTTTAAAATATCATGCTCAAGAGTATAGGAAGAATCACATACCTCGCGACGATTATCGACTATTAGCAAATAGCTCCAAAGTACAGTAGTCCTGTTAGCCTTTTCCACCCTTCGCGTAGAATACACTACTCGCAGTACTTCAACCTATACCGGTCATATAAGTCTATCAATGTCTAGACTATTCAGTAAAGTATTTCTAGATATAGATTCCTTTATTCTACGGAAAATTGGGCGACTTCCTACCCGTTAAGCTACACAAGTCTCATCAAATACGATCACATGTAAGTCTGATTCGACCTTAACTTCTTTAGTATTCTTCTGATGTGATTTTAGTTCAATTCTTTTCTGTAATATCCTTCTATGAATCTTATATTCATTTCTATACTACTACGGTATGTATTTTCCAATTACAATAGAAGGGCGAGTATTTACCTCGGTAAGCCCAAAATTATCCAAGATTTAATGTCGATCACGAGCAACGTTTAGCTCTACTGCAGGCGCTCGAACCCGCTCAAACAACCCTTAGAAGTTCTACACAACTTCTTCTTAACACTTCAACTCGCTATGAAGATTTCCTTAGGGTTTAGTTTAGTGGCTAAAGGAAGTATAATAGTATTTACGGGCTTTTAGTATAAGGGTAACCTTGGAATACTACAAGGTATTTGGGCGAGTATTTTGGAATAGTAACAATACTTGGAGAATACTTTTCTACCAAGGGGGGGTGTATTTCGAAAACAACTAGGCAAGGGGGGGGGGGGGGGTATACTCTCGGCCAAGGCTTCTCAAGGGGAGAAGCTTGGGCGAACTTGACAACAGGGAGGATTTCAAGACTTGGAGAAATGATTTTTTGGATGAAGAAATCCTTCAACTTAGGGGGGGTATTTATAGGAGAACCAATGGCCAAGATCAAGCCAAGTGGGGGGCAAGTGGAGGGCCAAGATTTGGACATGTGTTTGTGGGTCCCACTTGCTCATCAACTACACAAAATATCCTACCAACTACTTGACAAAAAAACAAAGGCAAACCGCCCAAGTTTCGTCCCACCTTTCTCGTCCACTTGAGGGTGACACTTGTCACCCTCTCGTTGGTCCAAAATATTTCATCTCTCGGAAAAATCCGCAAAAATTATAAATGACATAGCCGTATTTTTCCCTTCGCAAAGTCCGGAAAACGTTTCGTCGGAAAATGATTCTTTTTGCTAGTTGTGCACAAATTTCGCCACTTTGCCTACTTATGGCTTAAACTTTTGTACGTACGCCCACATGTACATACTCTGGAAAATACGGGGTATAACATTCTCCCCTCCTTAGAAACATTCATCCTGAATGTTCCTGCTCAAGACAGATAACGATAAAGTTCCTCATAACAAGTTGCCAATGCCACACCTGGTCACCAAATAACACATACGCAAATACTTATCCTAAGTCAACGAGGAATCACCTCTAGCATTTCAAAAAGCTTCCACCCCCGGTCTAAAAGATATCCCCTTTGCACCTTTACTTCACAAAAGTAATGATCATTTCTATTCTCTCAGCACATGTTCACTTCTTTCCTTACTCGTCGTACTTTTCTCGAACACTTGAACTCTTCTAGTGTACGTACCATACTTCAGTCATCGCTTCAGTTTCCAAAACTTTGGAGTCACCACCTCCAAACTTGGTCATCTTAACTTGGGCCTAACACCCTCGTGACCCTACCACCTGGCGGGACCACCCGGCCGACCCGCACCAATCTGAGGCGCGGGTTGACCCGCATGATTCTCAACCCGACCTGCTATCGCGCCAAACACTTGTTCTCCTGATCCGGAACAATCTTACCTATTCAAGTCCTGAAAGCTACCACTTTCATCTTGTACAACCCATGGAATTATCCCATAATACATTTATCGCATACAAGTATTTTGACAAAGACTAGCAGTAAAATCTTTTATTCAAGCCGGCCTTACATCTAAGGTCTCAACGTGTAATATTCTATGGTTCATACCTTCCCTGTCCCCATACTTATTCTTTCAACTAACCATGTCTCTAAACCACAATATACACAATACTATCTGTACATAGTACTCAACATAAAATCATCATAACACGCATGCTGATCTCTAGAGGGTTAAGGATATACCTGAAAAGATAGGCGGTTCAAAGGACCGCTAAAACTGGGAAGTTCTCTGCGACCTGCCGTGGCTGCCGGTGTATGAGCATCGCCTAGCTATGGAAGGTGAAGAACCCATGGCGATCTCGTAGTCTGTGCTATCCTACCGGTGCTACCACAGTCGGACGATCTCTCGCCGGATGGCCTTGTTGGCCGCAGAATAACAATCTCCCAAATTAGTCGACCTCTCCCTTATGAAGTTTTCCTGGCGCCACTGAGACAAGGAGATCTCATCCAGCGAGCACTCCTACTCCTGAAAATCTGAAACACAGGAGCCACGACTGCTCTGAATATCCCGAAGGTCCCGAAGGCTGTGGAGGACCACTCTGTACTGGCGGGGGTACATAACTAGTCTGCTGCTGAGGCGGTCCGCCTCGAAAGTTATCAAAGGACCCTGCTGTTCTGGCCCTCTTCTGCTGATCTTGGTCATTCCGTCGACCTCTCCGCTCCTCACACCCAAGTGCATAAGCCTGCATGCGGGCAATGTCCATGCCCGGCTGAAGAGCTACACCCGCGCAACTCTCTGCCAAATAATCGTCGAGCCCTGTGACATAGCGGTGCACTCTGTCCTCCATATTGGCTACTAACGCGGGGACATACCGAGCCAATGAGTCGAACTCCACATTGTACTCCCGAACCGTACGCCCGTTCTGCCTCAACACCAAAAATCTGTCGGCCCGAGCCCTTCTCATCTGTGGAGGCAAGAAATGTGCAAGAAATGCCCCTGAGAACTCGTCCCATACGGCTGGAAGTGCATGCTCTCCCCGGGACGACTCCACTAATCAAACGATCATTGCGGTATCACGCAGCCGATGTGAACCTAAGACCACCGACTCGGTCTCCGAAGCCTTGATCACTCTCATAGTTCGTTGTAACTGTCTGATGAACTCCTGCGGATCATCCTCAGGCCTCGATCCATAAAACAACGGCGGTATGACTCGAGAAAGTCGCGATCTCAAACTATCCGCTCTTGGGTGAACTACGGGTACTACAGGTCACGGAATCGCGTCGGCTTATCCTCGTGCCTTGCCACTATCACGGCCAATAAGCGGGCCATCTCGCATAACCCGTCTCTCTGCTCCGGTGTGGGGTGGAGGCTCAGTCTTGTGGTCTCATCGACCCTGCTGCGGCTCTAAACTCTACTGGGGCTGGCGGCGTCGCAAAACTCGCCGTCTGAAGCACTATCTCAGGTAAAGACCGGGCCTGCGCCCCCGTACTCCTCTGTATCCTACCAGCAGTTTCCTCGGCTGCCTTGCCCATCTGGGCCCGGGTTGCCTTGCGCGGAGGCATAACTGGTAAAAACGCAATATGTCAGAGGGGTCCAACTTATAACACAGCTCTAAGGCACGATCTCAGAATGAGAAGAATGGAAACCAATCCTAAATGTCCTGCAGCCTCCTGATTATAGATGTGGTGCACAACACACCGATGATCAAGACTCTACTAGACACGGTCTGTAGACACTTTCCGAGGATTAACTGCTCTGATACCACTTTTGTCACGACCCGTTCCGGGGCCCGTGACTGGTGCCTTACCCCGGGCACCCTAGTGATACAACATCAGAGAAAATCAGCGGAATAAAAACTTAAAAATGAAACAAGATATATGATAAGAACAGGATAACCAAAACAGTCACCTTTCAATAATATATATACAAATCTTTCAAACCGAACAGTTTAATCCTTTTTTTACTAACCCTGCCCACAACAGTACTACAGACCTCTAAGAGTTTTTATACAACATGACGGGACAGGGCCCCGCCATACCCCTGAATGTACAAGTACCTACAATGACAGGGGACTATACCAAAAGATAAGCCTCCGGAGAAATGGAGGTTCCCAATACGCTGAAATGTGATCCTATGAGCGAGGATCAATGACTAGTGTACCTCTACATGCGGCATGACGCGGCCCGAAGGAGGTCGATGCAACGGTACCAAGTATGTGGCGAAAAATCATAAATGAAATCATAGCGATCTATATAAAGCGGGAGACATGTATGATAACCAAACTACGATCCGTAATAAATAGCGATCATGTAAGTCGGGACTCGCGCCTCAAAGTCATCACTCGAATATAACTATGGGTCTCGCGCCTCAGCGTCAATCATGCCCGTGGAATACCTTCCTCATCTGCCGCGATCATGATATAATAACACCAAGGAGTACATATGAACACCAAGTCCTACGAGTCGTAAAAACCGTGCGGGGCAAATCTGAGGCTAACTACCGAATACCAAAGCGCGTCATCAAGCGGCCAAGCACGAAAGCCAACTACGGATACCAAAGCCGCACTATCAATACTATACAATCAATACTATATAATCAATACTATACAATCAAACCACGCGGGCGTCACGGGGCAAGTGGCCGACTACGGATACCGGCGTGTCACGTGGTGGCCGGGGCAAGTCTGAGCTAACTACGGATACCAAGGCGCGTCACGAGACTCGCCACGAAGCTAATACGGGGCAAGTCTGGCCGACTACGGATACAGTAGTGTCACCTAGGCGGCCGGCAAGTCAGGAGCTAACTACGGATACCAAGGCCGTATCACGAGACTTCGCCACTAAACCGAATGGGGCAAGTCGAGGGCTAACTACAGTACAAGGCGAATCAGCCACGAGGCGGGCAAGTCTGGCCGACCACCGGATACCAAGGCCGAATCGATGAAACCTCATGGAGGGCTAGTCCATGGAATAACACTATCAGCGGGAGGCGTGCGGTGGAATTCTCCGTCACTGCCGGTACGTCCAAGTAATATCATAACAAATCAGCCGGCCCTCCATTGAGAGACGCGGTGGTATAGAAATACAATGCTAGCACGACAAGGCTATCATACGCAAACATAGGCAAGTTACACACAACTCGAGTACTTTCATTTTATGCCAAAGTCCGGTTTTAACCTCGAAAGTACTATGCGTTAAATACTTTTAAAAGATCCGTTTCTTTTACAAGTGGTCACCCGATGCGTATTATAAAAATAAGTGACTAACGTTTTTCAGTAAACCACAACAACTTCCGTACTTTCCTTTTTACACCAAAATTTAAAACAATACCATGCCTTCTTTTTAGACCAAAACACTTCTCTTTTTAAAGTCAAGTTACCACTTTAAAACCACTGATAAAACCATTCTTTTGTTTTCATAAAGTCGTTATAACTAACTTCCCATAAAGCTGTTATAAAACTTTATGTTTTAAACCAATTTAAGACAAAACAATGCCTTTCTTTTAAACCAAAACTCTTGATTTCCTCCAGTCTCTTTTAGAAATCAAGTTCCTTACTTATTCTCATTTCCGAAATCAGTAAAACATTATTCTTTAAAAACCAAGTACTTATTACTCACGAATGAGGTTTCACACTTCTTAACAACTTTCATATCAATTCAATTAAGTCAAGTCTCTTATCTTTTAAGATTAAGTCTCTTAACTTCTAAAATCAATAAATCATTCTTTTATCTTTCTTAAGTCGTTATACCTAACTTCCCATAAAGCTAGTATAACTCTTAAGCTTTTAAAACCAAGTATTACTCTTCTTTCAAAAACGATTCTTAACTCTTTTGAAATACTTCAAGATTCTTATTATTCAGGCTTAAGTCAAAGACATTGCCGTAAAACTACGTTCAGTTAACACACGTACGTCTACCGTACTATATATATATACTTTTAAAATATCATGCTCAAGAGTATAGGAAGAATCACATACCTCGCGACGATTATCGACTATTAGCAAATAGCTCCAAAGAAATCGTAGTCTGTTAGCCTTTTCCACCCTTCGCGTAGAATCGCTACTCAAAATCTTCAACCTATACAGGTCATATAAGTCTATCAATGTCTAGACTATTCGTAAAGTATTTCTAGATCTGATTCCTTTATTCTACGGAAAATTGGGCGACTTCCTGCCAGTTAAGCTACACAAGTCTCATGTAAATACGATCTATGTAAATCTGATTGACCTTCTTCTTTAGTATTCTTCTGATGTGATTTTAGTTCAATTCTTTTCTGTAATACCCTTCTATGAATCTTATATTCATTTCTATACTACTACAGTATGTATTTTCCAATTACAATAGAAGGACGAGTATTTACCTCGGTAAGCCCAAAATTATCCAAGATTTAATGTCGATCCTGAGCAACGTTTAGCTCCTACTCTGGGCGCTCCAACCCGCTCCAAACAACCCTTAGAAGTTCTACACAACTTCTTCTTAACACTTCAACTCGCTATGAAGATTTCCTTAGGGTTTCGTTTAGTGGCTAAAGGAAGTATAATAGTATTTCTGGGCTTTTAGTATAAGGGTAACCTTGGAATACTACAAGGTATTTGGGCGAGGTATTTTGGAATAGTAACAATACTTGGAGAATACTTTTCTACCAAGGGGGTGTATTTGAAAACAACTAGGCAGGGGGTATACTCTCGGCCAAGGCTTCTCGAGGGAGAAGCTTGGGCGAACACTTGACAAAGGGGAGGGATTTCAAGACTTGGAGAAATGATTTTTTTGGATGAAGAAATCCTTGACTTAGGGGTATTTATAGGAGAACCAATGGCCAAGATCAAGCCAAGTGGGGGGCAAGTGGAGGGCCAAGATTTGGACATGTGTTTGTGGGTCCCACTTGCTCATCAACTACACAAAATATCCTACCAACTACTTGACAAAAAAACAAAGGCAACCCGCCCAAGTTTCGTCCACTTTCTGTCCTTGAGGTGACACTTGTCACCCTCTCGTTGGTCAAAATATTTCATCTCGGAAAAATCCATAAAAATTATAAATGACATAGCGTAGTATTTTCCGCCATGAAATCCGGAAAGCGTTTAGTCGGAAAGCGATTCTTTTTGCTAGTTGTGCACAAATTTCGCCACTTTGCCTACTTAAGGCTTAAACTTTTGTACGTACGCCCACACGTACATACTCTGGAAAATACGGGGTATAACAATTATCCTGATGCGAGGAGTGCCTTATGCGGTCTGTGTGACTATGCGGTCTATATGACTATGCGGACTGCGGGAGTCCAGGAGGGTACCTGGGCTAGCTACCCCGATGCGGGTCTATACGGCCTATGCGGGTCTATGTGTGACCTATGCGGGCTGCGGGAAGTCCAGGATTAGGCACGCATAATGATACTATGGGCGATTGGCCTTGCTTCGATCATTAGCGGCCTAGAAAAGACCAGTTACAGTATATCTATTTTGCTCTTGTTTATGTTGTATATGCGGTTTAAGCGATTGTATTTACAAATGGTTTTAGACACTTGATTTCATTTCATTACTACGCTTTCACATACTTAGTACTGTTATGCGACCTCCTTGAGCTGCGCTCATGCGCGGTAAGGAAGCGGTGCTAGATCCACATCATTAGGATCTCTACTTTGGTGTCAGGAGCTCCATCTTCTCCGGAGGCTCGACTTTTGGTATGGTTCTCCCTGTGTTGTAGATATATGTACATTCAGGGTATGGCGGGCCACATCCGCCATAGTTGTCTACTTCCTTAGAAGTGCGTAGTCTATTATGCGGTTGGGATGTAACTGCCAAACTTTGATATATATATATGCCGAAAGGCGACGTTTTCTCAGATAAACTGTTTTATTTTCATATTGATTCCTGTCTTGTTTTTATATTCCGCTGATTACTCTGATGTATGACTACTTGGGTGCCCGGGTAAGGCACCAGTCACGTGCCCCGGAACGGGTCGTGACATTATATTTGTACGCTGCCGCGACTCTCGGTTGGAGGGCCGGCTGTCTTGTTGTAAGTTTACTTGGACGTACCGACGGTGATGTGGGATTCCACGGGTATGTACATCACGACCGAACCGGGCGTGGCGGTGCCTTACCCGGGCACCCAAGTAGACATACATCAGAGTAACCAGCGGAATATAAACAAGACATGAATTAATATGAAGTGAAAGCGTTTATCGAGAAAAGTTGCCTTTCGGCATATATATATATAAACTTGAACAATTACATCCCTTTTACAAACCTGCCCACAACAGTACTACAGACCTCTAAGAATGTTATAACAACAATGGCGGGGCGGGGCCGCCATACCACGAATGTAGTACCTACAACTACGGGGACTATACGAAAGATAAGCCTCAGGAGACACGAAGCTTCCCAAAACACCGAATGTGACCACATGGCGAGGATCAACAAGCGGTGTACCTCTACTGCGGCATGAACGCCCCCGAGAAGGTCGATAACAGTCAAGTATGTGGCCTGAAAATCGTAAATGAAATCATAATAGTCTATATAAAGCGAAGACATATATGATAACCAATTTACGATGCACAAAATGTAGCGATCATGTCAAGTCAAGGACTCACGCCTAAAGTCATCACTCAAATATAACCATGGGTCTCGTGCCCACAATATCAATCATGCGGTGGAATTCCTTCCTCACCGCCGATCCATGACATAAAAGCACCAAGGAATACGCATGAACACGTGTCCCACTGTGTCATAATAAAACCGTACGGGGTAAGTACGAAGGCATAGCCGACTACTAAAACCCATAGTACCAACAAAGCTATGAAACTGTATCACGAGGTCTTTCTAGACCGCGCCACATGATCGGCGGCCACTCACCTCGATATCAATATGCGCGTCTAATCACGGAACTCTCGCGATTCGCGCCACACATAGGCCCGTATGAGGTATTCCTCGCATCGCAGGGCAGCTGTTATACCTCGTATTTTCCAGAGTATGTACGTGAGGGCGTACGTATAAAAGTTTGAGCCTTAAAGTTAGGAAAGGACGAAAATATTTGTTCACAAGTACCAAAAAGAATCGTTTTTCGACGAAACGTTTTACAAACTTTGCGAAGGGTAAATTACGGCTATGTCATTTATTATTTTTGCGGATTTTTCCGAGAGACGAAATATTTTGGACCAACAAGAGGGCGACACTTGTCACCCTCTAATTGGTGGACTTTGGGGCGGCAATTGGGACGATTTGTGGCCTTGGGTTAGGTAGGATATTTGTGATAGTTGGTGTGGTAGATGGATGTACACATGGGTAAATCCTCACCCTACACTTGCCTTGCACTTGGCTTCATCTTGCCCATTGGTTGGCCATTGCTTGACCTATAAATACCCCCCCCCCCCTTTGAAGACTTCTTCATCCAAAAATGTTTTCTAAGTCTTAAAATCCCTTTCTCCCCCTCTCTCTTGAGAGCTCTGGCCGAGCACCCTCCCTTTGAGAGGCCTTTGGTAGAGGGTACCCTCTCACAGTGGTGCTGCCGACCACCCCACAGGTTGTCTCGTATAAATACTACCCCCTCTTGGTAGAAATACTCTCAGTATTATTACTATTCCAAGATACCTTGGCCCAAATACCTTGTAGTATTCCAAGGTTACACTTATACTAAAAGCCCAGAAATACTATTATACTTCCCTTCAGTCACTAAACGAAACCCTAAGGAAAATCTTCACAGTTGGTTGAAGTATTAGGAAGAAGTTTCATAGAACTTCTAAGGGTTGTTTGGAGCGGGTTGGAGCACCCGGAGTAGGAGCTAAACGTTGCTCAGGATCGACATTAAACTTGGATAATTTTGGGCTTACCGAGGTAAATAATCTTATCCTTCTATTGTAATTGGAAATTACATATTGTAGTTGTTTAGAAATGAATATAAGATTCATAGAAGAGAATTGAACTGTAATAGAAGGATATTACAGTAAAGACTTGAACTGAAATCACATCAGAAGAATAATCTACAGAGTAGTCTGGACATTGATAGGCTTGTATAACCTTATTAGGTTGAATGTTCTGCGAGTAGCATGTACTACTTGAAAGGTGGACAAGGCTAGCCGGGTTATAACCGTGGAGCGTTTTGCTAATAGTCGATAATCGTCGCGAGGTATGTGATTCTTCCTATCCTCTTGAGCATGATATTTTAAAAGAATATATATATAGTACGGTAGACGTACGTGTGTTAACGGAACGTAGTTTTACGGCAATGTCTTTTGACTTAATCCTGAATAATAAGAATCTTGAAGTATTTCAAAAGAATTAAGAAACCTTTTTGAAAGAAGAGTAATACTTGGTTTTGAAAACATAAGAGTTATACTAGCTTTATGGGAAGTTAGGTATAACGTCTTAAGAGAGATAAAGAGAATGGTTTCTGATTTTAGAAGTTAAGAGACTTGATCTTAAAAGATAAGAGACTTGACTTAAATGAATTAATATGAATTTTGTGTGAAACCTCATTCGTGAGTAATGAGTACTTGGTTTTTAAAAGGAATAATGTTTCTTGATTCGGAAATCAGAATAAGTATCGAACAAACCACAGCAGCGCTAATAAAGGGAAATGTATTGACTAATAAAGTATTATTAAAACCAGTAGAAACCTCCATCTGCATAAAAGCTAAGATGAGACAAAATGATATTATATTTCCTAGATCATGGCTTCTTAAATAAGATTGATTATGAACAAGAATAACCTACTCACATATTTGGCATATGTTTCTCAAATTGTTTTAAAGGAGAATTACATCATTAAGTGATTAAAACTATGAACTACGAAACCTTTTCGAAAATGAGAAACTTGAGCATTTGAAATTAGGCAAACTTGAACGTTTGGAAAATAATGTTGTTACTTGATTTTACAAAGGGAAGTGTTTTTGTTTTACTTAACAATGTTAGTCACTCTATTTTTATACTACGGGTATCGGGTGACCTTCGTAAAAGAAATGGATCTTTAAAAGGAATTTAACGTACGTAGTACTTTAGGGTTAAAACCGGACTTTGACATAAAATGAAAGTACCTTGAGTTGTGTATAACTTGCCTATGCTTGTTGTTGTGAAACTTGCCTATGCTTATTATGATAGCCTTTGTTGTGCAAGAATTGTGTTTCTATACTACCGCGTCTCTCGATGGAGGGCCGGTTGACTTGTTGAGAACTTACTTGGACGTGCCGGCAGTGACGGATAATTCCACGGGTATGCTCCTGTTGATGGTGTTATTCCATGGACTAGCTCTCCATGAGGTTTTACTGTTCGGCCTTGGTATCTGGTGGTCGGCTTTCGTACTTGCCCGCCTCGTGGTGATTCGCCTTGGTACACGGTAGTTAGCCCTCGCACTTGCCTGCTCGGTGTAGTAGCGAAGTCTCGTGATCTGACGCAGTACAGTAGTTAGCCCTCATGCGCCCGAACCGGGCAGTTCGTGCCTTACCCGGGCACCCTAGTGATACAACATCGAGAAAATCAGCGGAAAATAAAACACGAGTCATGAAACAAGAGATATAATAAATAAAGCAGGCCAACCAAGCGGTTGCCTTGATATACATAAAAACCCGAGCTTATCCTTTACAAACCACGCCCACATTACTCTGCACTCTAAGATTTAAAATGACTATGACGGGGCCAGGCCGCCATACCCACGAATGTACAGAACCTACAACTCGGGAAACACATACCAAAAGATAAGCCTCGAGAAGCGGAGCTTCCCAATCTGTTGGCGTGATCCATGGCGAGGATCCACGATGATGTACCTCTACTGCGGCGTGACGGCCCGAAGTCGATCAAGCAAGTATACCAAGTATGTGGCAAATCGTAAATGAAATCATAATAGCTTAAAAAGCGGAGACATGTATGATAACCAAAATACGATGCAACATAAAAGCAGTCAAGTCAGGGACTCACGCCCTCACAGTCACCACTCAAATATAACTATGGGTCTCACGCCCACAACATCCATCATGTTCGCATCATGGCCGCATGCCCCCGGAATACTGCATCGGTGTAGACATGTCCATGATGCAACAATAATACCAAGGCGTGGCCACGTACCGAATCTTGCATCGGTGTAGGCGTGCCCGTGTAACCTCGATAACAATATACGGGTGGTCAACCTGCCGTATGGCCACGTGCCCCGGAATCTGCGTGGTGTAGACCGTCCATGTTGCGGTAATAACCATATATCGGGTAATCAACGCCGCGTGGCCGCGTACCTAATCCGCATCGGTGTAGACATGTCCATGTGACATCAACAACAAGAGCGATAATCAAAATGGAAACATACGTGGAATTCTCCATCACGCCCGGCCGTCAAGTAAGTTCTCAACAAGTCAACCGGCACTCTACCGAGAGACGCTGTAACACAGAAATACCACACTTGCACATACAAGGCTATCATCACAAGCATAGGCAAGTTTCACAACAACAAGCATAGGCAAGTTTCACAACAACAAGCAAAGGCAAGTTTCACAATAACTCAAGGTACTTTCATTTTATGCCAAAGTCGGGTTTTAACCCAAAGTACTACATCGTTAAGTTCTTTTAAAGAGATCCATTACTTTTATAAAAGTCACCCGATGCGTAGTATTAGAATGACCAACCCACATTCCCTTTTTAAAATCAAGTAACAACATTCTTTTCCTAAGTTCAGCTTGCTAGTTTGATTACTCAAGCTTCTCATTTTCAAATGGTTTCATAGTTTCCAAACTTAATCACTTGATTCCTTTTAGAACAATTGAGTAATATATGTCTCACGTGAGTAGGTTATTCTTGTTTACAACATTCTTATTAAAGACCATGATCTAGAAAATGTATATCATTTTGTCTCATCTTAGTTTCTATGCGGATGGAGGTTTCTCTGGTTTTAATACAATTCATCATTATTCAATACATTTTCCTTTATTAACGCTGCGGTAGTGCAGTCGATACACATTCTGATTTCCGAAATCAGTAAAACATTATCCCTTTAAATAAAACCAAGTACTCATTACTCACGAATGAGGTTTCACACAAACATTCACATTAAAACAAATAAGTTAAGTCTCTTATCTTATAAGATCAAGTCTCTTAACTCCTAACATCAGTAAACCATTTTCTTTACCTCTCTTAAGACATTATACCTAACTCCCATAAAGCTAGTATAACTCTTTTAAAACCTTTTAAAACCAAGTGTTACTCTCCCTTCCAAAACGATTTATAAATCTTTTGAAATACATCAAGTTCTTTATTATAACTAGCCAGTTATAATTCACATCAGTTACCTTTTAAAACCACCAAGTATTTTCTTACCTACATAAAGCTGTTATAACCAACTTCCCATAAAGCGTTATAACACTTTATGTTTTAAGAACAATCAAACACGATTAACACGTGATGCGTCACCGTACTACATAGTTCACATATCATGCTAGAAGAGATAGGAAGAGGTTCACATACCTCGCGGCGATTATCGACAATAAGCAAAAGCTCCAAGTACTACAACCTTGCCACTTTCCACTCTCGAGTAGGATACGCTACTCTTAGTACTTTCACCTATAAAGGCCACAAACGTCATTAAATCTTAAACACAAGTTCCCATCTTTCTACGTAAAATTCGGCACCTCCCGCATGGCGTAAATCTCCTCCTTTATCGGTCGGCTACCAAGCCAACCGAGAGGTTAACACGCCTAACCGACGCGTACAATTCTACTACGGTAATGTTACATAAGTCTCTTGTAATACAGAGTAATTCTGATTCGATTCTTCTCTTTATTATCCTTCTACGTGATTCTTGTTCAATTCTTTATTCTTGGGCTTAAGTCAAAAGACATTGCCACAATACTAAGTTCATTCTATATATAGTACACAACAACTATATATTCAACACTTATGTAATTTCAATTACAATAGAAGGACGATAGTGTTTACCTCGATAAGCCCAAAATTATCCAAGTATAAAGTCGATCCGAGCAACGCTAGCTCCTACTCGGCGCTCCAAACAACCCTTAAGTTCTAACCAACTTCTACTTACAACTTCAACAACGGGTGAAGATTTCCTTAGGGTTTCGTTTTTGTGGCTAAAGGAAGTATAATCGTATTTTCTGGGCTTGTAACCTTGGGAATACTATAAGGTATTTGGGCATTATAACAATACTAGGAGAGTATTTCTATACCACAAAGGGGTATTATACGAAACAACTAGGCTAGGGGTACCACCGCTAGCACCACTAGAGGGGGTGTGTACCACTCGGCTAAGGGGAGGAGGCTCTGGCTACCTCACACGAGCGGGGGAGAGGAGCTCATGGACGCGAGTCTACAAGAGGGAGGGGAAGGGATTTATCACTTAGAACAATTTGTGGATGAAGAAAGCCTTCACTTAGAGGGTATTTATAGGTCAAGCCATGGACCAATGGCCAAGATCTTGCCAAGTGCATAGCAAGTGTAGGGCTAGATTTCAACCATGTGGACCTTATCCATCTACCACACAACTTGCACAAAATATCCTACCAACTAAAGTGGTCCAAATCGTCCAAGTCAAGCCATGGTTGCCGTCGAGCCTTCAATGTGAGGTGACACTTGTCACCTCCGTTGGTCCAAAATGTTACGTCTCTCGGAAAAATCCATAAAAATTATAAATGACATAGCCGAATTTTCCCAACAAAAAGTGGAAAGCGTTTAGTGAAAAACGACTCTAATCGGTGTTGTGTACAAATTTCAAACTTGCCTAACTTAAGGCTCAAATTTTTCTCACGTCGTCCTCACGTACATACTCAAAATACGGTATAACATTCTTTTAGAAACATTCGTCGAATGTTCCTTCTCAAGTCTCAACACAAACATGCGCCAAGATAGTCTTCACCGCTATCGTCACGAAAACAATCATGCCACACCGCCATGAAATAACAAATGCACAAAATACGAAATCCCAAGTCCACGAGAATCACCTCGTTATCGCAAAAATTCCACAAGGTCTAACATATACTCCTCTGCACTTTCATTTCACAAAAGAAACGATCACACTCGCTCACTTCTCCCTACCTCGTCGCACTGCTCAACACTGAACTCTTCCCAAGACACGCACCACACTTGATCAATGCTTACATTTCCAACCCTTGGAGTCACTACCTCCAAACTTGGTCATCTTACTAACCTCGATTTCCTCTAAGGCCATTCTCGGCCTTCACGAACTGATTCGTCAAACATATCCACGAACTCATACGATGGTCATCAAAACTTGGGCCTAACACCGGTGACTCCTACCTCGGCGGGACCACCCAGCTGACCCACCTCAATCCGAACTACGGGTTGACACGCAACACGCCTCAACCCACCCGTCACGCCAACTCTCTAGTTTCTTGATCCGAACAATCTTACCTCTACAGTCATGAAAGCTACCACTTCCATTTCACACTACCCGTGGACTTACCCTTTCACTAACTGTGTTTCTAAATCACATTTTAGCACAAAGCTATCCAAACATAACACTTAACACATCATTAATCATCAAAACATACAAGTATCTACGAGTTAAGGATATACAAACTAGGCGGTTCAAGGACCGCTAAAATCGAACTTCCACCGCGACCTTACCGTGGCATGGCGCTCTAGTAGTCTGTGCTATCCTACCGCTACCCAGTGGACGGTCTCGTCATATGGCCCTGTTGGCGCAGAATAACAAGCTCCCTTGGTACTACGACACTCCCCGAAATGCGGTCTACCACATCGACCACACCGAGGTAGGGGTGTGCATCCGCCAACACCCTACTCCCGAACATCCAAACACAGGAGCCCCGACCGCTCGAATATCCCGAGGTCCCGGCGTCGCGGAGGACCACTCTGCAATGGCGGAGGTACATAACTAGTCTGCTGCTGAGGCGGTCCGCCTCGAAAGTCGCCAAAATATCCGGCCGTCTTGGCCTTCTTCTGCTGAAAGCGGTCCACCCGTCGATCTCTGCGCTCCTCGCACCCAAGTGCATGAGCCTGAATGCGGGCAATGTCCATGCCCGGCTGAAGAGAAACACCCGAACAACTCTCTGCTAGGTAATCATCGAGCCCTGTAACATATCGGTGCACTCGATCCTCCATACTAGCTACTAATGCGGGAACATACCGGGCCAATGAGTCGAACTCCACATTATACTCCCGAATCAGACGCGCCTCAACATCAAAAATCGCCCGAGCCTCTCATTTGTGGAGGCAAGAAATGTGCCGGAAGGCCCGAAAACTCGTCCCAAACGGTGGAAGTGCATGCTCTCCCGGAAAGCTCCCACGAAGTCAAACCAATCATCGCGGTATCACGCAGCCGATCGAACAAATGTCACGCATCGGTCTCAAGCCTTGATCACCGCGTGATCTCTGCAGAATCGGATGAACTCCTGCGGATCATCCTCCGACCTCGACCAGTAAAACTCGGGCGGGCTGACTAAGGAAATCCGTAGCCTCAAACTGCGCCTCGGGTGCACTACAGTCTTCTTTGAACTGGGCCGCTGCGTCGGCCTATCTCATATCGCCACAACGGCGATAATCGGGCCATCTCGCTGACCCATCTCTCCGCTCGGTGTGGGGTGAGGCTCGTGTCTTGTAGTCTCGGCAGCCTGCTGCGGCTCTAAACTCTGGTCTTTGGCGGCGTCGCAAAACTCGCCGTCAAGCACTACCTCAGTCTTGGCCAGGGCTGCGCGCTCGTACTCCTCAATCCCACTAGCGCCTCCGCCGCCTTGCCTCGGGCCCTGGTTGCCTTCGCAGGCATAAGCGGTAAAACGAAACACGCCGGAGGGTCCAACTTACAACACGACTTTAAGGCACGATCTCGTAATGAGAAGAATGGAAACCAATCCTAAATGTCCTATAGCCTCACGATTATAGATGTGGTGCACAACACACGATAATCAAGACTCTACTAGACACGCGATGCGTAGACACTTTCCGAGGACTAATCGCTCGATACCACTTTGTAACGCCCGAACCGGGCAGTTCGTGCCTTACCGGGCACCCTAGTGATACAACATCGAGAAAATCAGCGGAAAAATAAAACACGAGTCATGAAACAAGAGATATAATAAATAAACAAGCCAACCAAAGCAGTTGCCTTCGTATATACATAAAAACCGAACAATTATCCTTTTTACAAACCACACTTACAGCGATGCACTGACCTCTAAGATTTACAATGACTATGACGGACAGTGGCCCGCCATACCCCGAATGTACAAGAACCTACAACTCGGGGAAACACATACCAAAAGATAAGCCTCGGAAGCGGAGCTTCCTAATACGCCGAATCGTGATCCTATGAGCGAGATCCACGGCCCGATGTACCTCTACTGCGGCATGACGCAGCCCCGAGGAGGTCGATAACAGTACCAAGTATGTGGAAATCACAAATCAGTAAATGAAATCATAATAGCTTAAAAGCGGGAGACATGTATGATAACCAAAATACAAAGACGCAACATAAGCGAAGTCGTGACTCACGCCTCAAAGTCACCACTAAATATAACTATGGGTCTCACGCCCACAACATCCATCATGTTCGCATCATGGCGGCGCGTGCCCCGGAATCGCGACGGTGTAGACATCGTGATGCAACCATAATAACAAGGCCGCATGGCCACATGCCCCCGGAATACTGCATCGGTGTAGACATGCCCATGTAACCTCAATAACAATATACTGGGTGGTCAACCCTGCCGTATGGCCACATGCCCCCGGAATACTGCATCGGTGTAGACACGTCCATGTTGCAGTAATAACCATATATCGGGTAATCAACCCGGCCGCATGGCCGCATGCCCCCGGAATACTGCATCGGTGTAGACATGTCCATGTGACATCAACAACAAGACAGTAATCAAAATGGAAACATACCCGTGGAATTCTCCATCACTGCCAGCACGTCCAAGTAAGTTCTCAACAAGTCAACCGACCCTCTATCGAGAGACGCGGTAACACAGAAATACCACACTTGCACAACAAAGGCTATCATCACAAACATAGGCAAGTTTCACAACAACAAGCAAAGGCAAGTTTCACAACAACAAGCAAAGGCAAGTTTCACAATAACTCAAGGTACTTTCATTTTATGCCAAAGTCCGGGTTTTTAACCCCAAAGTACTACATACGTTAAGTTCTTTTAAAAGAGATCCATTACTTTTATAAAAGTCACCCGATACCCGTAGTATTAGAATGACCAACCCACATTCCCTTTTTAAAATCAAGTAACAACATTCTTTTCCTAAGTTCCAGTTTGCCTAGTTTCAATTACTCAAGCTTCTCATTTTCAAATGGTTTCATAGTTTCCAAACTTAATCACTGGATTCCTTTTTAGAACAATTGAGTAATATATGTCTCACGTGAGAGTAGGTTATTCTTGTTTACAACATTCTTATTACAGCAGCCATGATCTAGAAAATGTATATCATTTTGTCTCATCTTAGTTTCTATGCAGATGGAGGTTTCTACTGGTTTTAATACAATTCATCATTATTCAATACATTTTCCTTTATTAACGCTGCAGTGGTCTGTCGATACACATTCTGATTTCCGAAATCAGTAAAACATTATCCCTTTAAATAAAACCAAGTACTCATTACTCACGAATGAGGTTTCACACAAACATTCACATTAAAACAAATAAGTTAAGTCTCTTATCTTATAAGATCAAGTCTCTTAACTTCTAACATCGAAACCATTTTCTTTACCTCACTTAAGACATTATACCTAACTCCCCATAAAGCTAGTATAACTCTTTTTAAAACCTTTTAAAACCAAGTGTTACTCTCCCTTCCAAAACGATTTATAAATCTTTTGAAATACATCAAGTTCTTTATTATAACTAGCCAGTTATAATTCACATCAGTTACCTTTTAAAACCACACAGTATTTTCTTACCTACATAAAGCTGTTATAACCAACTTCCCATAAAGCCGTTATAACACTTTATGTTTTAAGAACAATCAAACACGATTAACACGTATGCGTCACCGTACTACATAGTTCACACATATCATGCTAGAAGAGATAGGAAGAGGTTCACATACCTCGCGACGATTATCGACAATAAGCAAAAGCTCCAAGTACTACAACCTTGCTAGCCCTTTCCACTCTCGAGTAGGATACGCTACTCTTGACTTTCACCTATAAAGGCCACAAACGTCTATTAAATCTTAAACACAAGTTCCCATCTTTCTACGTAAAATTGGCAGACCTCCCACATGGCAGCGTAAATCTCCTCGCTTTATCGAGGTGGCTACCAAGCCAACCGGGGGGTTAACACGCCTAACGGACGCGTACAATTCTCTACTACGGAATGTTACATAAGTCTAACATGTCTACCTAGGTAATTCTGATTCGGTTCTTCTCTTTATTATCCTTCTATGTGATTACTGCTCAATTCTTTATTCTTCAGCTTAAGTCAAAAGACATTGCCACAATACTAAGTTCATTCTATATATAGTACACAACAACTATATATTCAACACTTATGTAATTTCCAATTACAATAGAAGGGCGATGAGTGTTTACCTCGATAAGCCCAAAATTATCCAAGTATAAAGTCGATCTGAGCAACGCTTAGCTCCTACTCGCGCTCAAACAACCCTTAGAAGTTCTAACCAACTTCTACTTACAACTTCAACAACTGTGAAGATTTCCTTAGGGTTTCGCTTTTGTGGCTAAAGGAAGTATAATCGTATTTTCCGGGCTTGTAACCTTGGGAATACTATAAGGTATTTGGGCATTATAACAATACTAGGAGAGTATTTCTATACCACAACAAGTGGGTATTATACGAAAACAACTAGGCTAGGGGTACCCCACGCTAGCACCACTAGAGGGGGTGTGTACCCTCGGCTAAGGGAGGAGGCTCTCGGCTGGCTCACAGAGAGAGAGAGGAGCTCTTGGGCGAGTCTACAAGAGGGAGGGGAAGGGATTTATCACTTAGAATAATTTGTTGATGAAGAAAGCCTTCACTTAGAGGGGTATTTATAGGTCAAGCCATGGCCAACCAATGGCCAAGATCTTGCCAAGTGCATAGCAAGTGTAGGGCTAGATTTCAACCATGTGGACCTTATCCATCTACCACACAACTTGCACAAAATATCCTACCAACTAAAGTGGTCCAAATCGTCCAAGTCAAGCCATGGTTGCCGTCCAAGCCTTCGATGTGAGGTGACACTTGTCACCTCCCGTTGTCCAAAATGTTACGTCTCGTAAAAATCCGCAAAAATTATAAATGACATAGCCGTAATTTTCCCAAAAAAAGCTGTGGAAAGGTTTCGTCGAAAAACGACTCTAATCGGGTGTTGTGTACAAATTTCGAAACTTGCCTAACTTAAGGCTCAAATTTTTCTCACGTCGTCACGCATACATACTCAAAATCTGGTATAACACCTCGTGCTTGCCGATCCATACATGACCGGCCTTGGTATCTAGTAGTCGGCTTTCGTACTTGCCCCGTGTCAGCTTCGTGGTTTGGTTGTATAGTATTGTTAGTACGGCTTTGGCATCAGGTAGGACTTGGTGTTCATATGTACTCCTTAGTATTATTATATCATGCAGGCTAGCGGTGAGGAAGGTATTCCACGGGCATGATTGATGTTGCGGGCGTGAGACCCATAGTTATATTTGAGTGATGACTGGCGTGAGTCACGACTTACATATTTGCTTATTTATCGTGAATCGTAGTGTGGTTATCATACATGTCTCTGCTTTATATAGATCGCTATGATTTCATTTCTGATATTTTGATTTCACATACTTGGTACCGTTGTCTTGACCTCCTTGAGGCCGCGTTCATCTTTGCGGTAAGTACACCGATGTTGATCCTCGCTCTTAGGATCACGATTCAGCGTTAGGAAGCTCCGTTTCTCGAGGCTTATCAGTGGTATAGTCCCTGCCGTTGTAGGTACTACATCGAGGGTATGGCGGCCCTGTCCGCCATTGTTGTCATATCATTCTTAAGTGCATGTAATCTTGTTGTGGCGAGTTGTAAAGGGATGTAAGCTTTCTAGTTGTTATATATATGCCGAAAGGCAAGTTTTCTCAGATAACTGTTTCACATTTCATATTATATCATGTCTTGTTTTATATTCCGCTGATTACTCTGATGTATGGCTACTTGGGGTGCCCGGGGTAAGGCACCAGTCACGGGCCCAGGTTCGGGTCGTGACAGCAGCTAACCCTCGGCATCGTCCTGGACTCTCGTAGTCCGCATGGCCACATAGACCGCATGAGGTATTCCCCCGCACACTAACCTGGAACTCTCGTAGCTCCGCATAGGTCCCCTGGACCCGCATGAGGCATCCCTCGCATCGGGGGGCAGCTTAACCCCCGTATATCATGTCAAGAGGTGAGTGATATAATACTAACATAACGGCTTATCGTTAAACAACATAAGCACAATAAGAATAACCTCTTTACACAACGTTACAAGATACTAACACACGTAGCATCTTAACACGTTTACTTATCAAACCAACAAGAAAGTATTACAAGGCTATCACAAACCAACATAGTCAAGTTATTCACACAAGGTACTTTCTATTTTATGTCAACAAGTTCGGGTTTTAACCCCAAGGTACTACGTACATTAATTCTTTAAAAAGATCCGTTTCTTTCACAAAAGTCACACGATACCCGTAGTATCAAAAATAGAGTGACTATCTTTTTAATTAAACCAAAACAGTTTCCTTTTTAATATCAAGTAACAACATTCTTTTCCAAAAGTCCAAGTTGCCTAATTAAAATATACTCAAGTCTTTTATTTCCGAAAGATTTCATAGTTCATAGTCTTAATCAAATAACGTACTCTCTTTTAAATCAATAAGCCTTATGTGTGAGTAGGTTATTCTTTGTTTATAACAATCTTATAAAAGCAGCCATGATCTAGGAAATGTAATATCATTTTGTCTCATCTTAGCTTCTATGCAGATGGAGGTTTCTACTGGTTTTAATAATACTTCATTATTCAATACATTTTCCTTTATTAGCGCTGCAGTGGTTTGTTCGATACTTATTCTCATTTCCGAAATCAATACAAGGCTTTCATAAACAATTAAGTAAACCGTCCCTTTTATCTCTCTTAAGCCGTTATACCTAACTTCCCATAAAGCTAGTATAACTCTTAAGCTTTTAAAACCAAGTATTACTCTTCTTTCAAAAACGATTCTTAATTCTTTTGAAATCCTTCAAGATTCTTATTATTTAAAACTCAAGTCAAAAGACATCGAAGTAAAACCCCGTTCGATCACACACGTCGTCTGCGTACTCTACTATATATATATTCTTTTAAAATATCATGCTCAAGAGGATAGGAAGAATCACATACCTTCTCGGCGAAATCCACCGCCAAGTCGAATATGTCGTAGAGTATCAACCTATAATAGTCAAATACGTCTATCAACGTCTAGACTACTCTGTAGAATATTCTAAGCAGAAGGTGCTTATTGTTACGGAAAATTGGGCAGCACTTCCCTACCCGTCAAACTACACAAGTCTACTGTAATACAGTCCTATGTAATTACAGTTCAATTCTCTTCTTTTATACCATCCTTCTATATCTTATACTTATTTATAAACTACTATATGTAATCTCCAATTACAATAGAAGGACAAAGATATTTACCTCGATAAGCCCAAAATTATCCAAGAGTAAAGTCGATCCTGAGCAAGGTTTAGCTCTATTGCATGCGCTCCAATTCTCTCCAAGAAACCCTTAGAAGTTCTATACAACTTCTACTTAATACTTCAACCAACAATGAAGATTTTCCTAGGGTTTCGTTTTGTGACTAAGGGATATAAGGTAGCATTCCCGGGCTTTTTAGTATAGAGGTAACCTTGTAATACTACAAGGTATTTGGCTAAGGTATTTTGGAATGATAAAAATACTTGGAGAATACTTTTCTACAAAGGGGGGGGGGGGTATTTCACGAGAACTATCAAGAGGGGGGGGATACTTCGGCCGAGGGCCTTCTCAAGAGGGAGGGGTGGTTTGGACGAGAGCTTCAAGAGGGAGGGGAAAGGAATTTTAACACTTAGAAATTATTTAGTGGATGAAGAAGTCTTCAACTAAGGCGGGCTATTTATACGGCCTTCAAAGGCCAAGATAAAGGCAAGTCGAGGGCAAGTGGAGGGAGGGGATTTGGGCAAGTGTAACCTTATCCATCTACTCCATAAATATCACAAAAATATCCTACCTAACCTTGACCAATGTTCAAGGCCTTAAAAACGTGCACCCAATTCGTCCACTCTACCGCCCACTTGAGGGTGACACTTGTCGCCCTCTCGTTGGTCCAAAATATATCATCTCTCGGAAAAATCCGCAAAAATAATAAATGTCATGAAGTAATTTTCCGCCTTAAGGTTGAAAACTTTTCGTCGGAAAACAATTCTTTCGTTAGTTGTGCACAAATTTCGTCCCTTATGCCTAACTAAGGCTTAAACTTTTGTACGTACGTCCTCACATACATACTCTGGAAATACGGGGTATAACATTCTCCCCTCCTTAGAAACATTCGTCCCGAATGTTCCTTCTCAAGACAGATAACGATGAAGTTCCTTTTAACTTAACAAGTTGCCGATGCCACACATGGCCACAAAATAACACACGCGCAAATACTGAAATCTAAGTCCACGAGGAATCACCTCTATCATCACAAAAGCTCCCACTTCAAGGGCTAAAAGATACTCCCTTCGCACCTTTCACTTCACAAAAGAAATGATCGCTCTATTCTCTTAACACATGTTCACTTCTTCCCTTACTCGTCGTACCCTCCTCGTACACTCGAACTCTTCCTAATAAACTTACCACATTTCTGTTATTAGTTCAGTCTCCAAAATCTCGGGGTTACTATCTCCAACTTGGTCATCATTAATTGGGAACACTCTGGGTGGATCTCCGATACTTTTCCGAACATAGCAACACGAAAGACCGGACGTACTGCCTCCTACGTCGGACGGCAAGGCTAACTTATAGGCAACCTGGCCTATTCTCCAAATGATCTGAAAACGCTCAAAGTACCTCGGGCTAAGTTTCCCCTGCTTTCCAAATCTCGTTACAACCTTCCGGGGTGGTACCTTCAAGAAAACCCACCGTCAACCTGAACTCCAAGTGTCGACGCCGATCATCCGCACGACTTCTGTTGACTACGGTACCGCCATAACCTCTCCTGGATAAGCTTCACCCTATCCACATCCTGTTGAATCAAGTATGAACCAACAATCTGAACCTTGCCAACATCGAACCAATCGACCGGCAACCTATACTACCGCCCATACAAGGCTTCATAAGGCGACATCCGAAAACTGGAATGGTAGCTATTATAATACTCACTCAACAAGAGGCACATAATCCTCACTGCTACTCCTGAAATCAAAACACCGGCCCGAGGGTGAATGCAATACTGAGACTCACCTGAGCTCCTAACCCTGCCTGGTAAAACCTCCATAAAAAGAAATAGCCGTAAACTGGGCTCCACTGCCTGTCATAAGTAAAAGTAGGAACCCCGTGCAGTCTTACAACCTTCCTGATATATAACATCTCGCATACCCTCTGCCGAGTAAACCGTCCTGACTGAAAGACAAGATGGGCTGACCTCATCGGCCCGACTACTGGTCGAATGCATCCACGATTTTTCCTTACTTCAAACCGGGCTGCGGGTTGACCCGCAATCTGGCCTCAACCCGACCCATTTTTGCGCCAAGCTCTTGTTTCCCGATCCGGAACAACCTCACCAACAAGTCACGAAAACCTAGTGGTCTTCTTAGCCCAACTACCCTCTTTCATTTCACACTACCCAGGGACTTATCACACCAATATATCTCACGTATACTATGCACTCCGATAAGGGTCAAACATAGAAATAAATCTTTTACTCAAGATGGCCTTGTCTCTAAGGTCTCCACGTATAAAACTCTAAGGCTCACACTTTCCCTATCCCCAATCTTACCCTTTTAACTAACCATGATTTCTAATCACAATTAACACAATGCTATCTGAACATAACACTTAAGATATACTCATCTTATCACACATACTAATCTCTAGAGGGATAAGGATATACATGTATCTACTGCTTCACTCCCTTTTGTCGTTCTAATCAATCACCTTTGTTGGCGCATGGCTAGGAAGGTGATGAACTAGCCACCGATCTGAAGGTGAATCTCTACATCCGTGCCACTGGTCGGACAATTTCTCGCAAAATGGCCTGCTGGCAGCATAACAAGTGTCGAAGAAGTCGACACTCCCACAATGACACTTACCACAACGCCACACCGAGGTGGGGTGGCCTCATAACTAACACCTTCTTCTCCGAACCACTAAATCGCAACTAATATGGCGGTGAGTCCTCCTACTTGCATCCCTTCTACTTGAAAATTCTTTCGTCACATGGCCCTGACGGCCGCAGGTAAAACAAGCACCAACAAAAAGACGACATTCCCGGGATGGCGTGCCGCACTGTGAACAACGAGAAAAGCGAATCCGGTTTGGAACCTACGTGTATCGTGAACCGAAACCCTGAGAGCTCGACAAACTCCTGCGTACCGAACGTCACGAACCACAGCGGAGGACCACTGCATCATGGCGGGCGCGTATCGATCTTCTGAGGCGATCTGCCTCGAAAGTTACCAAAGGACCCTGCCAATCTGGCCCTCTTCTGCTGCTCTTGGTTAACCCATCGATCCCTACGTTTCTCGGCCTGCTGCATAAGCTGTCTGAGCCATGCTCATGCTCGAAGAGCTACTCTTACACAACCCTCCTTTAGATATTCATCAAGACGCGATAAATCGGTACATAATATACTCTGGGTTGCTAAATCCTAGCTAGTAACAGTGCGTCTCTTTGCAATCCATACTTTCGCTCTTGGTCGTGGGCGAAGGTTCAAATATCATGGCCGATGAGGCTGCTGCCGTGCTAGACTCTGGAAGTGGCGACATCGCAGAACTCCCGAAAGAAGCACCACCCGGTGATGATTGGGCTGTGCCACTGTAACCCTCGTGCTCTACTCGCGGCTCCCTCGGTTGCCTTGCCGCCACAGGCCGGGTTGCCTTGCGCGGAGGCATAAGCGTAAGGGAAAGAAATACGTTAGAGGTCCAACTTATAACACAACTCTAAGGCACGATCTCGAGTGAGAAGAATGGAAACCAATCCTAAATATCCTATAGACTCACGATTATTGGTGTGGTGCACAACACAATCGATAATCAAGACTACTAGATACGGTCTGTAGACACCTTCCGAGGATTAACTGCTCTGATACCACTTTTGTCACGACCCGAACCCGGGCCCGTGACTGGTGCCTTACCCGGGCACCCAAGTAGACATACATCAGAGTAACCAGCGGAATATAAACAAGACATGAATTAATATGAAGTGAGAAACAGTTTATCTGAGAAAAGTTGTCTTTCGGCATATATATATAAAAACTTGAACAATTACATCCCTTTTACAAACCTGCCCACAACAGTACTACAGACCTCTAAGAATGTTATAACAACAATGGCGGGACAGGGCCCCGCCATACCCCTGAATGTAAGTACCTACAACTACAGGGGACTATACGAGATAAGCCTCAGGAGACACGGAGCTTCCCAAAGCTGAGCTGTGACCCTATGGCGAGGATCAACAATGGTGTACCTCTACCGCGGCATGAGCAGCGGCCCCGAAGGAGTCGATCAACAGTGCAGAGTATGTGGCAGAAATCTTTGTAAATGAAATCATAATAGTCTATATAAAACAGAAGACATATATGATAACCAATTTACGATGCACAAAATGTAAGCAGTCATGTCAAGTCAGGGACTCACGCCCTTAAAGTCATCACTCAAATATAACCATGGGTCTCATGCCCACAATATCAATCATGCCCGTGGAATTCCGTCCTCCGGCTAGATCCATGATATAAAAGCACCAAGGAATACACATGAACACCAGGTGTTACACCCCGTATTTCCAGAGTATGTACGTGAGGGCGTACGTATATAATTTAAGCCTTAAAGTTAGGCTAAGTTCGAAATTTGGGCACAAGTGCGAAAGAATCGTTTTTCGACGAAACGTTTTACTAAACTTGCGAAGGGAAAATTCCGGCTATGTCATTTCTAATTTTTGCAGATTTTTCCGAGAGATGAAACATTTTGGACCAACGGGAGGGTGACAAGTGTCACCCTCACATTGGCCGTGACTTTGGGCGGTATTGGACGAAATTGGTGGCATGGTTAGGTAGGATATTTTGTGCAAGTTGTGTGGTAGATGGATAAGGTCCACATGGTTAAAATCTAGCCCTACACTTGCACCACACTTGTCTTCATCTTGGCCATTGGTTGGCCTTTGGTTGCTATAAATCTCCCTTACTTGAAGACTTTCTTCATCCAAAAACTTGAGCAATCTTTCTAAGTCTCAAATACTCCCTCCCTCTTGTTGCTTTCGTCCAAAGCCCCCGCCCCCGTGGAGAAAGGCCTTGGCGAAACCTCCCCTCACCCTGTGGTGCCACTGGCCAGGGTACCCCCCCCCCTAGCCTAGTTATTTTCGTATAATACACCTTGTTGTGGTATAGAAATACTCTCCTAGTATTGTTATAATACCCAAATACCTTGGCCCAAATACCTTGTAGTATTCCCAAGGTTACACTTACAAAAGCCCAGAAAATACTATTATACTTCCTATAGCCACTAAACGAAACCCTAAGGAAAACCTTCATAGTCGGTTGAAGTGTTAAATAGAAGTTGCGTAGAACTTCTAAGGGTTGTTTGGAGCGGATTGGAGCACTCGGAGTGGGAGCTTAACGTTGCTCAGGAGCGACTTTATACTTGGATAATTTTGGGCTCATCGAGGTAAATACTACTGTCCTTCTAGTGTAATTGGAAATTACATACTGTAGTAGTATAGAAATGAATATAAGATTCATAGAAGAGATTTGAACTGTAATAGAAGGATATTCAGAAAGAATTGAATCGAAATCGCATCGGAAGAATATTAAGATAGAAGTTTAAAGCGTACTTACTTAGAATTTGTATTCTGATGGTGATAACCTTTATTGGTTGAATGTTTTGCAAGTAGCATGTGCTACTTAGAAGGTGGACAAGGCTAAGCGGGTTATAGCGATGGGCGTTTTGCTTATAGTAGAGAATCGTCGCTAGGTATGTGATTCTTACTATACTCTTGATCTTGTTATTTTAAATGTAGATTTATATAGTTGGGCAAGGTCTTTTGAGTTAAGGCTGAATATTATTTATAGTGCGGTAGGCGTCGTGTGCTAATTGAGCGTGGTTATGCGGCAATGTCTTTTGACTTAAGCTGAATAATAAGAAACTTGAAGTATGTCACAAGAGTTAAGAAACCATTTTTGAAAGGAGAGTAACACTTGGTTTTAAAGGTTTTAAAAAGAGTTATACTAGCTTTATGGGAGTTAGGTATAACGTCTTAAGAGAGGTAAAGAAAATGGTTTCTTGATTTTAGAAGTTAAGAGACTTGATCTTATAAGATAAGAGACTTAACTTAAATGAATTAATATGGATTTTGTGTGAAACCTCATTCGTGAGTAATGAGTACTTGGTTTTAAAAGGAATAATGTTTCTTGATTTGGAAATCGGAATGTGTATCGACAAACCAACTGCGGCGTTAATAAAGGAAAATGTATTGAATAATTAAGTATTATTAAAACCGATGAAACCTCCATCTGCATAGAAGCTAAGATGAGACAAAATGATATTACATTTTCTAGATCATGGTGCTTAATAAGGCGATTATGAACAAGAATAACTACTCACCTATGGCACGTATTTACTCAATTGTTTTAAAAGAGATTAAGACATTGAACTATGAAACTTTTCTAAAAGAGACTGGCTGTAATTGAAATTAGGCAAACTGGAACTTTTAGGGAAAAGAAAGGCATTGTGTTGTCTTAAAATGGTTTAAAACATAAAGTGTTATAACAACTTTATGGGAAGTTGGTTATAACGACTTTATGAAAACAAAAGAAGGGTTTTATCATTTGTTTTAATGTGGTAACTTGACTTTTAAAAGAGAAGTATTTTGGTCCAAAAAGAAGGCATGGTATTGCCTTAAGTTGGTCTTAAAAAGGAAAATATGAAAGTTGTTTTGGTTTACTTAAAAGATTTAAGTCACACATTTTTATATACTACGGGTATCGGGTGACTTTCATAAAAGGAATGGATCTCTTTAAAAGGAATTTAACGTACGTAGTACTTTAGGGTTAAAACCCGGACTTTGTCATAATATGAAAGTACTTTAAGTTGTGTGTAACTTGCCTATGTTTGCGTGTGATAGACTTGTTGTGCAAGGAATGTATTTCACTCGACTACCGTGTTCATGGGATGAACCGGGAATGTATTTCACTCGACTAGTGTTCATGGGATGAGCACCGAATGTATTTCACTCGACTACCGTGTTCGTGGGATGAGCAGGAATGTATTTCACTCGACTACCGTGTTCGTGGATGAGCAGGAATGTATTTCACTCGACTACGCGTTCGTAGGATGAGCAGGAATGTATTCCATCCGACTACCGAGTTCATGAGATGAGCGAGAATGTATTCCACGTTTCTATCTTTGGGTCCATGAGATGGGCGAGACATATTATACATATCACATGATTTGTACCTAGGCTGCCGGTGAGGAAGGAGTTCCACGGGCATGAGGATGACTTTGAGGCGTGAGTCCACGACTTGACATGGCGCTTTATGTTGTGAGCGTAGTTTGGTTATCATACATGTCTCTGCTTTATATAGTATTATGATTTCATTTCTGATATTTTCTGATTTCACATACTTGGTACTGTTGTCTTGACCTCGCCCGGGGTGCGTTCATCCGCAGTAGAGGTACATCGATCAATCCATTTTAGGATCACCTTTCAGCGTATTGGGAAGCTCCGTTCCTTGAGGCTTATCTTTGGTATGTTACCACAGTGCAGTAGGTTCTTGTACATTCGGGGTATGGCGGGGCCTGTCCGTCATAGTTGTTGTAAAAATCTTAAGTGCATGCTTTGTTGTGAAATTTGGGTTGTAAGGATTGTAACTGTTCAAATGTTTATATATATATGTTGAAAGGCAACCGTTTTGGTTGTCCTGTTTTCTTTCATCTTGATCCATATTTATTTATATGTTTAAAGTTTTTATTTCCGCTGGTTTTCTCTGATGTTGTATCACTAGGGTGCCCGGGGTAAGACACCAGTCACGGGCCCGGGTTCGGGTCGTGACAAAAGTGGTATCAGAGCAGTTAGTCCTCGGAAAGTGTCTACAGACCGTGTCTAATAGAATCTTGATTATCGATGTGTTGTGCACCACATCTATAATCAGGAGGCTATAGGACATTTAGGATTGGTTTCCATTCTTCTCATTCTGAGATCGTGCCTTAGAGCTGTGTGATAAGTTGGACCCCTCTGACGTATTCCTTTCCTTTACGATTATGCCTCGCGTAAAACCTGAGCCCAGATGGGCAAAGCGATCGAGTAGCTGTAGTGAGATCTGAGAAGTGCAGCGCGAGCCGGTCGATACACGAGCAGTGCTTCCGGCGGCGAGTTTCGCGCGCCCGGCCAGCCGAGTTTAGAGCGCGGCGATGGCTGCTGAGACCACGATGCAGAGCCTCGATCCGCGATGCAGGCGGAGAGATGGGTTACAAGAGATGGCGATTCTTGGCGAGTCGTGGCGAATATGAGATAGGTGAATCACGGATTCGGTCCCAGATAGCACCGTAGTTCACCCCGGCGAGCGATTTGAGACTATGGGATTTTACGAGGTGTAACGCCCGAGTTTTATGGGTCGAGGCACGAGGATGATCGCGAGGAGTTCATCCGGCGATTCTGGTCGTAGAGTGATCAAGCATCGGAGACCGAGTCGGTGGTCCTAGGTTCGCATCGGTGCGTGATACCATGATCGTGGTTTGATTCGTGGGAGCTGTCGGGAGAGAATGCACTTCCGGCTATATGGGGCGAGTTCTCAAGGCATTTCTTGCACACTTCTTGCCTCCACAGATGAGAGGCGCTGGTAACAGATTTTTGACATTGAGGCGGGGCAGGCGGGCGGTTAGAGAGTACAATGTGGAGTTCGACTCATTAGCTTCGGTATGTCCCAGTAAGTAGCGATATGGAGGGCCAGTACACCGCTACGTCGCGGGCTAGATGATTACTTGGCGAGAGGCTTATGCAGGTGTAGCTCTTCACGGGCATGGACATTGCCGCGTCTGGCTCATGCACTAGGATGTGAGCACGGAGATCGGCGGAATGGCCGAGATCGGCGAGAAGGGCGAGGCAGCGAGGTCCTTTGGTAACTTTCGAGGCGGACCGCCTCGTGGCTAGTTATGTACCTCCGCCCGATGCAGTGGTCCTCCGCGATCTTGGGGCGTTGGGGTATTCGGGGCTGGTCGAGCTCCGGGGCTTCTGGTTCCGCGGTATACGTGTGTGCTAGCGGCGAGATTCGTGTCCCCTCGGTGTACGCGATGTGGCGAGCGTCATCGGGAATGTCGTCTTTTTCGCGGTGCTTGTTTCACTGCGGCCGTCGAGGCCATGTGACGAGGATCGTGCTTATAGGAGAATGCCGGCGGCAAGCGCGACCTCTGGATCGATGGCGAGTTAATCGCGCCTATGTTATCGCCTGCCGTGAATATGATTAGGCGGGCGGTAGATTCAGGTATATCCTTAACCCTCTAGAGTTTTGTATGTATTGATTTTAACGATGTGTTTAGTGTTATGTCGGATAGCTTTGTGCTAAAATGTGATTTAGAAACACATTTAGTGAAAAGGGTAAGCACAGGGTGAGAAAATGATGAACCTTAGAATATTCTGATTGAGACCTTAGATGTAAGTAGTCTTGAGTACATTTTGCAAGTGATCCTTGTCAGTGCATTTTATGCCTAGAATGTATTGTGTAATAAGTCCATGGGTAGTGTGAAATGGAAGTGGTAGCTTTCGCGGCTATAGGTAAGATTGTTCGGATCGAAACAAGAGCTTGATGCGTTAAGTGGGTCGGGTTGGGGCCATGTTGCGGGCCAACCCGCGGCTGTTCGGTGGGGTCGACTTTGGGTGGTCGCCCGGTGGCAGTCACGAGGGTGCTAGGCCCAAGTTTAGATGACCATCATATGAGTTCGTGGATATGTTCGACCAGAAGCGGATCGTGAAGGCCGGGAATGGCCTTAAGGGAGATTGAGGCTAGTAGGATGACCAAGTTGGAGGTAGTGACTCCAAAGTTTTGGAAGCTAAAGCGATGACTGAAGTGTGGTACGTATACTAGAAGAGTTCAAGTGTTCGAGAAGGGCACGGCGAGTAAGGAAGGAAGAGAACGTGTGTTATTTCGTGGCCAGGTGCGGCGTGGGCAACTTGTTAGAGGAACTTTATCGAAATCCGTCTTGAGAAGGAACATTCGGGACGAATGTTTCTAAGGAGGGGAGAATGTTATACCCCGTATTTCCAGAGTATGTACGCGAGGGCGTACGTATATAATTTAAGCCTTAAAGTTAGGCTAAGTTCGAAATTTGGGCACAAGTGCCAAAAAGAATCGTTTTTCGACGAAACGTTTTACTAAACTTGCGAAGGGAAAATTCCGGCTATGTCATTTCTAATTTTTGCAGATTTTTCCGAGAGACGAAACATTTTGGACCAACGGGAGGGTGACAAGTGTCACCCTCACATTGGCCGTGACTTTAGCGGTATTGAATGAAATATGTGGCATGGTTAGGTAGGATATTTTGTGCAAGTTGTGTGGTAGATGGATAAGGTCCACATGGTTAAAATCTAGCCTACACTTGCACCACACTTGTCTTCATCTTGGCCATTGGTTGGCCTTTGGTTAACTATAAATACTCCCTTACTTGAAGACTTTCTTCATCAAAACTTGAGCAATCTTTCTAAGTCTCAAATACTCCTCCTCTTGTTGCTTTCGTCAAGCCCACTCCCCCTTTGAGAAAGGCCATGGCGAGAGCCTCCCTCCCCTTTGTGGTGCCACTAGCAGAGGTACCCCACTAGCCTAGTTGTTTTAGTATAATACCCTTGTTGTGGTATAGATATACTCTCTAGTATTGTTATAATACCCAAATACCTTGGCCCCAAATACCTTGTAGTATTCCCAAGTTACACTTACAAAAGCCAGGAAAATACTATTATACTTCCTTTAGCCACTAAACGAAACCCTAAGGAAAACCTTCATAGTCGGTTGAAGTGTTAAATAGAAGTTGCGTAGAACTTAAGGGTTGTTTGGGCGGATTGGAGCACTCGGAGTGGGAGCTTAACGTTGCTCAGGAGCGACTTTATACTTGGATAATTTTGGGCTCATCGAGGTAAATACTACTGTCCTTCTAGTGTAATTGGAAATTACATACTGTAGTAGTATAGAAATGAATATAAGATTCATAGAAGAGATTTGAACTGTAATAGAAGGATATTACAGAAAAGAATTGAACTGAAATCGCATCAGAAGAATATTAAGATAGAAGTTTAAACTGTACTTACTTAGGACTGTATTTACAGTAGACTGATAACCTTTATTGGTTGAATGTTTTGCAAGTAGCATGTGCTACTTAGAAGGTGGACAAGGCTAAGCAGGGTTATAAGCGGTGGGCGTTTTGCTTATAGTCGATAATCGTCGCGAGGTATGTGATTCTTCTATACTCTTGAGCATGATATTTTAAAGGAAGATATATATAGTGCAATGTCTTTTGACTTAAGCACGAATAATATATATAATGCGGTGAGCGTCGTGTGCTAATTGAGCGTGGTTATGCAGCAATGTCTTTTGACTTAAGACTGAATAATAAGAAACTTGAAGTATGTCACAAGAGTTAAGAAACCATTTTTGAAAGGAGAGTAACACTTGGTTTTAAAGGTTTTAAAAAGAGTTATACTAGCTTTATGGGAGTTAGGTATAACGTCTTAAGAGAGTAAAGAAAATGGTTTCTTGATTTTAGAAGTTAAGAGACTTGATCTTATAAGATAAGAGACTTAACTTAAATGAATTAATATGGATTTTGTGTGAAACCTCATTCGTGAGTAATGAGTACTTGGTTTTAAAAGGAATAATGTTTCTTGATTTGGAAATCGGAATGTGTATCGACAAACCAACTGCGGTGTTAATAAAGGAAAATGTATTGAATAATTAAGTATTATTAAAACCGGTAGAAACCTCCATCTGCATAGAAGCTAAGATGAGACAAAATGATATTACATTTTCTAGATCATGGTTGCTTAATAAGGTGATTATGAACAAGAATAACCTACTACCTATGGCACGTATTTACTCAATTGTTTTAAAAGAGATTAAGACATTGAACTATGAAACTTTTCTAAAAAGAGACTTGCGAAATTGAAATTAGGCAAAGCTGGAACTTTTAGGAAAAGAAAGGCATTGTGTTGTCTTAAAATGGTTTAAAACATAAAATGTTATAACGACTTTATGGGAAGTTGGTTATAACGACTTTATGAAAACAAAAGAAGGGTTTTATCATTTGTTTTAATGTGGTAACTTGACTTTTAAAGAAGTATTTTGGTCCAAAAGAAGGCATGGTATTGCCTTAAGTTGGTCTTAAAAAGGAAAATATGAAAGTTGTTTTGGTTTACTTAAAAGATATAAGTCACACATTTTTATATACTACGGGTATCGGGTGACTTTCATAAAAGGAATGGATCTCTTTAAAAGGAATTTAACGTACGTAGTACTTTAGGGTTAAAACCCGGACTTTGTCATAATATGAAAGTACTTTAAGTTGTGTGTAACTTGCCTATGTTTGCGTGTGATAGACTTGTTGTGCAAGGAATGTATTTCACTCGACTACCGTGTTCATAGGATGAGCAGGAATGTATTTCACTCGACTACCGTGTTCGTAGGATGAGCAGGAATGTATTTCACTCGACTAGTGTTCGTGGGATGAGCAGGAATGTATTTCACTCGACTACCGTGTTCGTAGGATGAGCAGGAATGTATTTCACTCGACTACGCGTTCGTGGGATGAGCAGGAATGTATTCCATCCGATTCAGGAGTTCGTGAGATGAGCAGCGAGAATGTATTCCACACGTTTCTATCCGGGTCCATGAGATGGGCCGAGACATATTATACATATCACATGATTTGTACCTAGGCGGCGGTGAGGAAGGAGTTCCACGGGCGTGAGGATGACTTTGAGGCGTGAGTCCACGACTTGACATGGCGCTTTATGTTGTGAGCGTAGTTTGGTTATCATACATGTCTCTGCTTTATATAGGCGTTATGATTTCATTTCTGATATTTTTCTGATTTCACATACTTGGTACTGTTATCGACCTCGCCCGGGCTGCGTTCATCTGCAGTAGAGTACATCATTGTCGATCCATTTTAGGATCACCTTTGCGTATTGGGAAGCTCGTTCCTTGGAGGCTTATCTTTGGTATGTTACCACAGTGCAGCAGGTTCTTGTACATTCAGGGGTATGGCGGGGCCCTGTCCCGTCATAGTTGTTGTAAAAATCTTAGAGGTCTGTAGCACTGTTGTGGGCTGGGTTGTAAGGATTGTAACTGTTCAAATGTTTATATATATATGTTGAAAGGCAACCATTTTGGTTGTCCTGTTTTCTTTCATCTTGATCCATATTTATTTATATGTTTACAGTTTTTATTTCCGCTGGTTTTCTCTGATGTTGTATCACTAGGGTGCCCGGGGTAAGACACGATCCACGGGCGGGTTGAATCGTGACAAAAGTGGTATCGAAGCGATTAGTCCTCGGAAAGTGTCTACAGAGTGTCTAATAGAATCTTGATTATCGATGTGTTGTGCACCACATCTATAATCGGGAGGCTATAGGACATTTAGGATTAGTTTCCATTCTTCTCATTCGAGATCGTGCCTTAGTTGTGTGATAAGTTGGACCCTCGGCGTATTCCTTTCCTTTACGATTATGCCTCGCGTAAAACCCAGCCCGATGGGCAAAGCGATCGAGGTAGCTGTTAGTGAGATCTGAGAATGCGAGCGCGAGCCGTCGATACACGAGCAAGCTTCGACGGCGAGTTTCGCGCCAGCGCCAAGCCAGAGTTTAAGCGCGGCGATGGCTGCTGAGACCACGATGCGAGCCTCGGTCCGCGATGCAGGCGAGAGAGATGGGTTACAAGGAGATGGCGATTCTTGGCGAGTCGTAGTGGCAGATATGAGATAAATTTGGATCTGGCGATTCAGTCGATAGCACCGTAGTTCACCCCGGCGAACAATTTGAGACTATGGGATTTTACGAGGTGTAACGCGAGTTTTATGGGTCGAGCACGAGGATGATCGCAGGAGTTCATCCGGCGATTCTGGTCGTGAGTGATCGAGCATCGGAGACCGAGTCGATGGTCTGAGTTCGCATCGGTGCGTGATACCGCATGATCGGGTTTGATCGTGGGAGCTGTCGGGAGAGAATGCACTTCCGGTATATGGGACGAGTTCTCAAGGCATTTCTTGCACACTTGCCTCGCGGATGAGGCGCTCGGGTAAGATTTTTGACATTGAGGCGGGGCGGGCGGGCGGTTAGAAAGTACAATGTGGAGTTCGACTCATTAGCTCGGTATGTCCCATTGTAGTAGCGATATGGAGGGCCAGTACACGCTACGTCAGGGCTAGATGATTACTTAGCGAGAGGCTTATGCAGGTGTAGCTCTTGGTAGCATGGACATTACTGCGTCTGGCTCATGCACTAGGATGTGAGGCACGGAGAGATCGGCGGAATGGCCAGAGATCGCGAGAAGAGGCAGGGCGAGGTCCTTTGGTAACTTCGAGGCGGACCGCCTCGGCGAGCTAGTTATGTACCTCCGCCCGATCTGAGTGGTCCTCGCGATCTTGGGGCGTTCGGGGTATTCGGGGTGGTGAGCTCGGGGCTTCTAGTTCACGGTATACGTGTGTGCTAGCGGCGAGATCGTGTCCCACCGGTGTACGATGTGGCGAGCGTCGTCGGGAATGTCGTCTTTGCGGTGCTTGTTTCACTGCGGCCGTCGAGGGCCATGTGACGAAGGCGTGCTTATAGGAGAATGCGGCGGCAGCGCGACCTGCGGATCGATGGCGGGTTCATCGCCTACACTATGCGCCTGCGGCAGTGTATGATTAGGCCGGGCGGTAGATTCAGGTATATCCTTAACCCTCTAGAGTTTTGTATGTATTGATTTTAACGATGTGTTTAGTGTTATGTCGGATAGCTTTGTGCTAAAATGTGATTTAGAAACCTGTTTAGTGAAAAGGAGTAAGCACAGGGGTGAGAAAATGATGAACCTTAGAATATTACAGTTGAGACCTTAGATGTAAGGCCGTCTTGAGTACCAGATTTTGCAAGTGATCCTTGTCGGAGTGCATTTTATGCCTAGAATGTATTGTGTAATAAGTCCATGGGTAGTGTGAAATGGAAGTGGTAGCTTTCATGACCTGTATAGGTAAGATTGTTCCGGATCGGGAAACAAGAGCTTGATGCGTTAAGTGGGTCGGGTTGGGGCCATGTTGCGGGCCAACCCGCGGCTGTTCGAGGTGGGGTCGACTTTGGGTGGTCCGCGGTGGCGGTCACGAGGGTGCTAGGCCCAAGTTTAGATGACCATCATATGAGTTCGTGGATATGTTCGACCAGAAGCGGATCGTGAAGGCCGGGAATGGCCTTAAGGGAGATTGAGGCTAGTAGGATGACCAAGTTGGAGGTAGTGACTCCAAAGTTTTGGAAGCTAAAGCGATGACTGAAGTGTGGTACGTATACTAGAAGAGTTCAAGTGTTCGAGAAGGGCACGGCGAGTAAGGAAGGAAGAGAACGTGTGTTATTTCGTGGCCAGGTGCGGCGTGGGCAACTTGTTAGAGGAACTTTATCGAAATCCGTCTTGAGAAGGAACATTCGGGACGAATGTTTCTAAGGAGGGGAGAATGTTATACCCCGTATTTCCAGAGTATGTACGTGAGGGCGTACGTATATAATTTAAGCCTTAAAGTTAGGCTAAGTTCGAAATTTGGGCACAAGTGCCGAAAAGAATCGTTTTTCGACGAAACGTTTTACTAAACTTGCGAAGGGAAAATTCCGGCTATGTCATTTCTAATTTTTGCAGATTTTTCCGAGAGACGAAACATTTTGGACCAACGGGAGGGTGACAAGTGTCACCCTCACATTGGCCGTGACTTTGGGCGGTATTGGACGAAATATGTGGCATGGTTAGGTAGGATATTTTGTGCAAGTTGTGTGGTAGATGGATAAGGTCCACATGGTTAAAATCTAGCCCTACACTTGCACCACACTTGTCTTCATCTTGGCCATTGGTTGGCCTTTGGTTAGCCTATAAATACTCCCATTACTTGAAGACTTTCTTCATCCAAAAACTTGAGCAATCTTTCTAAGTCTCAAATACTCCCTCCCTCTTGTTGCTTTCGTCCAAAGCCCCCTCCCCCTTTGAGAAAGTCCCTTGGCCGAGAGCCTCCCCCTCCCCCCTTTGTGGTGCCCTAGCCGAGGGGTACCCCCCCCCTAGCCTAGTTGTTTTCGTATAATACCCCTTGTTGTGGTATAGATATACTCTCCTAGTATTGTTATAATACCCAAATACCTTGGCCCAAATACCTTGTAGTATTCCCAAGGTTACACTTACAAAAGCCCAGAAAATACTATTATACTTCCTTTAGCCACTAAACGAAACCACAGGAAAACCTTCATAGTCGGTTGAAGTGTTAAATAGAAGTTGCGTAGAACTTCAGGGTTGTTGGAGCGGATTGGAGCACTCGGAGTGGGAGCTTAACGTTGCTCAGGAGCGACTTTATACTTGGATAATTTTGGGCTCATCGAGGTAAATACTACTGTCCTTCTAGTGTAATTGGAAATTACATACTGTAGTAGTATAGAAATGAATATAAGATTCATAGAAGAGATTTGAACTGTAATAGAAGGATATTACAGAAAAGAATTGAACTGAAATCGCATCAGAAGAATATTAAGATAGAAGTTTAAACTGTACTTACTTAGATTGTATTCTGATGGTGATAACCTTTATTGGTTGAATGTTTTGCAAGTAGCATGTGCTACTTAGAAGGTGGACAAGGCTAGCAGGGTTATAAGCGAGGCGTTTTGCTTATAGTCGATAATCGTCGCGAGGTATGTGATTCTTCCTATACTCTTGAGCATGATATTTTAAAGGAAGATATATATAGTACGGCAATGTCTTTTGACTTAAGCCTGAATAATATATATAGTACGGTAGACGTACGTGTGCTAATTGAGCGTGGTTATGCAGGCAATGTCTTTTGACTTAAGCCTGAATAATAAGAAACTTGAAGTATGTCACAAGAGTTAAGAAACCATTTTTGAAAGGAGAGTAACACTTGGTTTTAAAGGTTTTAAAAAGAGTTATACTAGCTTTATGGGGAGTTAGGTATAACTGTTATACCCCGTAGTTGCAGGGTATGTATGTGAGGACGTACGTACGAGAGTACGGCAGAAATTTTGAAAAGAAAGAAAGATGTGAGTTTTCGACGGAAAAGTTTCCGGTTATTTGTGAAGAAAAAGGTTCGTTAATGGGAATTGGATTCCCAGATTTGGTATTTGGACTTCATAGATTATATTAGAATTTTGAGATTTTATTTTTGGAAATGGTCACGTGGGGCCACGGAGAAATTTACTGGTTTTGTAGGGCCGCTTTGTTTTGAGATTTCGGTATTGTGGATATTTTTGAAAAAGCGTTTTATGAGGGCGATAGGAGGTGACACGTGTCACCCCGCCTAGTGGCTTGGAAGTTACCTTTGTGCACAACACCGGTTAGAGTCGTTTTTGACGAAGCGTTTTCGTAACTTGCGAAGGAAAATTCCGGCTATGTCGTTTTGTATTTTTGCGGATTTTTCCGAGAGCGAAACATGTTGGACCAACGGGAGGGTGACATGTGTCACCTCACATTGGAAGCAGTGGGCGTCAGTGAGCGAATGGTTCACGTTTTTGTCTTGATCTTTTGGCTCACGTTTTGTGCCTATTGGTTCCTTGTTTTGTGCCTTGTTTTGGCCTTGTTTTGTGGCTTGTTTGGTGCAATGTTTTGTGGAGTAGGGGTTAGGGTGCACTTGGCTTGATCTTGGCCTTACACTTGCCTTGCAGCTAAATCTTGGCCATTGGTTGGCTTTGGGTTTGCTATAAATACCCCTTAGTTGATGAACTTTCTTCATCCAAAATCATTTCAAGTCTTGAAATCTCTCCCTTTGTGAGTTGAAATTCGTCCAAGCCCTCCCCTGTGGAGCTTGGCAGGTCTCCCCTTAGAGTGAGGCTTGGCGTGGGGTACCCACTGCTAGTTACTTTATATATAATACCATTTGTGGTATAGAAATACTCTCTAGTATTGTTATAATGCCCAAATACCTTAGCCTTATACCTTGAAGTATTCCAAAAGTTACCTCTATCGTGAAGTACGGAAATACTACCTTTTGTCCCTTTAGTCTCAAGCGTAACCACTAAGGAAACCTTCACTGTTGGTTGAAGTTTTGGAGTAGAAGTTGGTTAGAACTTCTAAGGGTTGTTTGGAGCCGTTAGAGCACTCGGAGTAGGAGCCAAGCGTTGCTCAGGATCGACTTTATACTCGGATAATTTTGGGCTTATCGAGGTAAACTCTACTGTCCTTCTATTGTAATCGGAAATTACATATTGTAGAATATATAGTTGAAGTATACTATATATAGAACTATACTTAGTACTGTGGCAATGTCTTTTGACTTAAGCCTGAAGAATTAAAGAAGGCTGTAAGTACATAGGGTGTATTCTGATGAACTTGTGTAGTTTTCTTGTGTAGTAGAATTGTACACGTCAGGTTAGATGTGTAAACCCCCATCGTTGGCTTGGTAGCCGGCCTCGATAGAGAAGGAGATTTACGCTGTGGCGGGGGGGGGGAGGTGCTGCCGAATTTTCTATAGAAAGATAGAAACTTATGTTTTGGGGTTAATAGACGTTTGTGACCTTTATAGGTAAAAGTACTAAGAGTAGCGTATTCTACTCGAGGAGTGGAAAGGGCTAGCAAGGTTGTAGTACTTGGAGCATTTTGCTTATTGTCGATAAATCGTCGCGAGGTATGTGAACCTCTTCCTATCTCTTCTAGCATGATATGTGTGAACTATGTAGTACGGTGACGTCATGTGTTAATCGTGTTTGATTGTTCTTAAAACATAAAGTGTTATAACGGCTTTATGGGAAGTTAGTTATAATGACTTTATGTAGGTAAGAAAATACTTTGTGGTTTTAAAAGGTAATCGATGTGAATTATAAGCGGCTTGTTATAATAAAGAACTTGATGTATTTCAAAAGATTTATAAATCGTTTTGAAGGAAAGTAACACTTGGTTTTAAGGTTTTAAAAAGAGTTATACTAGCTTTATGGGAGTTAGGTATAATGTCTTAAGAGAGGTAAAGAAAATGGTTTCTTCATGTTAGAAGTTAAGAGACTTGATCTTATGAGATAAGAGACTTAACTTATTTGTTTTAATGTGGATGTTTGTGAAACCTCATTCGTGAGTAATGAGTACTTGGTGTTATTTAAAGGGATAATGTTTCTTGATTTCGAAATCGTAATGTGTATCGACAGGACCACTGCAGCGTTAATAAAGGAAAATGTATTGAATAATGATGAATTGTATTAAAACAGTAGAAACCTCCATCTGCATAGAAACTAAGATGAGACAAAATGATATTACATTTTCTAGATCATGGTCTTTGTAATAAGAATGTTGTAAACAAGAATAACTACTCTCGCGTGAGACATATATTACTCAATTGTTCTAAAAGGAATCAGTGATTAAGTTTATGAACTATGAAACCATTTGAAAATGAGAAGCTTGAGAAATTGAAACTAGGCAAGCCGAACTTAGGAAAGAATGTTGTTACTTGATTTTGAAAAGGAATGTGGGTTGGTCATTCTAATACTACTGTATCGGGTGACTTTGATAAAAAGTAATGGATCTCTTTTAAGGAACTTAACGTCGTAGTACTTTGAGTTAAAACCGGATTTTGTCATAAAATGAAAGTACTTTGTTGTTGTGAAACTTGCCTATGCTTGTTGTTGTGAAACTTGCCTATGCTTGTTGTGATAGCCTTTGTTGTGCAAAGCGTTGTATTTACGTGTTCTGGCGTCTCGATGGAGTCGGTTGGTGGTTGAGAACTTACTTGGGCGTGTCGGCATTGACGGAGAAATTCCGCAGTGCGTTCGCTGATAGTATTATTGTTGTTGTCGCTTTGGACATCACGACCACGATCGTGCGCGCGGGTATGTTTCCATTTTGATTATCGTCTTGTGATTTCCTTTTGGACATCGACCCGATCGTAGCGCACGAGTATCGTCCATTTGGAATCTTCTATTGTTTCCCTTTGGACATCTTGACCCGATCGTGGCGCGCAGTATCGTCCATTTGGAATGTTGTCTTATTGTTTCCCTTTGGACATACTGACCCGATGCGTAGCGCACGAGTATGCGTCCATTTGGAATGTTGTCTTATTGTTCCCTTTGGACATACTGACACGATGCGTAGCGCACGGGTATGCTTCCATTTGGATTGTTATCTTGATTATTATTGTTGCATCATGGACATGTCTACCGTCTGATATTCCGGCATGCGGCCATGATGCGAACATGATGGATGTTGTGGGCGTGAGACCCATAGTTATATTTGAGTGGTGACTTTGAGGGCGTGAGTCCCTGACTTGACTGCTTCTATGTTGTGAACTGTAGTTTGGCTATCATACATGTCTCCTGCTTTGTATGGCGATATGATTTCATTTCTGATGTTACGATTTCACATACTTGGTACCGTTGTCGACCTCCTTGGGCCGTTCATCTGCGGTAGAAGTACATCGTTCGTGGATCCTCGCTCTTTGGATCACCTTTCAGCGTGTTGGTAAGCTACGTTCCTTCGGATGCTTATCTTTTGGTATGTGTTCCCTGAGTTGTAGGTTCTTACATTCGTGGTATGGCGGCCCTGTCCGTCATAGTTGTTGTAAATCTTAGAAGTGCATGCTTTGTTGTGGGCAGGGTTTGTAAAAAGGATAACTGTTCGGGTATTTATGTATATTTGATGAAGGCAACTGTTTTGGTTGGCCTGTTTATTTATTATGACTCTCATTTCATGTTTAAAGTTTTTATTTCCGCTGGTTTTCTCTGATGTTGGATCGCTAGTGCGGGGTAAGGCACGATCCACGCCCGATTTTTGGGGTGTGACATAGTGGTATCGAGCGCTAATCCTCGGAAAGTGTCTGCATCGTGTCTAGTAGAGTCTTGATTATCGGTGTGTTGTGCACCACATCTATAATCGTGAGGCTATAGGACATTTAGGATTCGATTCCATTCTTCTCATTCCGAGATCGTGCCTTAGCCGTGTTGTAAGTTGGACCCTCGATGAAATTCTTTTCCTTATCGCTATGCCTCCGCGTAGGCAACCCGGCCCAGAGGGCAAAGCGGCCAGGAGGCTGCGAGTTAGTCTGAGTACGAGGGTCACGAGGGCACGCCCAATCATTACCTAGGGTAGTGCTTCATTCGGGAGTTCTGCGACGCCACTAGCCCAATGAGTTTTGTATATGTGATAAGGTGGGTATACCTTAAGTGTTGATCGGATAGCGTTGTGTTAATTGTGAGTTAGAAAACATGCTTAGTTGGGAGGATAAGTATGGGGCATGGTAAGTGTGAACCCTAGACTGTCACGATTGAGACCTTAGAGGTAAGGTCGTCTTGAGTAAAAGATTCGTGTTATGTTTGACCTTTATCAGAGTGCGTAGTATACATGGGTTTTATTTGAGTGATCAGTCCACGGGTAATGTGAGATGGAAGTGGTAGCTTTCATGATGTGATTTAGCGCGATTGTTCCGCGTCGGGAACAAGGGCTTGACACGATTGTGGGTCGGGTTGAGGACGTGATACTGGGTCAACCCGTAGCCGAATTAAGGTGGGGTCGGTTAGGTGGTCGCGGTGGTAGGTCACGAGGATGCTAGGCCCAAGTTTGTATGATCATCGTATGAGTTCGTGGACGCGTTCGACCGAGCGGTTCGTAAAGGCGGGAATGGCCTTAAGGAAGTTTGAGGTTAGTAAGATGACCAAGTTTGGAGGTAGTGACTCGGAGATTTTCGAAGCGAGTAATGGTGAAGTATGGTGCGTCTTGGGAGAGTTCGAGTGTTCGAGAAGCGGTACAACGAGTAAGGGAGGAAGATAACGTGTGTTATCTCGCGTTGGCGGTAAGGCGTTGGCAACTCGTTAGAGGAACTTCATCGATATCCGTCTTAGAAGGAACATTCGGACGAATGTTTCTAAGGAGGAGAATGTTATACCCGTAGTTGCGGTGGTATGTATGTGAGGACGTGCGTGCGAGTAATGAGAAATTTTGAAAAGAAAGAAAGATGTGAGTTTTTCACGGAAAAGTTTCCTGTTATTTGTGAAGAAAAGGTTCGTTAATGGGAATTGGATTCCCAGTTTGGTATTTGGACTTCATAGATTATATTAGAATTTTGAGATTTTATTTTCTGAAATGGTCACGTGGGGCCCACGGAGAAATTCTGATTTTGTAGGGCGCTTTGTTTTGAGATTTCAGATTGTGGATATTTTTCAAAACGCTTTATGAGGGCCAATAGGAGGTGACACGTGTCACCCGCCTGGTGGCTTCGCGGTTACCTTTGTGCACAACGGTTAGAGTCGTTTTTCGACGAAACGCTTACGTAAATTGCGAAGGGAAAATTCCGGCTATGTCGTTTTGTATTTTTGCGGATTTTTCCGAGAGACGAAACATTTTGGACCAACGGGAGGGTGACATGTGTCACCCTCACATTGGAAGCAAGTGGGCGTCCAAGTGAACGAATGGTTCACGTTTTTGGCTTGATCTTTTTGGCTCACGTTTTGTGCCTTGTTTTGGCCTTGTTTTGTGGCTTGTTTGGTGCAATGTTTTGTGGAGTAGGGGTTAGGGTGCACTTGGCTTGATCTTGGCCTTACACTTGCCTTGCACTTGGCTAAATCTTGGCCATTGGTTGGCCTTTGGGTTTGCTATAAATACCCCCTTAGTTGATGAACTTTCTTCATCCAAAAATCATTTCCAAGTCTTGAAATCTCTCCCCCCTTGTGAGTTGAAATTCGTCCAAGCCCTCCCCCTTTGTGAGCTTGGCAGAGGTCTCCCTAGAGTGAGGCTTGGCGGTGGGTACCCCTAGCCTAGTTACTTTACGTATACCGCTGTTGTGGTATAGAAATACTCTCCTAGTATTGTTATAATGCCCAAATACCTTACCTTATACCTTGAAGTATTCCAAAAGTTACCTCTATACGTGAAGTACGGAAATACTACCTTTTGTCCCTTTAGTCTCAAAACCAGTAACCACAAGGAAACCTTCAACGTTGGTTGAAGTTTTGGAGTAGAAGTTGGTTAGAACTTCTAAGGGTTGTTTGGAGCCGATTGGAGCACTCGGAGTAGGAGCCAGCGTTGCTCAGATCGACTTTATACTCGGATAATTTTGGGCTTATCGAGGTAAACTCTCATCCTTCTATTGTAATCGGAATTACATATTGTAGAATATATAGTTGAAGTATACTATATATAGAACTATACTTAATCTTGTGGCAATGTCTTTTGACTTAAGCTGAAGAATTAAGAATCGAACTGTAAGTACATAGGAGTGTATTCAGATGAGACTTGTGTAGTTTCTTGTGTAGTAGAATTGTACACGTCAGGTTAGATGTGTAAACCCTCAGTTGGCTTGGTGGCAGCCTCGATAGAGAAGGAGATTTCTGTTGTGGCGAGGAGAGTCTTTCCAATTTTCTATAGAAAGATAGAAACTTATGTTTTGGGGTTAATAGACGTTTGTGACCTTTATAGGTAAAAGTACTAAGAGTAGCGTATTCTACTCGAGGAGTGGAAAGGGCTAGCAAGGTTGTAGTACTTGGAGCATTTTGCTTATTGTCGATAAATCGTCGCGAGGTATGCGAACCTCTTCCTATCTCTTCTAGCATGATATGTGTGAACTATGTAGTACGGTGAAGCGTACGTGTGTTAATCGTGTTTGATTGTTCTTAAAACATAAAGTGTTATAACGGCTTTATGGGAAGTTGGTTATAACAGCTTTATGTAGGTAAGAAAATACTTTGTGGTTTTAAAAGGTAACTGATGTGAATTATAACTGGCTTGTTATAATAAAGAACTTGATGTATTTCAAAAGATTTATAAATCGTTTTGAAGGGAAAGTAACACTTGGTTTTAAAGGTTTTAAAAAGAGTTATACTAGCTTTATGGGGAGTTAGGTATAATGTCTTAAGAGGTAAAGAAAATGGTTTCTTGATGTTAGAAGTTAAGAGACTTGATCTTATGAGATAAGAGACTTAACTTATTTGTTTTAATGTGGATGTTTGTGTGAAACCTCATTCGTGAGTAATGAGTACTTGGTGTTATTTAAAGGGATAATGTTTCTTGATTTGAAATCGAATGTGTATCGACAGCACCAACTGCGGCGTTAATAAAGGAAAATGTATTGAATAATGATGAATTGTATTAAAACCGGTAGAAACCTCCATCCGCATAGAAACTAAGATGAGACAAAATGATATTACATTTTCTAGATCATGGTCTTTGTAATAAGAATGTTGTAAACAAGAATAACCTACTCACGTGAGACATATATTACTCAATTGTTCTAAAAGGAATCAGTGATTAAGTTTATGAACTATGAAACCATTTGAAAATGAGAAGCTTGAGAAATTGAAACTAGGCAAACTGAACTTAGGAAAAGAATGTTGTTACTTGATTTTGAAAAGGAATGTGGGTTGGTCATTCTAATACTACGGGTATCGGGTGACTTTGATAAAAAGTAATGGATCTCTTTTAAGGAACTTAACGTACGTAGTACTTTAGGGTTAAAACCCGGATTTTGTCATAAAATGAAAGTACTTTGTTGTTGTGAAACTTGCCTATGCTTGTTGTTGTGAAACTTGCCTATGCTTGTTGTGATAGCCTTTGTTGTGCAAAGCGTTGTATTTCTGTGTTACCGCGTCTCGATGGAGGTCGGTTGGTAGTTGAGAACTTACTTGGGCGTGTCGGCATTGTGGAGAAATTCCACGCAGATGCGTTCGCTGATAGTATTATTGTTGTTAATCGCTTTGGACATCGCGACCGACGATCGTAGCGCGCAGGTATGTTTCCATTTTGATTATCGTCTTGTGATTTCCTTTTGGACATCTTGACCCGTCGTAGCGCACGCAGTATCGTCCATTTGGAATCTTGTCTATTGTTTCCCTTTGGACATCGACCCGTCGTAGCGCCGCGAGTATGCGTCCATTTGGAATGTTGTCTTATTGTTTCCCTTTGGACATCGACGATCGTAGCGCACGAGTATCGTCCATTTGGAATGTTGTCTTATTGTTCCGCTGGACATACCGACACGCGATCGTAGCGCACGTATGCTTCCATTTGGATTGTTATCTTGATTATTATTGTTGCATCATGGACATGTCTACACCGTCTGATATTCGGGCACGCGCCGTGATGCGAACATGATGGATGTTGTGGGCGTGAGACCCATAGTTATATTTGAGTGGTGACTTTGAGGCGTGAGTCACGACTTGGCTATACATGTTGTGATCGTAGTTTGGCTATCATACATGTCTCTGCTTTGTATAGGTGATATGATTTCATTTACTGATATTATGCTTTCACATACTTGGTACTGTTATCTTGACCTCGCCTTCGGCTGCGTTCATCTGCGCGGTAAGTACATCGTTCGTGGATCCTCGCCTTAGGATCACCTCGGCGTGTTGGAAAGCTCGTTCCTTCGGAGGCTTATCTTTTGGTATGTGTTCCACGAGTTGTAGGTTCTTGTACATTCGGGGTATGGCGAGCCTGTCCGTCATAGTTGTTGTAAATCTTAGAGTGCAGATTTGTTGTGGCGGGGTTTGTAAAAGGATAACTGTTCGGGTATTTATGTATATTTGATGAAGGCAACTGTTTTGGTTGGCCTGTTTATTTATTATGACTCTCATTTCATGTTTAAAGTTTTTATTTCCGCTGGTTTTCTCTGATGTTGGATCGCTAGGGTGCCCGGGGTAAGGCACCAGTCACGGGCCCGATTTTTGGGGTGTGACAATAACGTCTTAAGAGAGGTAAAGAAAATGGTTTACTGATTTTAGAAGTTAAGAGACTTGATCTTATAAGATAAGAGACTTAACTTAAATGAATTAATATGGATTTTGTGTGAAACCTCATTCGTGAGTAATGAGTACTTGGTTTTTTAAAAGGAATAATGTTTCTTGATTTGGAAATCGAATGTGTATCGACAAACCACTGCAGCGTTAATAAAGGAAAATGTATTGAATAATTAAGTATTATTAAAACCAGTAGAAACCTCCATCTGCATAGAAGCTAAGATGAGACAAAATGATATTACATTTTCTAGATCATGGTTGCTTAATAAGACTGATTATGAACAAGAATAACCTACTCACCTATGGCACATGTTACTCAATTGTTTTAAAAAGAGATTAAGACATTGAACTATGAAACTTTTCTAAAAAGAGACTTGCTGAAATTGAAATTAGGCAAACTGGAACTTTTAGGGAAAAGAAAGGCATTGTGTTGTCTTAAAATGGTTTAAAACATAAAATGTTATAACAGCTTTATGGGAAGTTGGTTATAACGACTTTATGAAAACAAAAGAAGGGTTTTATCATTTGTTTTAATGTGGTAACTTGACTTTTAAAAGAGAAGTATTTTGGTCCAAAAAGAAGGCATGGTATTGCCTTAAGTTGGTCTTAAAAAGGAAAATATGAAAGTTGTTTTGGTTTACTTAAAAGATATAAGTCACACATTTTTATATACTACGGGTATCGGGTGACTTTCATAAAAGGAATGGATCTCTTTAAAAGGAATTTAACGTACGTAGTACTTTAGGGTTAAAACCCGGACTTTGTCATAATATGAAAGTACTTTAAGTTGTGTGTAACTTGCCTATGTTTGCGTGTGATAGACTTGTTGTGCAAGGAATGTATTTCACTCGACTCCGTGTTCATGGATGAACCGAATGTATTTCACTCGACTACCGTGTTCATGGGATGAACCGAATGTATTTCACTCACTAGTGTTCGTAGGATGAACCGAATGTATTTCACTGACTACCGTTCATAGGATGAACCGAATGTATTCCATCCGACTACCGAGTTCATGAGATGAACCGGAATGTATTCCACACGTTTCTATCGGGTCCATGAGATGGGCCGAGACATGTTATACATATCACATGATTTGTACCTAGGCTCAGCGATGAGGAAGGAGTTCCACGGGCGGAGGATGACTTTGAGGCGTGAGTCCACGACTTGACATGATCGCTTTATGTTGTGATCGTAGTTTGGTTATCATACATGTCTCACCTTTATATAGACGATTATGATTTCATTTACGATATTTTCTGATTTCATACTTGGTACCTATTATCTTGACCTCGCCGTAGTGCGTTCATCTTGCATGGTACATCGCATTTGCCGATCCCGCTTTTAGGGTCACCTTTCAGCGTATTGAAGCTCAGGTTCCTTCGAGGCTTATCTTTGGTATGTTACCCGAGTCAGCAGGTTCTTGTACATTCTGGGGTATGGCGGGGCCCAATCCGCCATAGTTGTTGTAAAAATCTTAGTGTGCAGAAAGCTTTGTGTGGCGGGGTTGTAAGGATTATGCTTGTTCAAATGTTTATATATATATGTTGAAAGGCAACCGTTTTGGTTGGTGTTATACCCTGTAGTTTCAGGGTATGTATGCGAGGACGTACGTACGAGAATACGGCATTGAAATTGGAATGGAAGAAAGAGGTGATTTTTCCCCGGAAAAGTTTCCGGTTTTTGTGAAGGAAAAGGTTCGTTAATGGGAATTGGATTCCCAGATTTGGTATTCGGACTTCTTGGAATATTAGAGAATTATGGAATTTTATTTTTCGGAAATGGTCACGTGGGGCCCACGGGAGAAAATTCTGCCATGGGCCCACTTTGTTTTGAGATTTTTTCCATTGTGGATATTTTAGGAAGATTAAATATTTTGGACGAGTAGGAGGGCGACACGTGTCACCCCCCCCCAGTTGGCTTGGACGAAGTCCACTATGTACACAACACCCGTTTAGAGACGTTTTTCGAAACGCTTTTACAACTCGCGTAGGATAAATTCCGCTATGTCATTTCTAATTTTTGCGGATTTTTCCGAGAGGCGCAACACGTTGGACCAACGAGAGGCGACACTTTTCACCCTCTCATTGATGGATGTCACACGGCAATAGGGCGATTGGGTTGGCTTATTTTGTCTTTGAGTTGGTAGGATATTTTGTGTGCAAGTTGGACAAGGACACTTGCCTAAATCCTCACCCTACACTTGCATTGCACTTGGCATAATCTTGGCCATTGGTTGGCCATCCCTTGACCTATAAATACCCCCTTGTTGAAGAGTTATTTCATCCTAAATTGAGCAATCTTTCTAAGTCTCAAATCCCTCCTCTCCTCTTGTTGTTTTCGTCCAAACACACTCCCCCTTTGAGAAGCTCTAGCGAGAGCAACCCCCTAGCCTAGCGAAACCTACCCCCTCCCTTGGTTGAAAAGTTGCCTTCTAGTATTGTTATAATGCCCAAAATACCTAGCCAAAATCCCTTAGTCATTAGTAGAAGTTGTGAAGAACTTCTAAGGTTTTCTTAGACTCTGGGAGCGCACAACTTAGGAGCTAAACCTTGCTCAGGCGCGACTTTTATCTAGGATATTATTGGGCTTACCGAGGTAAATAACCTTACCCTCCTTTTGTAATTAGAGTATATATATACTGTAGAAGTATAGGAATAAGTATTAAATACTTAGAAGGATATTGCGAATAGAATTGAATGTTATCACATGAAGGGCTTAAAAGAAGAATAATAGAACTGTACTTACATAGGACTGTTTTCACAGTAGACTTGAGTAGCTCACCGGGTAGGGAAGTGCTGCCCAAATGTCCATAGAATAGCGAACCCTCTGTTTAGAGCTTTATCTGATCTGGTCAGACGTTGATAGGCGTGTTGGTCGATATAGTCGATACTCATGCGCGACATATTCAACTTGGCGGTGGTTTTTCACGAGAAGGTATGTGATTCTTCCTATCCTCTTGAGCATGATATTTTAAAGAATATGTATATAGTACGGTAGACGTCGTGTGTTAAGCTGAATAATAATTACGGCAATGTCTTGGACTTAAGCCTGAATAATAATTACGGCAATGTCTTCGGACTTAAGCCTGAATAATAATTACGGCAATGTCTTCTGACTTAAGCATGAATAAAAAGAATCTGAAGTAGTTCAAAAGTATTAAGAAACCTTTTTGAAAGAAGAGTAACACTTGGTTTTAAAAGCTTAAGAGTTATACTAGCTTTATGGGAAGTTAGGTATAACGGCAGAGTGATAAAAGAATGATTTAATGTTTTAAGAAAATAAGAGACTTGACTTAATTATACCAATGTGAAAAAGTGTGAAACCTCATTCGTGAGTAAATAGTATTTTTGGTTTTCAAAAGGAATGATGTTTCTGGATCAGAATGAATGTCGAACAAACCACAAGAAATACTTAATAAAAGAAATGTTTTGACTAATAATGTATTATTAAAACCAAGAGAAACTTCCATCTGCATAGGAGCTAAGATGAGACAAAATGATATTACATTTCCTAGATCACGGCTGCTGTAATCAGATTGTTATGAACAATAATAACCTACTCACACATAAGGTATATGTTTCTCAAATTGTTTTAAACGATTAAAACTATGAACTACGGAACCTTTCGAAAATGAGAAACTTGAGTAATTGAAACTAGGCAAACTTGAACGTTAGGAAAAGAATGTTGTTACTTGATTTTACAAAGAGAAGTGTTTTTGATTTACTTCAAAAGGAAATTACTCTATTTTTATACTACGGGTATTGTGTGACTTTTGTGAAAGGAACGGATCTTTTAAAAGAGTAATACATAAAGTACTTTGGGGCTAAAAACCCGAACTTGTTAACATAATGTAGAAAGTACCTTGTGTGAATAACTTGATTGTATTGATTTGTGATAGTCTTGTAATATTTTCTTGTTGACTTGATAAGTAAACATGTTAGGATGCTACGTGGGTTAGTATCTTGTGATATTTGTGTAAAAGGGGTTTTTCCCTTGTTGTGCTTGTGTTGTTTAACGATAAGCTGTTATGTTAGTATTATACATCACTCATCTTGAGATGATTCCGGGTTAAGCCCTCCGATGCGGGTAGACTTCAAAGTAGTCGTTGGACTATGATTCGAGAATACCTTATGCAGTCTATATGGCCTATGCGCGCTGCGGGAGTTCGTGTTAGTACGCGGCCACTTGTGGTCATACGGCCTTCGTGGCCATGCGGACGGCGAGTCGGGACGCCTGGGAGTAGCTACCGATGCGAGGTTATACCTCATGCGGGCCTATGAGATTGGCCTACGCGAGCTATGGGAAGTTCGGTGGCTAGACGCACATTAGAAAGCTGCGCGAGTGGCGGCTTTGATCATGTGACGATGCAAGCGGATCTCATGATCTGATTTAACCTTGTTTGTCTTGGGGTTTTTAGTAGTCGGCTATGCCTTCGCACTTACCGTCACGGTTTTTATGATGACTTTGAGGCGTGAGTCCACGACTTGACATACCGCTATTTATTATGAATCGTAGTTTTGGCTTATCATACGTGTCTCGCTTTATATAGACTACTATGATTTCATTTCTGATATTTTCGTTTCACATACTTGGTACTGTTATCGACCTCCTTGGGTGCGTTCATGCCGCAGTAAAGGTACTCCTTGTTGATCCCGTTCTTAGGATCACCGCTCGTTGGGAAAGCTCCGCTTCTCGGAGCTTAGCATTTTAGTATGGTCCCTGTCGTTGTAGATATTTGTATTCAGGGTATGGCGGGGCCTGTCCATCGTTGTTGTTTAAACTCTTAGAGTGCATAGACTGTTATAAGGTTGGGATGTAATTCATTTTGGGGTACTTATATACATATATGCCGAAAGACAACTTTTTCCCAGAAACTGTGTCTTATTTATACTGTTTCATATTGTGGTTGTTTTATTTTCCGCTGATTTCTCTGATGTATGACTACTTGGGTGCCCGGGTAAGGCACGATCCACGGGCCTGCAGTCGTGACGTGACAAAAGTGGTATCGAAGCGATTAATCTCGGAAAGTGTCTGCATCGTATCTAGTAGAGTCTTGATTATCGGTGTGTTGTGCACCACACCAATAATCGTGAGGCTATAGGATATTTAGGATTGGTTTCCATTCTTCTCACTCGAGATCGTGCTTTAGAGTGTTATAAGTTGGACCCTCTAACGTATTCCTTTCCTCTACCGGTGATGCCTCGCGCCAGCAACTCTCGGGCCCGAATGAAGGGCAAAGCGGCGAGAAGCCGAGTAGATGTTAGAAGATTTAGGCACAGCCCAATCATCACTGGGGTGATGCTCATGCGGGAGTTACGAGGCGCCGCCAGCGGAAGCCGAGTTTGCACGGCAGCAGCTGCGGCCGCCATGACATCCAGACTTTCGGTTCCACGACTTGGGCGAGAAAATATGGATTGGAAGACGGCCTGTTACTAGCAAATGACTTACAGAGAGTATTTTATGTACGGTATACCAAGGATATTGATGCTTATCTAAGAAGAAGGAGTAACTCTTGATCAGAACGAGCCAAAGCTTGCGTTGATTATGTGCAACGTGGCCGAGAGAGGTAGAGATCGATGGATTAAACAAGATCGCGAAGAGAGAGGCCCGATTGGCGGGATCATTTGGTAACTCGAGGCGAACCGCCTCAAGAAGCAGACATGCGCCTCCGCGCCAGAGCATTGACAAGTGTCCTCCACGGTGGTTGGGCGTCGACGAAAGCCCATTGGCCTTGGCCGATCGATCGGTCTTGTTTAGGCCTTGTTTTGTGGAGTGTTTTGTGGAGTGTTTTGTGGAGTGTTTTGTGGAGTGTTTTGTGGAGTAGGAGTAGGTGCACTTGGCTTGATCTTGGCCTTACACTTGCCTTGCACTTGTCTTCATCTTGGCCATTGATTGGCCAAGGCTTGAGCTATAAATACCCCAGAGATGAAGAGTTATTCATCCACAAAGTTATCTTCCAAGTCTAAAATCCTCTCCTCTCCCTTAAGCTTTTCGTCAAACACCTCTTCCCTCCTTGTGTTGTATGGCCGAGAGCCTGCCCACCCCTAGCCGAAATCTACCCCCTTGGTAGAAAACTTGTCTTCTAGTATCGTTATAATGCCCAAAATACCTAGCCCAAATCCCTTAGTCTTTGGTAGAAGTTGTGAAGAACTTCTAAGGTTTCTTGGCTCTGGGCGTACAACTTAGGAGCTAAACCTTGCTCAGGCGCGACTTTATCTAGGATATTATTGGGCTTACCGAGGTAATAATCCTAACCCTCTTTTGAATTAGAGAATACTTATTGTTATGGTATAAGAATATGTATAAATACTTAGAAGTATATCACAGAATAGAATTGAAGTATTAATCACTTAGAAGGGTTTAAAAGAAGAATAATCAAACTGTACTTACATAGGACTGTTTTCACTGATGAACTTATATAGCTCACCGGGTAGGAAGTCTTTGCCCGACTTACCGTAGAATTATGAACCCCTGTTTAGAATGACCTTGAGTAGTCTTTAATAGATATGTGTGACTATTATAGGCTGACTCTCTGCGCGCGACATATTCAACTTGGCAGGTGGTTTTCGCTGAGAAGGTATGTGATTCTTCCTAAAGCATGATATTTTACAATATATAGTACGGTAGACGTACATGTGTTAACTGAATAATACTTATGGCAATGCCTCGCTTAAGCTGAATAATACTTATGGCAATGCCTCGGCTTAAGCACGAATAACAAAGAACCGAAAACATTTCAAAAGAATCTTGAATCATTTTTTAATGAAGATAAATACTTGGCTTTAAAACAAAGCTTAAGAGTTATACTAGCTTTATGGGAAGTTAGGTATAACAACTTAAGAAAGATAAAAAGGCTGTTTACTTGTTTGTTTATAAAAGCCTTGTATTGATTTGATTAAGTGTAGTAGGATTGTTTGATAAGTAGACATGTTATGATGCTACCGTGTTAGTGTCTTGTAATCTTTGTGTAAAGGGTCATTCTTCTTGCTTACGTTGCTAACCTTAAGTCCATTATCTTGTTATTGTATCACCTACCCTTGATTATTATACGCGGGCTTGCCCATGATGCGGGTCTATACGGCTATGCGGTCTGTGAGACTATGCGGAGCAGCGGTATGCTCGAGTTGATCATTCCGGCGTTTGCTGATGCGGGGATCCCTGCGGTCTGTTGAGACTACGCGGTCTTTTGAGGCTATGCGGGCTGCGGGAGCCTAGGCGGATCTGGGGTTAGCTGCCCCGATGCGAGAAATATCTCATGCGGTCAGTGGGACCTATGCGAGTGCGGAAGTCGGTGACTAGGCACGCAGAATGATACTATGGGCGATTGGCCTTGCTTCGATCATTCGCGGCCTAGAATAGACACATTCTGATTTTCCTATTCTTTGTTGTTGTTTGTGATATGGCACTATGTGCAATTGAACCGATTGTATTTGTGAAAAGGTTTTGAATACTCTGCTTTCATTTAAGTACTTTATAGTTTCACATACTTGGTACTGTTGTCTTGACCTCGCCCTTGAGTGCGTTAAATCTGCGGTAAGAGTGGCAGTGCTAGATCCACATCCTTAGGATCTTTGCGTTGGTGTCGGGAGCTCCATCTTCTCAGGAGGCTCTACTTTTGGGTATGATCTCTGTATTGTAGATAGTTTTTATCTGATCGAGGTATGGCGGAACCTGTCCGCCATAGTTGTTACTTCCTTAGAGGTGCAGTAGTACTATTATGCGGTTGGGATGTAGCTGCAAAACTTGAGTTATTTATATTATGCGAAAGGCAAGCTTTTCATCGATAAAGCATGTCTTACTTTATAAAGCTTTCTGTCTTGTTTCATATTCCGGTTACTCGATGTATGACTACTTGGGTGCCCATTAAGCACGATCCACGAACCGGGCAGTCGTGACAAAAGTGGTATCGAGCGATTAATCCTCGGAAGAGTCTACAGGCCGTATCTAGTAGAGTCTTGATTATCGGTGTGTTGTGCACCACGCCAATAATCGAGGCTATAGGATATTTAGGATTGGTTTCCATTCTTCTCATTACGAGATCGTGCTATAGAGGCGTGTTATAGGTTGGACCCCTCTAACGTATTCCTTTCTATGTGATTATGCCTCACGTAAAGCAACCCGGGCGAGAAGGGCAAAGCGGCCAGGCGCTAGCGAGACACCAGTCACGAGGCTCGAGGCCAGTCTATACGAGGCGGCGAGTTCTATGACGCCGCCCGGCCAACCACAGACCACAGCACCTACACCTCGCATCCCGCGGCACAGGGCGGAGGTTAGAATACAAGGAGATAGCCCGGCTTTTGGCTAAAGTTGTGGCCCGATCGAGAGAGATTGAATCGGCGGTTCAGTTCAGCTCGGCTCGATCGCACCGTGGTACACCCGAGGCGAATAGTTTGAGGCTACGAGATTTCTTGAGTTGTAGCCGCGGAGTTTTATGGGTCGAGGCGGAGGATGATCCGCGAGGAGTTCATCCGTCGGCAGGATTTTGAGTGATCGTGGCTTGGAGGCGAGGCTGTGACATTCGGTTCGCATCGGCCGCGTGACACGCGATCGATTGGTTTGATTCATGGGAGCTTTCGGGAGAGCATGCACCTCGGCGGTATGGGATGAGTTTTGAGGCTTTTCTCACACACTTCTTGCCTCGCGGATGAGGAGGGCACGAGCTGATAGATTCTTCTTCTGAGGCAGAGGGCCTTGCCGTCGAGAATACAATGTCGAGTTTGATTCTTTGGCTAGATATGTCCAGCATTGGTAGCGGATATGGAGGATAGGAGTACACCGCTACGTCAGGGCTAGATGATTATATGGCGAGTCATGTGCGGGTGTTTCTCTTCAGGGTATGGACATTACCGCATGCGAGCCCATGCACTAGGATGCGAGGCGCGAGACCGCCGGGTAGAGCGATATCAGCGAGAAGAAGGCCAAGGCGGCGGTTCTTTTGGTGGTCCTCGGGGTGGGCGGCATCGTGAAGTCCAGTTGCACCACGGCCGGTATGAGCGCTCCTACCTCATTTTCAGCCAGCCCGAGCGGTCGGGGCGGTCGGGGCCAGACTTGGTTCCGGGGTAGCGGGGTGCTAACCGTTCGAGGTCCGCTCGATGTGCCCGTTGTGGCGAGATACCATACGAGGCGTACTCGGGAGCTTGCTATACTTGTGGCGGCAGGTCACTGCGAAGTTTGTCCGGCCGGCGGCGCTGGTAGGCTCGGCCTACGAGTGCATTGCGCTTCTTCATCCCCAGCGATTACTCGCCCGGAGGGCAAGGTACTCGTGGGTCAGCGGTCGCGGCGGTCGTGGCTCGGGTCCCGATTCTAGCGGTCCTCGAGAACCGCATATATGCTTTGTCGGTAAGCGGGATCGGGAGGCCTCACGATGTCGTCACAGTACCTTATCGGTTCTAGGTTTGATGTGTATGCATTGATAGATCCGGTTCTACTCATCTATATATCTCCCCTTGTTGCTAGTAGGATAGGGATAGAGCACGAGTCCATAGACCACTTTCGAGGTAGCTACGCGATGGGTGATTCGGTGGTAGCTCGGCGGGTATATAGAGCTTGTCTGTGACCATTCTGATCGTCGGACCACGGCGACTTGATAGAGTTGGAGATGATTGACTTCGACGTGATCATGGGGATGGATTGGCTAGATACTTGCTATGCCAATGTAGGCTGCGAAGGAGAGTAATGCGGTTCCGATTTCTGAGGCGGTTGTTGAGTGGGAGGAGCACGGTATCGCCAGAGGTAGGTTTATTTCCTACCTCAAGGCTAGGAAGATGGTGCAGAAGGGGTATATCTACCATCTAGTTCGAGTGTTTGATACTGAGGCTGCGGTACCAGATTTTCAGTCAGTTCCCGTAGTCAGCGAGTTCCCAGACGTGTTCCCAGATGACCTCCCGGGTATCCCTCCTGAGAGGGAGATTGAGTTTTGTATTGACATATTGCCAGATACTCGGCTATTTCCATTCCGCCATACGAATGGCACTGCCCGAGTTGAGAAGTGAAGGATCAGCAGGGATTTGCTAGAGAAGGGCTTCATTAGGCCGATGTTTCTCCCAGAAGCGCCGTATTGTTCGTGAAGAAGAAGGGCGGGGCGCTGCGCATGTGTGTTGATTGACGGTGAACAAGGTGACCATTAAGAACGAATACCCCTCCCGAGATTGATGATTTGTTCGACCCGATTGCGAGTGCGAGATGTTTCTCCAAGATTGATCTGCGATCGGGCTATCATCAGTGCGAAGTCGAGAGAGGTGGATGTCCCTAGATCGCATTCCGGACCCGGTACAGGCATTATGAGTTCAGGGTCATGTCTTTTGGGTTGACCAATGCTCCGGCGGTATTCATGGATTTGATGAACCGAGTGTTCAAACCATTTTTGGACACGTTTGTGATAGTGTTCATTGATGATATCTTGGTTTATTCTCGCTCGAAGCGAGGAGCATGCGAGCATTTGAGGCGGTCTTGTGATTCTCGAGACCCAGCGATTATGCGCCAAGTTTTCCAAATGTGAGTTTTGGTTGACTTGATGGCGTTTCTTGGGCATATTAGCCGGTGATGGCATTCGAGTTGTCTGGCGAATCGGCGATCGAGACTTGGCGAGACCTACTACTCGGCGAGGTTCGCGATTTTACGGGCCTTGCGAGTTATTATCGGCGGTTCGTGGAGAAGTTTGCTTCTATCTCGCACCATTGACTAGGGTGACTCGGAAGGCGGCCAAGTTTGATGGTGATGCTTGTGGCGGGGTTTCGATTCTTTGAAAAGAGACCGACAGCGCCCCGTTCTTACTCTTCGGAGGTCGGATGGTTATGTCGTGTATTGTGATCGTCGGGCATCGGGTTGGGATGTGTGTTGATGCAGCATGGCGAGTTATAGCATATGCATCGACAATTTGAAGAAACACGAGAGAACTACCCACCCATGATTTGGAGTGCGCGGTGATTCACGCTTTGAAGATCGGAGGCACTATTTGTATGGGGTTCACGTGGATATTTATACAGACCACAAGAGCCTCGGTATATCTTCGGAGAGGAGCTGAACTTACGGCGAGGCGGTGGTTAGAGTTGCTTAAGGATTACGATGTTGATATCCTATACCACGGGAAGGCGATGTTGTGGCGGATGCTCTGAGTCGTAGGTCGATGGGAGCCTATCGGATGTGCAGCAGAGAGGAGGGACATGGTTCGTGATTTGCATCGATTAGCGAGCCTTGGTGTCCGTTTGATTGATTACGATAGCGGTGGGGTTAGAGTTCGTGAGGTTGCCGAGTCTTCCATCGTCGAGAGGTGAAGAGGCTTGATTCGAGGATCCGGCTTTGATTCGATATCGTGATCTGACTCTTACGTGAGGCAAGGGTCCTTTTGGTAGCACGATGGGGTGCTAAGGTTTGAGGCGGTTGTGTGTTCGGATGTTTGAGACTTGGCGGAGTTCTTGGGAAGCACACGGCGCGGCGTTACTCTATCCATCGAAGTCGACCAAGATGTACCACGACCTTAGATCGTGTATTGGTGGGATGGTTTGAAGAGGGCGTTGCGAGTTCGTAGCTCGGTGCCGTGTTGTCGGCAGTAAGGTAGAGCACGGAGGCACGGTGGTTTGTTCTGAGCGATTGAGATCCCGACGGAAGTGGGAGGTAATCAACATGGACTTTATCACGGGATTACCTACTTTCGGAGGAGACATGATTCTATATGGGTTATCGTCGGCGGTGGTGAAATCAGCCCACTTTCTTCCGTCGGGGCGACTTTTTGGTGAGGATTATGCGACTTTACATCAGAGATCGTCGGTGCATGGAGTCCCTACTTGATCATATCGCAGCAGGAGCCCGGTTCGGCTAACTTCAGAGGTCCTTCGAAGGGTTTAGGGGCGCAGTGAGCACAGTCTTGCATTTCATCCACAGACAGACGGACGAGGCGCGCACTATCCGGACTCGAGATATCTGCGAGCACATGTTATTGACCGATGGTAGTTGGGAGGATCATTTGCCCTAGTTGAGTTTGCATATAATAATAGCTACCACTCCCGGTATTCGGATGGCGCCTTATGAGGCCTTGTATGGGAGGAAGTGCGGTCGCCTATAGGTTGGTTCGATGTGGGCGAGTGCGGCTAGTGGGACCAGGTTGATGCAGTGACGATGGATAAGGTGAAGCTTATCAGGAGGCGGCTATTAATTTCGAGTCGGCAAGTCGTATGCGAGATCATCGTCGTCGGCATCTTGAGTTCGAGGTTCATGATTGGGTTTTCCTAAAGGTGTCACCCATGAAGGGTGTGATGAGATTCGGGAAGAAGGAAACTTCGGCCCTAGGTACATTGGGCGTTTAGTTGTCGCGAGGTAGGCAAGGTTGCCTATGAGTTGAATCTGCCGTCCGTCTGGAGGCGGTGCATCGGTTTTCACGTATCTATCTTTGAGGAGATGTATCGGGATCCATCTAGGGTACACCCGATTGACGATGTCCGTGGCCAGGGGTTATCGTGTGAGAGATTCCATAGCGATAGTCGATCGTCAGGTTAGGGCGTCTGCGGACGAAGGACGTGGCTTCCGTCAAAGTCTTGTGGCGGAACGAGCTCAGGGAGGAGATGACATGGGAGGCCGAGGAGGACATGAGGCGGAAGTATCCTCACCTATTCCCCATACCTCCAGGTAAATTCACTTTCCTACTTGTAAATTTTCGTTATCGTTTCTGCCTATGTATTGCTCTGTGGCCGTGTGTGGCATTTACAACTGTTTAAGCTTCTTCGCTAACCGTCTTGGGAAGGAACATTCGGGACGAATGTTTCTAAGGAGGGGAGAATGTTATACCCCGTATTTCCAGAGTATGTACGTAAGGGAATACGTACGAAAGTCTTGCCTTAAAGATAAGCCTTGGACGTTTTATTTTGTACACAACTCACTAAAGGAATCGTTTCACGAAAGCGTTTCCACGACTTTAAATAGAGTAAATTCGGCTATGCCATTTCTTATTTTTGCGGATTTTTCCGAGAGACGAAACATTTTGGACCAACGGGAGGGTGACATGTGTCACCCTCACATTGGAAGCAAGTGGGGTGGCTTTGGACGATTGGGCGTCCAAAGAGGGGTGTTGGCCTTGGCCGATTGGGTCCTTGTTTAGGCCTTGTTTTGTGGAGTGTTTTGTGGAGTGTTTTGTGGAGTGTTTTGTGGAGTGTTTTGTGGAGTAGGAGTAGGGTGCACTTGGCTTGATCTTGGCCTTACACTTGCCTTGCACTTGTCTTCATCTTGGCCATTGATTGGCCAAGGCTTGAGCTATAAATACCCCCTTAGAGATGAAGAGTTATTCATCCACAAAGTTATCTTCCAAGTCTAAAAATCCTCTCCTCTCCCTTAAGCTTTTCGTCCAAACACCTCTTCCCTCCCCTTGTGTTGTATGGCCGAGAGCCTACCCCCTAGCCTGGCAAATCTACCCCACTCCTTGGTAGAAAAGTTGTCTTCTAGTATCGTTATAATGCCCAAAATACCCTAGCCCAAATCCCTTAGTCTTTGGTAGAAGTTGTGAAGAACTTCTAAGGTTTCTTGGAGCTACCGGGGCGTACAACTTAGGAGCTAAACCTTGCTCAGGCGCGACTTTATCTAGGATATTATTGGGCTTACCGAGGTAATAATCCTAACCCTCTTTTGAATTAGAGAATACTTATTGTTATGGTATAAGAATAAGTATAAATACTTAGAAGTATATCACAGAATAGAATTGAAGTATTAATCACTTAGAAGGGTTTAAAAGAAGAATAATCAAACTGTACTTACATAGAATTTGTTTTCACTGATGAACTTATATAGCTCAGGGTAGGGAAGTCTTTGCCCGACTTCTGGTAGAATTATGAACCCCTGCTTAGAATGACCTTGAGTAGTCTTTAATAGATATGTGTGACTATTATAGGTGACTCTGCTGTGTGACATATTGACTTGGCGGTGGTTTTATTTGAGAAGGTATGTGATTCTTCCTAAAGCATGATATTTTACAATATATAGTACGGTAGACGTACATGTGTTAACTGAATAATACTTATGGCAATGCCTCACGGCTTAAGCCTGAATAATACTTATGGCAATGCCTCACGGCTTAAGCCTGAATAACAAAGAACTGAAAACATTTCAAAGAATCTTGAATCATTTTTACGAGAAGATAACTACTTGGTTTTTAAAAACAGAAGCTTAAGAGTTATACGAGCTTTATGGGAAGTTAGGTATAACAACTTAAGAAAGATAAAAAGGCTGTTTACTTGTTTGTTTATAAAAGCCTTGTATTGATTTACATTAAGTGTAATAGGATTGTTTGATAAGTAGACATGTTATGATGCTACTGTGTTAGTGTCTTGTAATCTTTGTGTAAAGGGTCATTCTTTGCTTTACGTGCTTACGTTGCTAAGTAAGTCCATTGTCTTGTTATTGTATCACCTACCCCGATTGTTATACGAGGCTTGCCCATGATGCGGTCTATCGGCTATCACGGTCTGTGAGACTATGCGGGCAGCGGTATGCTCGAGTTGATCATTCCGGCGTTGCTTTGATGCGGGATCCCTGTGCGGTCTGTTGAGGACTATGCGGTCTTTTGAGGCTATGCGGGCTGCGGGAGCCTAGGCGGATCTGGGGTTAGCTGCCCCGATCGAAATATCTCATGCGGTGCATGTGGGACCTATGCGAGCTGCGGAAGTCGAGGACTAGGCACGCGAGAATGATACTATGGGCGATTGGCCTTGCTTGATCATTCGCGGCCTAGAATAGACCTGTTACAGTTTTCCTATTGCTGTTGTTGTTTGTGATATGGCACTATGTGCAATTGAACTGATTGTATTTGTGAAAAGGTTTTGAATACTCTGTTTTCATTTAAGTACTTTATAGTTTCACATACTTGGTACCTGTTGTCTTGACCTCGCCCGGGGCTGCGTTAAATCTGCGCGGTAAGAAGCGGCAGTGCTAGATCCACATCCTTAGGATCTTTGCGTTGGTGTCGGGAGCTCCATCTTCTCGGAGGCTCTACTTTTGGGTATGATCTCCTGTATTGTAGATAGTTTTGTCTGATCGAGGTATGGCGGGCCACTCCCGCCATAGTTGTTACTTCAGAAGTGCAGAGTACTATTATGCAGTTGGGATATCGCAAAACTTGAGTTATTTATATTATGCGAAAAGGCAAGCTTTTCATCGGATAAAGCGTGTCTTACTTTATAAAGCTTTCTGTCTTGTTTCATATTCGCTGGTTACTCGATGTATGACTACTTGGGTGCCCAGTAAGGCACGATCACGGGCCGGGCAGTCGTGACAAAAGTGTGGCGCGTCGTCGGAAGTGCCGTCTTTCTGGTGCTTGTTTTTCTTGCGGCGTCGGGCCATATGGCGAGAGTGTTCTATGAGGAAGGATGCAAGTAGGAAGACTCACCTACGGTCATTGGGGATCACGATGGTTCGGAGAGGAGGGTGTTAGCGGAGGCCACCCCACCTCGGTGTGGCCGTTAGGTCGATGTCGCCGTGAGTGTCGTGCGTCGGCTTGTTATGTTTGCGGCAGCGGGGCCATTTGCGAGAAATTGTCCAACGAGTTGGCGGGGATGTAGAGACTCGACGCCGGGATCGATGGATAGTTCATCACCTTCCGGTATCGCACAGCGGGATTGATTAGTACGGCCTGGGGGAAGTGCCGTGTAGATACAAGTATATCCTTAACCCTTTAGAGATTTATATGTGTAGCGAATATCTTAAGTATTGTTTTCGGTTAGCATGGTGTTAGTGTGATTAGAATTATTTTTAGTTAACCTGGTCAGATTGGGGGGATAGTGAGAGTGGGAGCCTTAGAATATTATACGTAGAGACCTTAGGCGAGGCCATCTTTGGTAAAGAATTATTTCGTGTTTGACCCTTATCGAGGTGCATTGTATCGTGAGGTATTTTTGTGGGATGAATCCACGAGTGTTGTGAAACGAAGAGGGTGGTTGAGCTTAGAAGGCCGCTAGGTTTTAAACGTGATTGGTGAGATTGTTCGGATCGGGAGCTAGTGTTTTGCGGCGTTGTCGGGTCGGGTTGAGGCCGTGTTGCGGGTCGACCACGCATACTGTTTGGTGATGGGGTCGGTTGTGGTGGTCCCGTTTTGTGTTAGGATCACGAGGGTGTTAGGCCCGAGTTTAGTTAACCATTATGCGAGTTCGTGGATGTGTTCGACCGATGAGTCGAGCCGATGGGGTCAACGTCTTATCTTTTAGTCAAACCGTGTACTCGGTAGTAAGTTGCGAGATGATTATTTCGGGGAGGGTGTAAAGGCTGCAGGTGCCTACCTTCACCTTTTGGCGACCGATGGAGTCAAGTTGCGGCTGTTTCTTTTACGGAAGAGTTACCGAGCAAGGTTAGGAACTTCGGGTGAATCGCGATGTTGCATTCACCCCGGGCGATGTTTGGATTTCGAAGTGGCGTATAAAGAGGCGAGCCTCTACCACGAACAGAACCGAACCGTGGCTCTCGTATGGCACATCCCGAGAAGGGCGTAGGCATGCCTCGAGGATCATGGCGGCGGTACCATTTGTTGGAGTCGTCGGGCGGGGCTCGCGGCAAAGTGACAAAAGTGGTATCACGACGAGTAAGGAAGAAGCGAGCATGTATTACGAGCTTAGGTGTGATCATTCGTTTGTAAGAGTAGGGCGAAGGAGTATCTTTTTTAGATCTCGAGTAGGAGCTTTTGTGATAGAGGTGATTCCTCGTGGACTTGGAGATAAGTATGTGCGCTTGTTGTGTTGTGACCAGTGTGGCATGGTTGTTTAGTAAGTATAGCGATGAGGACTATCTTGGCGCTTTGTTGTTTGATACCTAGAAGGAACATTCGGGACGAATGTTTCTAAGGAGGAGAATGTTATACCCGTAGTTTGTGGTATGTATGCGAGGGCGTGCGTGCGAGAATCTGGCGTTGAAGTGGAATGGAAGAAAGAGGTGATTTTCCACGGAAAAGTTTTGGTTTTGTGAAGGAAAAGGTTCGTTAATGGGAATTGGATTCCCAGTTTGGTATTCGGACTTCTTGGAATATTAGAGAATTATGGAATTTTATTTTTGGAAATGGTCACGTGGGGCCCACGGGAGAAAATTCTGATTTTGTAGGCCCACTTTGTTTTGAGATTTTGGCCATTGTGGATATTTTGGAAGATGAAATATTTTGGGCGAGTAGGAGGCGACACGTGTCACCCCTAGTTGGCTTGGGCCGAATTCCACTTTGTACACTGGCACGTTTAGAGTCGTTTTTCGACGAAGCGTTTTACACAACTCGCGTAGGATAAATTCGCTATGTCATTTCTAATTTTTGCGGATTTTTCCGAGAGGCGCAACACGTTGGACCAACGAGAGAGGCGACACTTGTCACCTCTCATTGATGGATGTCACAGCGTGATAGGGCGATTGGGTTGGCTTATTTTGTCTTGGAGTTGGTAGGATATTTTGTGTGCAAGTTGGCCAAGGACACTTGCCTAAATCCTCACCCTACACTTGCCTTGCACTTGGCATAATCTTGGCGCTTGGTTGGCCATCCACTGACCTATAAATACCCCTTGTTGAAGAGTTATTTCATCCTAAATTGAGCAATCTTTCTAAGTCTCAAATCCCTCCCTCTCCTCTTGTTATTTTCGTCCAAACACACCTCCCCTTTGAGAAGCTCTGGCGAGCAACCCCACTGCCTAGCCTAAACCTACCCCCTCCCTTGGTTGAAAAGTTGCCTTAGTATTGTTATAATGCCCAAAATACCCTAGCCCAAATCCCTTAGTCATTAGTAGAAGTTGTGAAGAACTTCTAAGGTTTTCTTGGAGCTCCCGGAGCGCACAACTTAGGAGCTAAACCTTGCTCAGGCGCGACTTTTATCTAGGATATTATTGGGCTTACCGAGGTAAATAACCTTACCCTCCTTTTGTAATTAGAGTATATATATCTTTGTAGAAGTATAGGAATAAGTATTAAATACTTAGAAGGATATTGCGAATAGAATTGAGCTGTTATCACGGTAGAAGGGCTTAAAGAAGAATAATAGAATCAGACTTACATAGAATTTGTTTTCACGATGAACTTGAGTAGCTCACGGGTAGGGAAGTCTGCCCAAATGTCCATAGAATAGCGAACCCTCTGTTTAGAGCTTTATACTGATCTGATCTGACGTTGATAGGCGTATTTGGTGATATAGGTCGATACTCTGCGCGCGACATATTCAACTTGGCAGGTGGTTTCGCCGAGAAGGTATGTGATTCTTCCTATCCTCTTGAGCATGATATTTTAAAGAATATGTATATAGTACGGTAGACGTACGTGTGTTAACTGAATAATAATTACGGCAATGTCTTCGGACTTAAGCCTGAATAATAATTACGGCAATGTCTTCGGACTTAAGCCTGAATAATAATTACGGCAATGTCTTCTGACTTAAGCCTGAATAAAAAGAATCTGAAGTAGTTCAAAAGTATTAAGAAACCTTTTTGAAAGAAGAGTAACACTTGGTTTTAAAAGCTTAAGAGTTATACTAGCTTTATGGGAAGTTAGGTATAACGGCTTAAGAGTGATAAAAAGAATGATTTAATGTTTTAAGAAAATAAGAGACTTGACTTAATTATACCAATGTGAAAAAGTGTGAAACCTCATTCGTGAGTAAATAGTATTTTTGGTTTTCAAAAGGAATGATGTTTTACCGATCAGAATGAATGTCGAACAAACCACAACAGCGATAATAAAAATAAATGTTTTGACTAATAATGTATTATTAAAACCGAGAAACTTCCATCTGCATAGGAGCTAAGATGAGACAAAATGATATTACATTTCCTAGATCACATTTGTAATGTCAGTTGTTATGAACAATAATAACCTACTCACACATAAGGTATATGTTTCTCAAATTGTTTTAAACGATTAAAACTATGAACTACGGAACCTTTCGAAAATGAGAAACTTGAGTAATTGAAACTAGGCAAACTTGAACGTTAGGAAAAGAATGTTGTTACTTGATTTTACAAATAGAAGTGTTTTTGATTTACTTCAATATGAAATTAATCTATTTTTTATTCTACGTGTATTCTATTACTTTTGTGAAAGAACGGATCTTTTAAAGAGTAATACATAAAGTACTTTGGGGCTAAAAACCCGAACTTGTTAACATAATGTAGAAAGTACCTTGTGTGAATAACTTGATTGTATTGATTTGTGATAGTCTTGTAATACTTTCTTGTTGACTTGATAAGTAAACATGTTAGGATGCTACGTGGGTTAGTATCTTGTGATATTTGTGTAAAAGGGGTTTTTCCCTTGTTGTGCTTGTGTTGTTTAACGATAAGCTGTTATGTTAGTATTATACATCACTCTTCTCTTGAGATGATTCCGGGGGTTAAGCTGCCCTCCGATGCGGGGTAGACTCAGGCGGGTCGTTGGACCTATGATTCGAGAATACCTTATGCAGGTCTATATGGCCTATGCGGAACTGCGGGAGTTCAAGGTTAGTATGCGGCCCTTGTGGTCATGCGGTCTTCGTGGCCATGCGGACGGCGAGTCCAGGACGCTGCCGGGGAGTAGCTACCCTCGATGCGGGGTTATACCTCATGCGGGCCTATGTGATTGGCCTATGCGGAGCTATGGGAAGTTCCAGGGCTAGACGCGCACATTAGATACTGCGGGCGAGTGGCCAGCTTTGATCATGTGACGGTCTAGACAGATCTCATGATCTGATTCGACCTTGTTTGTACTGGGGGTTTTTAGTAGTCGGCTATGCCTTCGTACTTACCCCGTACGGTTTTTATGATGACTTTGAGGGCGTGAGTCCCTGACTTGACATGACTGCTTATTTATTATGAACTGTAGTTTTGGCTTATCATACGTGTCTCCTGCTTTATATAGACTACTATGATTTCATTTACAGTATTTTCAGTTTCACATACTTGGTACTGTTGTCTGACCTCGCCCGGGGCTGCGTTCATCCGTGAGTAAAGGTACTCCTCGTTGATCCCCGTTCTTAGGATCACCGCTTCAGCGTTGGGAAAGCTCCGTTTCTCCGGAAGCTTAGCATTTTGGTATGGTCCCCTGTCGTTGTAGATATTTGTATTCAGGGGTATGGCGGGGCCCTGTCCCGCCATTGTTGTTTTAAACTCTTAGAGGTTTGTAGACCTGTTATAAGGTTGGGATGTAACTGTTCATTTTGGGGTACTTATATACATATATGCCGAAAGGCAACTTTTCCCTAAGCCGTGTCTTATTTATACTGTTTCATATTGTGGTTGTTTTATTTTCCGCTGATTTCTCTGATGTATGACTACTTGGGTGCCCGGGTAAGGCACCAGTCACGGGCCCCGGAACGGGTCGTGACAGTTGGCCTGTTTTCTTTCATCTTGATCCATATTTATTTATATGTTTAAAGTTTTTATTTCCGCTGGTTTTCTCTGATGTTGTATCACTAGGGTGCCCGGGGTAAGGCACCAGTCACGGGCCCGGGTTCGGGTCGTGACACCAGGTCCCACCTGTGTCATAATAAAACCGTACGGGGTAAGTACGAAGGCATAGCCGACTACTAAAACCCACAGTACCAACAAAGCTATGAAACTGTATCACGAGGTCTTTCTAGACCGCGCCACATGATCGAAGCTGGCCACTCGCCCTCTGTATCAATGTGCGCGTCTAATCCTGGAACTCTCGCAATTCCGCATAGGCCACACATAGGCCCGCATGAGGTATTCCTCGCATCGCAGGGCAGCTAACCCTCGGCATCGTCCTGGACTCTCGTAGTCCGCATGGCCACATAGACCGCATGAGGTATTCCCCGCACACTAACCTGGAACTCTCGTAGCTCCGCATAGGTCCCCTGGACCCGCATGAGGTATCCCTCGCATCGGGGGGAAGCTTAACCCCCGGTATATCATGTCAAGAGGTGAGTGATATAATACTAACATAACGGCTTATCGTTAAACAACATAAGCACAATAAGAATAACCTATTTACACAACGTTACAAGATACTAACACACGTAGCATCTTAACATGTTTACTTATCAAACCAACAAGAAATTATTACAAGGCTATCACAAACCAACATAGTCAAGTTATTCACACAAGGTACTTTCTATTTTATGTCAACAAGTTCGGGTTTTAACCCCAAGGTACTACGTACATTAATTCTTTAAAAGATCCGTTTCTTTCACAAAAGTCACACGATACGTAGTATCAAAAATAGAGTGACTATCTTTTTAAGTAAACCAAAACAGTTTCCTTTTTAATATCAAGTAATAACATTCTTTTCCAAAAGTCCAAGTTGCCTAATTAAAATATACTCAAGTCTTTTATTTCCGAAAGATTTCATAGTTCATAGTCTTAATCAAATAACGTAATCTCTTTTTAAAACAATTGAGTAACATATGCCTTAGGTGTGAGTAGTTATTCTTGTTTATAACAATCTTATTAAAGCATCCATGATCTAGGAAATGTAATACAATTTTGTCTTATCTTAGCTTCTATGCAGATGGAGGTTTCTACTGGTTTTAATAATACTTAATGAGTCAATACATTTTCCTTTATTAGCACTGCAGTGGTTTGTTCGATACTTATTCTCATTTCCGAAATCAATACAAGGCTTTCATAAACAATTAAGTAAACCGTCCCTTTTATCTCTCTTAAGCCGTTATACCTAACTTCCCATAAAGCTAGTATAACTCTTAAGCTTTTAAAACCAAGTATTACTTGTTATACCCCGTATTTCCAGAGTATGTACGTGAGGACGTACGTACAAAAGTTTATCCTTAGTTAGACACTTTGGACGAAAATATTGTGCACACCTATCAAAAAGAATCGTTTTTCGCGAAACGTTTTACAAAACTTGCGAAGGAAAATTACGGCTATGTCATTTATATTTTTGCGGATTTTTCCGAGGCGAAATACTTTGGACCAACGATAGGGCGACACTTGTCACCTCTAATTGGCGGATGTGTGGGCGGCAATGGGACGAATTGGAGGTCTTGGAGTAGGTAGGATATTTGTGGTATTTTGTGTGGTAGTTGGATAAGGTACACATGGATGAATCCTCACCCTACACTTGCATAGCACTTGGCTTCATCTTGGCCATTGGTTGGCCTATAAATACCCCCCTAACTTGAAGGTTTTCTTCATCCACAAAATCATTTCTCCAAGTCTTGAAAATCTTTCCCCTCTCTTGTAGTGTTTCGTCCAACACTCCCCTCCCCCTTGAGAAAGCCCTGGCGAAACACCCTCCCCTCTAGCCTAGTGGCTTCGGCCGAGTACCCCCCCCTTGGTAGAAAGTTATCTTCCAAGTGTAGTTACTATTCCTAAATACCCTAGCCCAAATCCCGTTTAGTACTTTGTAGAAGTTGTGAAGAACTTCTAAGGGTTTCTTGGAGCTATCGGGCGTCTTGATTAGGAGCTAAACCTTGCTCGGGATCGACTTTTAACTTGGATAATTTTGGGCTTATCGAGGTAAATACTCTTGTCCTTCTATTGTAATTGGATATTACATGTAAGAATAGTTAAGACTTGAGTATAAGATACTTAGAAGGGTATTAAAGAAAGAATTGAACTGTAATTACACTGAAGGATATTACCGAAAAGAATTGAACTGTTATCACAGTAGAAGGGTATAAAAGAAGAATAATTGAACTGTACTTACATAGGACTGTTTTCTGATGAACTTGAGTAGCTTGACGGGTAGGGAAGTGCTGCCCAATTTTTCGTAGAATAGAACCCTCTGCTTAGAATCATTCTGAGAATAGTCTAGGCGTTGATAGGCGTATTTGACTATTATAAATTTGATTCTCTGCGCGCGACATATTCGACTTGGCAGGTGGATTTCGCCAAGAAGGTATGTGATTCTCCCTATACTCTTGAGCATGATATTTTAAAATATATATATAGTACGGTAGACGTACGTGTGTTAACCGGACGTAGTTTTACGGCAATGTCTTTTGACTTAAGCCTGAACAATAAAAATCATGAAGTCTTTCAAAAGAATTATAAAACATTTCAAAGAAGAAGAATATTTGATTCTTAAACAGAAAGCTTAAGAGTTATACTAGCTTTATGGGAAGTTAGGTATAACGACTTAAGAAAGATAAAAGGAACGATTTTACTTATTTGTTTATCTTGTATTGACTTCTGCAAATGTAGTAAGATGGTTTGATAAGTAAACATGTTATGATACTACGTGTGTTAGTGTCTTGTGATGTTATTCTTGTTGTGCTTACGTTGTTAAACGTTAAGACTGTTGAACTGTTATTATATCACATACCCCCTTGACTTGTTATACCGAGGGCTTGCCACCCTTGATGCGGGTCTATACGGCCTATGCAGTCTGTGAGACTATGCGGAGCTGCGGGAGTTCCAGGATTGATTCATTTCGGGTGTTTTATCCGTCTGGGGATGCCTATGCGATGCAATGTGACTATGCGGTCTATGAGACTATGCGGTGCGAGTCGAGGAGAGTGCAGGGGTTAGCTACCCCGTCACGAGAATACCTCATGCGGTGCGTGTGTGACTATGCGGTGCGAAGTCGAGATTAGGCACGCATAATGATACTATAGGCGATTGGCCTTGCTTCGATCATTCGCGGCCTAGAAAAGACCAGTTACATTATATCTATTTTGCTCTTGTTTATGTTATGGCAATATGTGCAGTTGAACTGGTTGTATTTGCAAATGGTTTTAAATACTTTGATTTTACTTGATTTTCTGATTTCACATACTTGGTACTGTTATGCGACCTCCTTGAAGTGCGTTCATGCCGCGGTAAGGGCAAATAGGTGCTAGATCCGCATCCTTAGGATCTCTACTTTGGTGTCAGGAGCTCCATCTTCTCCGGAGGCTCGACTTTTGGTATGGTTCTCCCTGATGTTGTAGATATATGTACATTTAGGGTATGGCGGGGCCCTGTCCCACCATAGTTGTTTACATTCCTAGAGGTCTGTAGTCATGTTGTAAAGTTGGGATGTAGCATTCACTCTTTATATATATATGCGAAGGAAACCTTTTCTCGGATAAAGCGTGTCTTATGTTACAATTGTTTCATGTCTTGTTTTATATTCAGATTACTCGATGTATGTCTACTTGGGTGCCGGTAAGACACGATCCACGGGCCACGGGCAGTCGTGACAAAGTGGTATCGAGCGATTAATCCTCGGAAAGTGTCTGAGACCGTATCTAGTAAGTCTTGATTATCGGTGTGTTGTGCACCACACCAATAATCAGGAGGCTATAGGATATTTAGGATTGGTTTCCATTCTTCTCATTCTGAGATCGTGCCTTAGAGTTGTGTTATAAGTTGGACCCATCTAACGTATTCCTTTTACATGTGATTATGCCTCCACGTAAAACCGGGCCCGAAGGCAAGGCGAGGAGGCTGCTAGTAGGACACCGAGTCACGAGGGCTCGTGCCGATCTATGCAGACGGCGAGTTCCATGGCGCCGCCCGGCCCAGCGAGACCACGGTGCCGCGCCTCGGTCCACGGCACAGGCGAGAGGAGTTAGGGTACAAGGAGATAACTGGTTATTGGCGAGATTGTGGCGAACGTGAGATAATTTGGATCGGCGATACCGATTCAGCGGTACCTACAGTTCACCCGAGATCGACGATTTGAGGCTACAGGATTTTCTTGAGTTGTAGCCCTCGAGTTCTGGGTCGAGCACGAGGATGATCGCGAGTTCATCCGTCGATTCTGAAGGATCATCACGGGTGATCAAGGCTTCAAAGACCGAGTCCGTGATCTTCGGTTCGCATCGGCTGCGTGATACCGCAGTCGACTGGTTTGACTCGTAGGAGCTTTCCCGGGGAGAGCATGCGCCTCCAGCAGTATGGGACGAGTTTTCGGAGGCTTTTCTCAAGCACTTATTGCCTCCGCGGATGAGGAGAACGCGGGCGACAGTTTTTGTTCTTTGAGAGAGAGGCGCCGCGATTAGGAGTACAACGTCGAGTTCGATTCATTGGCTCGATATGTCCCTGCGCTAGTAGCGGATATGGAGGACCGAGTGCACCGCTACATTACCGGGCTAGATGATTATATGGCCGAGTCTTGTGCGGGTGTTGCTCTTCAGCCGGGTATGGACATTACCGCATCTGAGCTCATGCACTTGGATGCGAGGCGTAGAGAGGCCGACGGTCGACGGATATCGGCCAGAAGAAGGCGAAGGCGGCGGATCTGTTGGTAGCTCTCGGGGTGGATGGCCTCAGCAGACGTCTAGATTTGCACCACAGCCAGCTCAGAGCACTCCTACATCATTTTTGGTACAGCCAGAGCATTCGGGGGTAGGTCGAGGGCCCAGGACTTGGACTTCGGGGTAGCAAGGGTGCTAACGATCGAGTCCGCTCGGTGTGTCCGTTGTGGTAGATTCCATTCGTGAGGCTGTAGTACTACTTGGGAGCTTGCTATACTTGTGGCGGCGAGGTCATTATCGAGAACTGTCAGGCGAGCGGCGAGAGGTAGGGGTCGACTGCGGTGCATTCGGTCTTCATCCCTTGATTACTCGCCCGGAGGCGGTACTCATGGACCAGCGGTCGCGGCGGTCGTGGCGCGGGTCGATTCTAGCGGTCCTCGAGAACGCATCTATGCCTTGTCGGCCGGTAGGACCGGAGGCGTCGCTGGCGTCGTCGCAGTACCTTATCGGTTTACGGTTATGATGTATGCGCCTTGATAGATCGGGTTCTACTGCGTCCCATATATCTCCCTTATTGCTAGTAGGATAGGGATAGAGCACGAGTCCATAGACCCTTTTGAGGTAGCTACGCCGGTGGCGATTCGGTGGTAGCTCGGCGGGTATATAGGGCTTGCCCGATGACTTTATGCAATCGTCGGACCACTGGCCGACTTGATAGAGTTGGACATGACGATTCGATGTGATCATGGGCATGGATTGGTTAGCTTCTTGCTACGCCAATGTAGGCTGCGAGAGAAAGTGGTACGGTTCAGTTTCTGAGGCCGGTTATTGAGTGGGAGGAACATCAGTATCGCAGGGGTAGGTTTATTTCCTACCTCGAGGCTAGGAAGATGGTGCGAGAAGGGTACATCTACCATCTCGTTCGGGTGTTTGATCACGAAATTTGCGGTGCAGATTTTCATCGATTCGATGATCGAGAGTTCCCAGGCGTGTTTCCAAGCGACCTCGGGTATCCCTCACGAGAGGAGATAGAGTTTTTGTAACGATGTCTGCGGACACTCGTCCTATTTCCATTCCGCCATACTGACTGGCACCTGCCGAGTTGAGAGAGTTGAAGAATCAGCTTAGAGATTTGCTGGAGAAGGGCTTCATCAGGCCAAGTGTTTCTCCCTGGGGAGCGCCGGTATTGTTCGTGAAGAAGAAGGACGGGACGCTGCGCATGTGTGTTGATTCTGACGGTGAACAAGGTGACCATTAAGAACGAATACCCCGCTTCCGGGATTGATGATTTGTTCGACCCGGATTTGCGAGTGCGAGATGGTTCTCAAGATTGATCGTGATCGGGTTATCATCAGTGCGTGTTAGAGAGGCGGATGTCCCTAGGGTGCATTCGGACGTGCGGGCACTATGAGTTCGGGGTTATGTCTTTCGGGTTGACGATGCTCGTGGTATTCATGGATTTGATGAGCGAGTGTTCAAGCCATTTTGGACACGTTTGTGATAGTGTTCATTGATGACATCTTGGTTTATTCTCGCTCGAGGCGAGGAGCATGCGAGCATTTGAGGCGTGTTGAGGTTCTCGGAGACCAGCAGTTATACGCTAAGTTTTCCAAATGTGAGTTTTGGTTAGCTTCGGTGGCTTTTCTTGGGCATATTGTCGGGGCCGATGGGATTCGAGTGGAGACGGCCAAGATCGAAGCGATCGAGACTTGGCCTGACCTACTACTCCGGCAGTGCGCGATTTTACGGGCCTCGCAGTTATTATCGGTGGTTCGTAGAGAAGTTTGCTTCTATCTACGCACCATTGACTAGGTGACTCGGAAAACGGCTAAGTTTGATGGGTGATGCTTGTGGCGGGGTTTCCGATTCTTGAAGGAGAGGCGACGGCCGCCCGTTCTTACTCTTCCAGAGGGTCCAGACGGCTATGTCGTGTATTGTGATACGTCAGGCATCGGGCTGGGATGTGTTTTGATGCAGCAGGGTAGGGTTATAGCATACGCATCCCGACAGCTTAAGAAGCATGAGAGGAACTACCCCACCCATGATTTGGAGTTGGCAGCGGTGATTCACGCCTTGAAGATCTGGAGGCACTATTTGTATGGGGTTCATGTGGATATTTATACAGACCACAAGAGCCTCCAGTATATCTTCAGCCAGAGGGAGCTGAACTTACGACAGAGACGGTGGTAAGAGTTGCTGAAAGATTATGACGTCGATATCCTGTACCACTCGGGGAAGGCCAATGTTGTGGCAGATGCCCTTAGTCGTAGGTCGATGGGTAGCCTATCAGATGTGCAGCCAGAGATGAGGGGCATGGTTCGCGATTTGCATCAGTTAGCGAGCCTTGGTGTCCGTTTGATTGATTCTGATAGCAGTGGGGTTCGAGTTCGAGAGGTTGCCGAGTTTTCCATCGTCGAGGAGGTGAAGAGGCAACAGTTTAAGGATCCGGTTTTGACGCGGTACCGAGATACGGCTCTTCGTAAGGGGAAGGGTCCTTTTGAGGTAGCACCTGATGGGGTGCTAAGGTTCGAGGGCAGGTTGTGTGTTCCGGATATTGCAGGACTTGGCGAGTTCTAGGGAAGCACACAACGACGTTACTCTATCCATCCGGGTCGACCAAGATGTACCACGGCCTCGGATCGTGTATTGGTGGGATGGCTTGAAGAGGGCGTTGCGAGTTTGTGGCTCGGTGCGTGTTGTCGGCAGTGAAGGTAGAGCACGGAGGCACGGTGGTTTGTTGCGACGATAGAGATCGACACGGAAGTGGGAGGTGATCAACATGGACTTTATCACGGGATTACCTCGCACTCGGAGGAAGCATGATTCTATGGGTTATCGTCGACGGTGTGAAATCAGCCCACTTTCTTCCGTCGGGGCGACTTTTTGGTGAGGATTATGCGGACTTTACATCAGAGATCGTCGGTGCATGGAGTCCTATTTCGATCATATCGCATGAGGAGCCCGGTTCACGGCTAACTTACGGAGGTCTTTCGAAGGGTTTAGGGACGCAGTGAGCACAGTCTGCATTCCATCCTGAGCAGACGGACGAGCGAGCGCACTATCGGACTCTTGAGGATATCTTTGCGAGCCGTGTTATTGACCGAGGTAGTGGAGTATCATTTGCCTCTAATTGAGTTTGCGTATAATAATAGCTACCACTCCAGTATTCAGATGGCGCCTTATGAGGCCTTGTATGGAAGGAAGTGCAGATCGCCGAAAGGTTGGTTTGATGTGGGCGAGTGCGATTAGTGGGACCGGTTTGGTGCGGCGATGGATAAGATGAAACTTATCCGAGGCGATTCTTGGCATTCGAGTCGGCCAGTCATATGCAGATCATCGTCGTCGGCATATGGAGTTTGAGGTTGATGATTGGGTTTTCCTGAAGGTGTCACCCATGAAGGGTGTGATGAGGTTCGGGAAGAAGGGGAAACTCAGCCCAAGGTACATTGGGCCCTATCAGATTGTCCGCGGGGTAGGCAAGGTTGCCTATGAGTTGGGTCTGCCGTCCGATCTTGAGACAGTGCATCCGGTGTTTCATGTTTCTATGCTGAGGAGATGTATCGGGGATCCATCTAGGGTGCACCCGATTGACGAGGTCCAGGTGACCGAGGGGTTATCGTATGAGGAGAGTCCCATAGCGATACTCGATCGTCAGGTTAGGAGGTTGCGGACGAAGGATGTGGCTTCCGTCAAGGTCTTATGGCGGAACGAGAACAGAGAGGAGATGACATGGGAAGCAGAGAAGGACATGAGGCAGAGGTATCCTCACTTATTCCCCACACCTCCAGGTAACTTACTTTCCTACTTGCTGGTTTTTAATTATCGTATTTGCTTAAGTGTTATATTGTGGCCGTGTGTGGCACTTGCAAACTGTTAAGTTGTGAGGTACTTTATCGTTAACTGTCTTAGGAAGGAACATTCGGGACGAATGTTTCTAAGGAGGGGAGAATGTTATACCCCGTATTTCCAGAGTATGTACGTGAGGACGGACGTACAAAAGTTTAGCCTTAGTTAGACACTTTGGACGAAAATATTGTGCACACCTATCAAAAAGAATCGTTTTTCGACGAAACGTTTTACAAAACTTGCGAAGGGAAAATTACGGCTATGTCATTTATATTTTTTGCGGATTTTTCCGAGAGACGAAATACTTTGGACCAACGAGAGGGCGACACTTGTCACCCTCTAATTGGCGGATGTGTGGGCGGCAATGGGACGAATTGGAGGTCTTGGAGTAGGTAGGATATTTGTGGTATTTTGTGTGGTAGTTGGATAAGGTACACATGGATGAATCCTCACCCTACACTTGCATAGCACTTGGCTTCATCTTGGCCATTGGTTGGCCTATAAATACCCCCCTAACTTGAAGGTTTTCTTCATCCACAAAATCATTTCTCCAAGTCTTGAAATTCTTGTCCCCTCTCTTGTAGTGTGTCGTCCAACACTCCCCCTCCCCTTGAGAAAGCCCTAGCCGAAACACCCCTCCCATAGCCTAGTGGCCGGCGAGTACACCCGGTAGAAAGTTGTCTTCCAAGTGTAGTTACTATTCCTAAATACCCTAGCCCAAATCCCGTTTAGTACTTAGTAGAAGTTGTGAAGAACTTCTAAGGGTTTCTTGGAGCTATCGGAGCGTGCAATTAGGAGCTAAACCTTGCTCAGGATCGACTTTTAACTTGGATAATTTTGGGCTTATCGAGGTAAATACTCTTGTCCTTCTATTGTAATTGGATATTACATGTAAGAATAGTTAAGACTTGAGTATAAGATACTTAGAAGGGTATTAAAGAAAGAATTGAACTGTAATTACACTGAAGGATATTACCGAAAAGAATTGAACTGTTATCACAGTAGAAGGGTATAAAAGAAGAATAATTGAACTGTACTTATATAGGACTGTTTTTACAGTAGACTTGAGTAGCTTGACGGGTAGGGAAGTGCTGCCCAATTTTCCGTAGAATAGAGAACCCTCTGCTTAGAACTGTTTACAGAATAGTCTAGACGTTGATAGACGTATTTGACTATTATAGGGTGATTCTCTGCGCGCGACATATTCGACTTGGCAGGTGGATTTCGCCAAGAAGGGATGTGATTCTCCCTATACTCTTGAGCATGATATTTTAAAATATATATATAGTACGGTAGACGTACGTGTGTTAACCGGACGTAGTTTTACGGCAATGTCTTTTGACTTAAGCCTGAATAATAAAAATCTTGAAGTCTTTCAAAAGAATTATAAAACATTTCAAAGAAGAAGAATATTTGATTCTTAAACAGAAAGCTTAAGAGTTATACTAGCTTTATGGGAAGTTAGGTATAACGACTTAAGAAAGATAAAAGGAACAGTTTTACTTATTTGTTTATCTTGTATTGACTTACAAACGTAGTAAGATGGTTTGATAAGTAAACATGTTATGATACTACGTGTGTTAGTGTCTTGTGATGTTATTCTTGTTGTGCTTACGTTGTTAAACGTTAAGGCTATTGTTATTATATCACATACCCGTGACTTGTTATCACAGGGCTTGCCACCCTTGATGCGGTCTATCGGCCTATGCGATCTGTGAGACTATGCGGGCTGCGGAGTTCGAGATTGATTCATTCGGGTGTTTTATCCGTCACGGGGATGCCTATGCGATCTATGTGACTATCGCGGTCTATGAGACTATGCGGTGCGAGTCGGGAGTGCAGGGGTAAGCTACCGTCGAGGAATACCTCATGCGGGTGCGTGTGTGACTTATGCGGATCGCGGAAGTCGAGATTAGGCACGCATAATGATACTATGGGCGATTGGCCTTGCCCGATCATTCGCGACCTAGAAAAGACCGTTACATTATATCTATTTTGCTCTTGTTTATGTTGTGGCAATATATGCGGTTAGGCTGGTTGTATTTGCAAATGGTTTTAAATACTTTGATTTTACTTGATGCTTTCTGATATCACATACTTGGTACTGTTATCGACCTCCTTCGAGGCTGCGTTCATGCCGCGGTAAGAGCAGGTGCTAGATCCGCATCCTTAGGATCTCTACTTTGGTGTCAGGAGCTCCATCTTCTCCGGAGGCTCGACTTTTGGTATGGTTCTCCCTGATGTTGTAGATATATTGTCACGACCCGAACCGGGCGTGATCGTGCCTACCGGGCACCTAGTGATACAACATCGGAGAAAACCAATGAAATAAAACTTAAACATGTAAATAGACATGGATTAAGATGAAAGAAAATAGGCCAACCAAAGCGGTTGCCTTTCAACATATATTTATATATAAACATTTGAATAGTTACAATCCTTACAACCACCTTGCAACGGTTGCTCTGGACCTCTAAGATTTATACAACAACTATGACGACGGGGCCGCCATACCACGAATGTACAAGGACCTCTGGACTCGAGGGTAACATACCAAAGATAAGCCTCCGAAGGCGGAGCTTCCCAAGACGCTTGAAATGAGATCTAAACGGGAATCGGCAGTAGGTGTACACTGCGGCATGAGCAGCGGCCGAAGGGTCGATACAACAAGTACCAAGTATGTGGCGTAAAAAATCTCAAGCGAAATCATAATAGTCTATATAAAGCGGGAGACATGTATGATAACCAAACTACGATTCACAACATAAAAGCGATTATGTCAGTAAAGGGACTCGCCTCAAAGTCATCCTCACGTACGTGGAACTTCTTCCTCACCGGCGATCTAGGTACAAATCATGTGATCGTATAACATGTCTCGGCCCATTTCATGGACCCGGTATAAGCGTGTGGGATACATTCGGTTCGTCCCATGAATCGGTAGTCGAGTGAAATACATTCGGATGAACCGTAGTCGAGTGAAATACATTCGGATGAGCCGTGGTCGAGTGAAATACATTCGGATGAGCCGGTAGTCGAGTGTAATACATTCCCGGATGAACCGGTAGTCGAGTGAAATACATTCCCGGATGAACCGGTAGTCGAGTGAAATACATTACTTGCACAACAAGGCTATCACACGTAACATGGTCAAGTTTCACAACAACAAGCATAGGCAAGTTATACACAACTCAAGGTACTCTCATTTTATGTCAAAGTCTGATTTTAACCTAAAGTACTACGTCGTTAAATTCCTTTAAGAGATTCATTCCTTTTATAAAAGTCACCCGATACGTAGTATATAAAAATGTGTGACTTATATCTTTTAAGTAAACCAAAACAACTTTCATACTTTCCTTTTTAAGACCAAACTAAGGTAATACCATGCCTTCTTTTTGGACCAAAATACTTCTCTTTTAAAAGTCAAGTTACCACATTAAAACAAATGATAAAACCCTTCTTTTGTTTTCATAAAGTCGTTATAACCAACTTCCCATAAAGCTGTTATAACACTTTATGTTTTAAACCAATAGAAGACAACACAATGCCTTTCTTTTCCCTAAAGTTCCAGTTTGCCTAATTTCAATTACGCAAGTTTCTTTTTAGAAAAGTTTCATAGCTCAATGTCTTAATCTCTTTTAAAACAATTGAGTAACGTTTGCCATAGACGAGTAGGTTATTCTTGTTCATAATCAATCTTATTAAGCAGCCATGATCTAGGAAATGTAATATCATTTTGTCTTATCTTAGCTTCTATGCAGATGGAGGTTTCTACTATTTTTAATACTTCATTATTCAAAACATTTTCCTTTGTTACGCTGCAGTGGTTTGTCGATACACATTCTGATTTCCGAAATCAGTAAAACATTATTCCTTTTAAAAACCACGTACCCATTACTCACGAATGAGGTTTCACACAAAACTCATATTAATTCATTTAAGTTAAGTCTCTTATCTTATAAGATCAAGTCTCTTAACTTCTAACATCAGTAAACCATTTTCTTTACCTCTCTTAAGACGTTATACCTAACTCCCCATAAAGCTAGTATAACTCTTTTTAAAACCTTTAAAACCAAGTGTTACTCTTCTTTCAAAAATGGTTTCTTAACATTTGAAATACATTCAAGGTTCTTATTATTCAGGCTTAAGTCAGAAGACATCGTCGTATAACTATGTTCAATTAGCACGACGTCATCTTAGTACTATATATTATTCAGGCTTAAGTCAGAAGACATAGCCGTATAACTATGTTCAATTAGCACACGTACGTCTATCGTACTATATATTATTCAGGCTTAAGTCAAAAGACATTGCCGTATAACTATGTTCAATTAGCACACGTACGTCTACCGTACTATATATTATTCAGGCTTAAGTCAGAAGACATCGCCGTATAACTATGTTCAATTAGCACACGTACATCTATCATACTATATATTATTCAGGCTTAAGTCAAAAGACATTGCCGTATTATATACATCTTCCTTTAAAATATCATGCTCAAGAGTATAGGAAGAATCACATACCTCGCGACGATTATCGACTATAAGCAAATCGCTCACGCTATAACCCGCTTAGCCTGGTCCACCTTCTAAGTAGCCCATGCTACTTGCGAACATTCAACCAATAAAGGTTATCGATCTCTTGTATATACACTATGTAAATGCTTTAACTTCTACTTATTCTTCGATGTGATTTGATTCAAGTCTATTCTGTAATATCCTTATTACAGTTCAATTCTCTTCTATGAATCTTATATTCATTTCTATTCAACTACGATATGTAATTCCCAATTACAATAGAAGGGCGATGAGTATTTACCTCGATAAGCCCAAAATTATCCGAGTTTAATGTCGCTCACGAGCAACGCTTAGCTCTACTCAGAGTGCTCAATCCGCTCCAAACAACCCTTAGAAGTTCTACACAACTTCTACTTAACACTTCAACCGACTATGAAGGTTTTCCTTAGGGTTTCGTTTAGTGGCTAAAGGAAGTATAATAGTATTTGGGCTTTTGTATAAGTGTAACCTTGGGAATACTACAAGGTATTTGGACCAAGGTATTTGGGCATTATAACAATACTTGGAGAGTATTTCTATACCACAAAAAGGGGGGTATTTATACGAGACAACTAGGCTTGGGGGGGTACCCCTCGGCTAGAGCACCTGAGGGAGGTATTTCTCTCGGCCAAAAGGCCTCACAAAGGGGGAGGGGGGACTCTTGGACGAAATGCAACACTAAGGGGGGGGAGGAAGAGAGCTTTCAAGGCTTAGGAAAATTTAGGATGAAGAAGTCTTCCAAAGGGGGTATTTATAGGTCAAGAAATGGCCAACCAATGGCCAAGATTCATCAGTGTTAGGCAAGTGTAGGGCTAGGATTAAGCCATGTGCACCTTATCCATCTACCACCAACTTGCACAAATATCCTACCAACTCCCTTGGCCCCCTTTGCGTCCACTTCCAATTGAGGGTGACAAGTGTCGCCTCTCGTTGATCCAAAATGTTTCGTCTCGGAAAAATCCGCAAAAATAAATGACATAGCGGAATTTTCCCTTATGAGTTTAGTAAAGCGTTTAGTCGAAAAATGACTCTTTTGGCACTTGTGCCTAAATTTTCGAATCTTGCCAACTTTAAGGCTCAAATTATAATCGCACGCCCTACGCATACTGCGGAAATACGGGGTATAACATTCTCCCCTCCTTAGAAACATTCGTCCCGAATGTTCCTTCTCAAGACGGATAACGAAGAAGTTCCTTTAACAAGTTGTCAACGCCACACTTGGCCACAAAATAATACACTTCTCTTCCTTCCTTACTCGTCGTACCCTTCTCGAACACTTGAATTCTTCCAGTGTGCGTACCACACCTCAGTCATCGCTTTAGTTCCCGAAACTTTGGAGTCACCACCTCCAACCTTGGTCATCTTACTAGCTCCACTTTCCTCTAAGGCCATCCCCGGCCTTCACGAACCGATTCTGGTCGAACATATCCACGAACTCATACGATGGTCATCTAAACCTGGGCCTAACACCCTCGTGACCCTACCACCTGGCGGGACCACCCAGAGCTGACCCCACCTCGAAACAGGCCGCGGGTTGGCCCTCAACATGGCCCCAACCCGACCCACTTAACGCATCACGCTCTTGTTCCCCGATCTGGAACAATCTTACCTCTACAGGTCATGAAAGCTACCACTTCCATTGCACACTACCCAGGGACCTTATCACACAAAACGTTCTAGGCATAAAAATGCACTCCGACAAGGATCACTTGCAAAATCTGGTACTCAAGACGGCCTTACATCTAAGGTCTCAACTGTAATATTCTAAGGTTCATCATTTTCTCACCCTCAAGCTTACCCTTCTCACTAACCAGGTTCTACATCACATTTTAGCACAAAGCTATCCGAACATAACACTAAACACATCATCACAACATCAATACATACAAAACTCTAGAGGGTTAAGGATATACCTGAACCTACCGCTCCACTCTAATCATAGGCCTGCCCTGCAGGGCGCATAGTTGTAGAAGGCGATGAACCTGCCACTGATCCGGTAGGCCGCGCCAAGCTGCCGGTACATCTCCTATAAGCACAGTCTCTCGTCACATGTCACGACGGCGCGCGGTGAAGCAAGCACCGGTAAAAAAGCGACATTCCCGGGATGATGTTTGCCACATCGTGCACCGAGGGGACATGAATCCTGGCTAGCACTCACGTATACCGTGAACCGAAGCCACGGAGCTCGACCAGCTCGAATACCGAGCGTCACGAAGGCGCGGAGGACCACTGCATCTTGGCGGAGTACATAACTAACACTTCTTGGCGGTCCGCCTCGAAAGTTACCAAAGGACCCTGCTGTCTTGGCCCTCTTCTGCTGATCTCGGTCATTTCGTCGACCTCTCCGTGCCTCACATCCTAGTGCATGAGCTTGCATGCGGGCAATGTCCATGCCCGGCTGAAGAGCTACACCGCAAGCCTCGCCAGTAATCATCTAGCCCGCGACGTGGCGGTGTACTCATCCTCCATATCGGCTACTCTGAGGGACATACCGAGCTAACGAGTCGAACTCCACATTGTACTCTCTAACCGTCCGTCCGTTCTGCCGCAACACCAAAAATCTGTCGGCCCGAGCCCTCCTCATCTGTGGCGGCAAGAAGTGTGCAAGAAATGCCTTTGAGAACTCGTCCCATAAAGCCGGAAGTGCATTCTCTCCCCGGGACAGCTCCCACGAATCAAACCAATCGACTGCGGTATCACGCAGCCGATGCGAACCTAGGACCACTGACTCGGTATCCGATGCCTTGATCACTCTCGCGACCAGAATCGCCGGATGAACTCTGCGGATCATCCTCGTGCCTCGACCCATAAAACTCGCGGGTTACACCTCGTAAAATCCGTAGTCTCAGCCCATGCGCTCGGGGGTGAACTACGGGTGCTACTGGGACTGGAACTGCTGCATCCAGCCTATCCTCATATCTGGCCACGACCCTGGCCAGTAACTGGGCCATCTCTTTGTACCCCATCTCATCTGCTCCAGGATGTGGGACTGGAGGCTCAGGTACTGTAGTCTCCGCAGACCAGCTGCGCTCTACTCTTTGGTCTTTGTGGCGTCGCGAAACCCGCCGTCGGAAGCACTGCTCAGTCTTGGCCGGGCTGCGCCTCGTACTCCTCAGTATCTCACTAATGACTCCTCGATCGCTTTGCCCATCGGGCTCAGGTTGCACTACGCGGAGGCATAAGCGGTAAAGGAAAGGAATACGTCGGAGGGTCCAACTTATCACACAGCTCTAAGGCACGATCTCAGAATGAGAAGAATGGAAACCAATCCTAAATGTCCATAGCCTCACGATTATAGATGTGGTGCACAACACACGATAATCAAGACTCTACTAGACACGATGCGTAGACACTTTCCGAGGACTAATCGCTCGATACCACTTTGTCACGACCGAACCAGGGCGTGGTCGTGCCTACCCGGCACCCTAGTGATACAACATCGGAGAAAACCGTGGAAATAAAACTTAAACATGTAAATAGACATGGATTAAGATGAAAGAAAATAGGCCAACCAAAGCGGTTGCCTTTCAACATATATTTATATATAAACATTTGAGCGATTACAATCCTTACAACCCCGCCCGATTACTCTGCACCTCTAAGATTTATACAACAACTATGACGGGACGGGGCCCGCCATACCACGAATGTACAAGGACCTCTGCACTCGGGTAACATACCAAAGATAAGCCTCGAAGGCGGAGCTTCCCAAGACTGAAATGAGATCCTAAACGCGGAATCGACGGTAGGTGTACTTCTACCTGCGGCATGAACGCAGCCCCCCGAAGGAGGTCAGTACAACAAGTACCAAGTATGTGAAACTGTAAAATACTGAAAACGAAATCATAATAGTCTATATAAAGCAGGAGACATGTATGATAACCAAACTACAGTTCACAATATAAAAGCGATTATGTTAAGTCGAGGACTCACGCCACCAAAGTCATCCCTCGTACGTGGAACTTCTTCCTCACTGCCGGCAGTCTAGGTACAAATCATGTGATACGTATAACATGTCTCGGCCCATTTCATGGACCCAGTATAGAAACGTGTTGGATACATTCCCGGTTCGTCCCATGACCGTGAGTCGAGTGAAATACATTCGGATGAGCCGGTAGTCGAGTGAAATACATTCCGGATGAACCGGTAGTCGAGTGAAATACATTCGGATGAACCGGTAGTCGAGTGAAATACATTACTTGCACAACAAGGCTATCACGTAACATTGTCAAGTTTCACAACAACAAGCATGGCAAGTTATACACAACTCGGGTACTCTCATTTTATGTCAATGTCGGATTTTAACCTAAAGTACTACGTACATTAAATTCCTTTTAAGAGATTCATTCCTTTTATAAAAGTCACCCGATACCCGTAGTATATAAAAATGTGTGACTTATATCTTTTAAGTAAACCAAAACAACTTTCATACTTTCCTTTTTAAGACCAAACTAAGGTAATACCATGCCTTCTTTTTGGACCAAAATACTTCTCTTTTAAAAGTCAAGTTACCACATTAAAACAAATGATAAAAACCTTCTTTTGTTTTCATAAAGTCGTTATAACCAACTTCCCATAAAGCTGGAATAACACTTTATGTTTTAAACAATAGAAGACAACACAATGCCTTTCTTTTCCTAAAGTTCGGTTTGCCTAATTTCAATTACGCAAGTTTCTTTTTAGAAAAGTTTCATAGCTCAATGTCTTAATCTCTTTTAAAACAATTGAGTAACGTATGCCATAGGCGAGTAGGTTATTCTTGTTCATAATCAATCTTATTAAGCAGCCATGATCTAGGAAATGTAATATCATTTTGTCTTATCTTAGCTTCTATGCAGATGGAGGTTTCTACTATTTTTAATACTTCATTATTCAAAACATTTTCCTTTGTTACGCTGCAGTGGTTTGTCGATACACATTCTGATTTCTGAAATCAGTAAAACATTATTCCTTTTAAAAACCACGTACCCATTACTCACGAATGAGGTTTCACACAAAACTCATATTAATTCATTTAAGTTAAGTCTCTTATCTTATAAGATCAAGTCTCTTAACTTCTAACATCAGTAAACCATTTTATTTACCTCTCTTAAGACGTTATACCTAACTCCCCATAAAGCTAGTATAACTCTTTTTAAAACCTTTAAAACCAAGTGTTACTCTTCTTTCAAAAATGGTTTCTTAACATTTGAAATACATTCAAGGTTCTTATTATTCAGGCTTAAGTCAGAAGACATCGCCGTATAACTATGTTCAATTAGCACACGTACGTCTACCGTACTATATATTATTCAGGCTTAAGTCAGAAGACATCGCCGTATAACTATGTTCAATTAGCACACGTACGTCTATCGTACTATATATTATTCAGGCTTAAGTCAAAAGACATTGCCGTATAACTATGTTCAATTAGCACACGTACGTCTACCGTACTATATATTATTCAGGCTTAAGTCAGAAGACATCTCCGTATAACTATGTTCAATTAGCACACGTACGTCTATCGTACTATATATTATTCAGGCTTAAGTCAAAAGACATTGCCGTATTATATACATATTCCTTTAAAATATCATGCTCAAGAGTATAGGAAGAATCACATACCTCGCGACGATTATCGACTATAAGCAAATCGCTCCACGGCTATAACCCTAGCTTTGGTCCACCTTCTAAGTAGCCCATGCTACTTGCAGAACATTCAACCAATAAAGGTTATCAGTCTACTGTATATACAGTCCTATGTAAGTACAGTTTAACTTCTACTTATTCTTCTGATGTGATTTCAGTTCAAGTCTATTCTGTAATATCCTTCTATTACAGTTCAATTCTCTTCTATGAATCTTATATTCATTTCTATTCAACTACGATATGTAATTCCCAATTACAATAGAAGGACAGTAGTATTTACCTCGATAAGCCCAAAATTATCCGAGTTTAATGTCGCTCCTGAGCAACGCTTAGCTCCTACTCCGAGTGCTCCAATCCGCTCCAAACAACCCTTAGAAGTTCTACACAACTTCTACTTAACACTTCAACCGACTATGAAGGTTTTCCTTAGGGTTTCGTTTAGTGGCTAAAGGAAGTATAATAGTATTTGGGCTTTTGTATAAGTGTAACCTTGGGAATACTACAAGGTATTTGGACCAAGGTATTTGGGCATTATAACAATACTTGGAGAGTATTTCTATACCACAAAAGGGGGGTATTTATACGAGACAACTAGGCTAGGGGTACCCCTGGCTAGGAGCACCTGAGGGGAGGTATTTCTCTCGGCCAAAAGGCCTCATGAGGGGAGGGGGGACTCTTGGACGAAATGCAACACTAAGGGGGGGCGTGGAAGAGAGCTTTCAAGGCTTAGGAAAATTTTAGGATGAAGAAGTCTTCCAAAGGGGGGGGTATTTATAGGTCAAGAAATGGCCAACCAATGGCCAAGATTCATCCAAGTGTTAGGCAAGTGTAGGGCTAGGATTAAGCCATGTGCACCTTATCCATCTACCACACCAACTTGCACAAATATCCTACCAACTCCCCTTTGACCCCTTTGTCGTCTCTCGGAAAAATCCGCAAAAAAATAAATGACATAGCCGGAATTTTCCCTTCGCAAGTTTAGTAAAACGTTTCGTCGAAAAACGACTCTTTTCGGCACTTGTGCCTAAATTTTCGAATCTTGCCAACTTTAAGGCTCAAATTATAATATGTACGCCCTTACGTACATACTCTGGAAATACGGGGTATAACATATATGTACATTCAGGGTATGGCGAGGCCCTGTCCCGCCATAGTTGTTTACATTCCTAAGTGCAGTAGTCATGTTGTAAAGTTGGGATGTAACTGTTCACTCTTTATATATATATGCGAAAGGCAACCTTTTTCTCAGATAAACTGTGTCTTATGTTACAATTGTTTCATGTCTTGTTTTATATTCCGCTGATTACTCTGATGTATGTCTACTTGGGTGCCCGGTGAGGCACGATCCGAACCTCGGGCGGTCGTGACATTACTCTTCTTTCAAAAACGATTCTTAATTCTTTTGAAATCCTTCAAGATTCTTATTATTTAAAACTCAAGTCAAAAGACATCGAAGTAAAACCCCGTTCAGTCAACACACGTACGTCTACCGTACTACTATATATATATTCTTTTAAAATATCATGCTCAAGAGGATAGGAAGAATCACATACCTTCTCGGCGAAATCCACCTGCCAAGTCGAATATGTCGCGCGCAGAGTATCAGCCTATAATAGTCAAATACGTCTATCAACGTCTAGACTACTCTGTAGAATATTCTAAGCAGAAGGTGCTTATTGTTACGGAAAATCGGGCAGCACTTCCCTAACCGTCAAACTACACAAGTCTACTGTAATACAGTCCTATGTAATTACAGTTCAATTTTCTTCTTTTATACCATCCTTTTATATCTTATACTTATTTATAAACTACTATATGTAATCTCCAATTACAATAGAAGGACAAAGATATTTACCTCGATAAGCCCAAAATTATCCAAGATTAAAGTCTATCCTGAGCAAGGTTTAGCTCCTATTCTGTACGCTCCAATTCGCTCCAAGAAACCCTTAGAAGTTCTATACAACTTCTACTTAATACTTCAACCAACAATGAAGATTTTCCTAGGGTTTCATTTTGTGACTAAGGGATATAAGGTAGCATTTCCGGGCTTTTTAGTATAGAGGTAACCTTGGAATACTACAAGGTATTTGGCTAAGGTATTTTGGAATGATAACAATACTTGGAGAATACTTTTCTACCAAGGGGTATTTCACGAGAACTATCAGAAGGGGATACTTGGTAGGGCCTTCTCGAGGAGGGTGGTTTGGACGAGAGCTTCAAGAGGAAGGGGGAAGGATTTTAAGACTTAGAAATTATTTTGTGGATGAAGAAGTCTTCAACTAAGGAGGGGGTATTTATAGGACAACCAAGGGCCAAGATTAAGGCAAGTGGAGGGCAAATGGAGGGTGGGGATTTGGGCAAGTGTAACCTTATCCATCTACTCCATAAATATCACAAAAATATCCTACCTAACCTTGACCAATGTTCAAGGCCTTAAAAACGTGCACCCAATTCGTCCACTCTACCGCCCACTTGAGGGTGACACTTGTCGCCCTCTCGTTGGTCCAAAATATTTTATCTCACGGAAAAATCCGCAAAAATAATAAATGTCGCAACCGTAATTTGTCCTTCGCAAGGTTCGGAAAACTTTTCGTCGGAAAACAATTCTTTCGTTAGTTGTGCACAAATTGCGTCCCTTATGCCTAACTAAGGCTTAAACTTTTGTACGTACGTCCTCACATACATACTCTGGAAATACGGGGTATAACAGCTTCCATTATTTGTATTACCCCATGGTCATGCTTATACGATGTGGGATTCCGGGGCATGCGACCACGAGAGATACTCGCTGACATGCTTATACGATGTGGGATTAGGGCATGTGACGAGGCGGGTTAGATTCCCGGATTTGTTTGTATTACCCCATGGTCATGCTTATACGATGTGGGATTCCGGGGCATGCGACCACGAGGGATACTCCTTGGACATGCTTATACGATGTGGAATTCCGGGGCATGTGACCAGGAGGCGGGTTAGATTCCCGGATTTGTTTGTATTACCCCATGGTCATGCTTATACGATGTGGGATTCCGGGGCATGCGACCACGAGGATACTCATGGACATGCTTATACGATGTGGGATTCCGGGGCATGTGACCAGGAGGCGGGTTAGATTCCCGGATTTGTTTGTATTACCCCATGGTCATGCTTATACGATGTGGGATTCCGGGGCATGCGACCACGAGGGATATTGTTATTATGACTTGGTGTTCAGGTATGCCTATTGGTGTTATATTATATCATGGACTGCCGGCAGTGAGAAAGGATTCCACGGGCATGATTGATATTATGGGCGTGAGACCCATGGTTATATTTTAGTAATGACTTTGAGGGCATGCGTCCCTGACTTGATATGACTGCTTATGTATTGTGTACTGTAGGATTGGCTATCATACATGTCTCCTGTTTTGTTTAGACTGTTATGATTTCATTACAGTACTTACTGTTTCACATACTTGGTACATTCTTCGTACTGACCTCCTTCGGGGGGCTGCGTTCATGCCGCAGGTTTAGGTACGCAGTTTGGTGATCTGCAGGTGTAGGACCCTGCTCAGAGTTTTTGGATAGCTCCCTCTGTTCAGGAGTTTATCTTTTTGGTATAATTCCTTGATCTGAGCTTTTATGCGGTCATGTGCAGCGGGGCCTTGTCCCGTCATATTTCAGTAAAACTCTTAGAGGTCTGTATTCATATTGTTATACCCCATATTTTCCAGAGTATGTATGTGAGGACGTACGTACATTTGTACAAACCCTAATTAGGTTTAGGATGAAATGGTGAACTTTCGACGGAAAAGATTCTGAACCTTGTGAAGGAAATTCTACGTTTTTAATATTTTAACCGATTACGAATTTTTCCGAGAGACGAAATATTTTGGACCAATAGGAGGGCGACATGTGTCACCCTTAGTTGGCATGGGTTGGACGAAAATGTTGGCCAAGTGGACAAGGTCAAATGGTCAAGTCTTGAAAGTTATTTCTTTGGGTGAGTGGGGGTAGGTAGGAAGGCCTTGTTGGACGTTTTTTGTGCCTAGTGGAAGGCCACATGGCTCTTTGTTGTGGGGGACATATGTCCCAATGTTGTGGTGGACATATGTCCCAAGGTTATGGTGGACACTTGGTTGGAAGACCTCTTACTTCACATGGATCCAAATCTCCACCCTACATTTGCTTGAATCTTGGCCATTGGAGGGCCTATAAATACCCCCCTTAAGTGCAAGACTTCTTCATCCACAAAAACACTTTCCAAGTCTCAAAATCCCTCCCCCTTGTTAGTAGTTCTCGTCCAAAGTTTCCCCCCCTTAGAAGAAGCTCTCGTCAAAACAAACCCCTTGCCTTGTTGTCTCGTCAAACACCCCCTTGGTAGAAAATATTCTCCAAGTATTGTTACTATTCCAAAAATACCTTAGCCAAATACCTTGTAGTATTCCAAAGTCACCTCTATACTAAAATCCCGGAATTACTACCTTATATCCATTAGTCACTAAACGAAACCCTAAGGAAAAATCTTCATAGTTGGTTGAAGTATTAGTAGAAGTTGTTTGGAAACTTCTAAGGGTTTCTTGGAGCTATCGGAGCGTGCAGAATAGGAGCTAAACCTTGCTCAGGATCGACATTTATCTTGGTTAATTTTGGGCTTGTCGAGGTAAATATCTTGTCCTTCTATTGTAATTGGAGATTACATACTGTAGTATAGAATTGAGTATAAGACGTATAGAAGGATGGTATAAAAGAAGAGAATTGAATCAGATTACATGGGACTGTAATTACTGAGACTTGTGTAGTTTAACGGTAGGGAAGTGCTGCCCGATTTTCCGTAGAATAGAGAACCCTCTGCTAGATTATTCTACGAGTAGTCTGACGCGTTGATAGACGTATTTGCCTATTATAGGTTGATACTCTGCGCGCGACATATTCGACTTGGCTGGTGGATTTCGCCGAGGAGGTATGTGATTCTTCCTATCCTCTTGAGCATGATATTTTAAAATATATATATAGTACGGTAGACGTACGTGTGTTAACTGAACATGGTTTTACTTGACGTCTTTTGACTTGAGTCTAAATAATAAGAACCTTGAAGTATTTCAAAGGAATTATGAATCATTTTTGAAAGAAGAGTAATACTTGATTTTTAAACAAAAAGCTTAAGAGTTATACTAGCTTTATGGGAAGTTAGGTATAACGACTTGAGAAAGATAAAAGGAACGATTTACTTATTTGTTTATGAAAGTCTTGTATTGATTTCTGAAAAGTGTAGTAAGATGGTTTGATAAGTAAACATGTTATGATGCCACGCGTGTTAGTGTCTTGTGATGTTGTGTAAGGGGGTTATTCTTGTTGTGCTTACGTTGTTAAACGTTAAGCCCGTTGTACTGTTATTATATCACATACCCCCTTGACTTGTTATACCGAGGGCTTGCCACCCTTGATGCGGGTCTATACGGCCTATGCGAGTCGCGAGTTCCATGATTGATCATTCCGGGTGTATTATCCCGATGCGAGGAATGCCTCATGCGGTCTGTGTGACTATGCGGTCTATGTGACTATGCGGACTGCGGGAGTCCAGGAGGATACCGCGGGTTAGCTACCCCCGATGCGAGGAATACCTACGCGGTGCGTGCGTGACTATGCGGACTGCGGAAGTTCCAGGATTAGGCTCGCATAATGATACTATGGGCGATTGGCCTTGCTTCGATCATTAGCGGCCTAGAAAAGACCAGTTATGTTATATCTATTTTGCTTTTGGTTATGTTGTGGCACTATGTGCGGTTACATTGGTTGTTTCGTACATATTTGTAAAATTGTTTTTAAAATGGTATGATTTCATTTAAAGTACTTTACAGTTTCACATACTTGGTACCTGTTGTTCTGACCTTCTTCGGGGGGCTGCGTTCATGCCGCATGTAAAGGGAAGCAGGTAGCGGATCCTCAGTTTTAGGATCTTTTCTCTGGTGTCAGGAGCTCCATTTCTCCGGAGGCTCGACTTTTGGGTATGATCTCCCTGCGTTGTAGATATTTTTCTGTACATTCAGGGTATGGCGTGGCCCTGTCCCGCCATAGTTGTTTACTTCCTTAGAGATCTGTAGTCCTATTGTAAAGTTGGGATGTATCGCGGACTTGGTACATATATATTTCTTAGAAAGGCAACTTTTCTCGAATAAACTGCTTCTCACTTCATATTGTTCATGTCTTGTTTTATATTCCACGATTACTCGATGTATGACTACTTGGGTGCGGGTAAGGCACGATCCACGAGCCGAACGGTCGTGACAAAAGTGGTATCGAGCGATTAATCCTCGGAAAGTGTCTACGGCCGTGTCAGTAGAGTCTTGATTATCGATGTGTTGTGCACCACATCTATAATCGAGAGGTCAGCAGGACATTTAGGATTGGTTTCCATTCTTCTCATTCTGAGATCGTGCCTTAGAGCTGTGTTATAAGTTGGACCCCTCTGACGTATTTCGTTTTTACCAGTTATGCCTCCGCGCAAGGCAACCCAGGCCCAGAGCTGCTAGTAGGATACAGAGGAGTACGAGGGCGCAGGCTCGGTCATTACTTGAGATAGTGCTTCAGACGGCGAGTTTTGCGACGCCGCCAGCCCCAACAGAGTTTAGAGCCGCAGCAGTGGCTGCTGAGACCACAGTACCTGAACCTCCAGTTCCACAGCCTGGAGCAGAGGAGATGGGTTACAAAGAGATGGCGATTCATCGCCGTGATCATGGCAAACACGAGGATAAATTTGGATGCAGAGTTCCAAAGAGCACCGTGGTTCACCCTAGATCGGACATTTTGAGACTACGGGATTGTCTGAGTTGTAGCCCGCCAGAGTTTTATGGTTCGAGGCACGAGGGCGATCGCAGGAGTTCATCCGACGATTCTGACGGATCATGAGTGATCAAGGCTTGAGACCGAGTCGGTGGTCTTAGGTTCGCATCACCGCGTGATCTGCAATGATCGTTTGATTCGTGGGAGTTGTCGGGAGAGTATGCACCGCCGTATGGGACGAGTTCTCAGGGGCATTTCTTGCGCATTTCTTGCCTCCACAGATGAGGAGGGCTCGGGCCTATAGATTCTTGACATTGAGGCAGACCGGGCGTACGGTTCGGGAGTACAATGTGGAGTTTGACTCATTAGCTCGGTACGTCCCCGCATTAGTAGCCGACATGGAGGACGAGTGCACCGCCACGCCACCGCTCGATGACTACTTGGCGAGGCTTGTTCGGTGTGGCTCTTCAGCCGGGCATGGACATTGCCCGCATGCAGGCTTATGCACTTGGATGTGAGGAGCGGAGGGGTCGACGGAATGACCGAGATCGCCAAGAGGCCAGTCGGCAGGTCGCTGGTAACTTTCGAGGCGCATCGCCTCGGAAGCGGAGTTAGTTATGTACCTCCGCCAGTACAGAGTGGTCCTCCACAGTCTTCGGGACGTTCGGGGTATTCGAGCTGGTCGAGCTCGTGGCTTCGTTTCTGATATACATGGGTTCTAGCCGCGAGATTCATGTCCCCTCGGTGTGCGATGTGGCGGCGTCATCCCGGGGAATGTCGTCTTTTTACTGGTGCTTGTTTCACCTGCGGCCGTCAGGGCCATGTGACGAGAGACTGTGCTTATAGGAGGGGTACAGGCAGAATGACGCAGCCTACCGGGTCAGTGGCAGGTTCATCGCCTTCTATAGCTATGCGCCCGGCAGGGCAGGATTATGATTAGAGCGAAGAAGGGAAAGTGAAGCAGATGATATATGTATATTCTTACCCCTCTAGAGATTAGTATGCTTGATATGATGATCGTGATTAAGAGTTATGTTCAGATAGCATTGTGTTAATTGCGTTAGAAGACAAGGTTAGTTAAAAGGGTAAGATTGGGGACAGGGAAATTATAAGCCTTAGAATTTTATACGTGGAGACCTTAGAGGCAAGGCCATCTGGAGTAAAAGATTTATTTTTATGTTTGACCCTTATCGGAGTGCATAGTTGTCACGACCCGTTCCGGGGCCCGTGACTGGTGCCTTACCCCGGGCACCCTAGTGATACAACATCAGAGTAATCAGCGGAACATAGAACACATACATGAAACAAATGAAGTATAAACAGTAATCTGAGGAAAACTTGCCTTTCGGCATATATATATACAACGACTTTTTCAATATGAACAGTTTAATCCTTTTTACAAACCCTGCCCACAACAGTACTACAGACCTCTAAGAAATGATACAACAATGACGGGACAGGGCCCCGCCATACCCCTGAATGTAAACACCTACAACAACAGGGGACTATACCACTGATAAGCCTCCGGAGAAACGGAGCTTTCCCAAACGCTGAACTGTGACCCTAAGAGCGAGGATCAATGACTGGTGTACCTTTACCTGCGGCATGAACGCAGCCCCCCGAAGGAGGTCAGTACAACAGGTACCGAGTATGTGAAACTAAAAATAAATACTGTAAGTGAAATCATAGTAGTCTATACAAAGCAGGAGACATGTATGATAACCAAACTACAGTTCACAATAAGCAGTCATGTCAAGTCAGGGACTCACGCCCTCAAGTCATCACTCAAATTTAACAATGGGTCTCACGCCCACAACATCAATCGTGCCCGTGGAATACCTTCCTCACCGCCTAGATTTATGATATACAAGCACCAAGGAATACACATGAACACGGTCCCACCGTGTCTAATAAAATAGGTACAGGTAAATGCGAAGGCATAGCCAACTACTAACACCCACGGTACCAACAAGGTCATAAGTCGTGTCATGATATATCTGTCTGCATCACATGATAAAAGCGGTCACTCGCAAAGATATCAAATGTGCGCGTCTAGCCCCAGAACTCTCGCGACTCCGCGCATAGGCGGTCGAGATAGGCCCGCATGAGGTATAACCCGCATCGAGGGTAGCTACTCCGGCATCGCCCCGACTCGCGATCCGCATAGCCACAAGGACCGCGTGACCACAAGGGCCGCGACACTAACCGGAGCTCCGTAGCTCGCATGGATCTCCCGACCCGCATGAGGTATTCTCGAATCATGGTCCTGCATCACCGAGTCTACCCGCATCGAGGCGACAACCTCCTGACACAAGTCAAGGTGAGTGGTATAATAACAACATAACGGCTGATAGTCAAACAACTTTAAGCGCGGTCGAGGGGAACACCCTTTTACACTAACATCACAAGATACTAACACACGTAGCATCCTAACATGTTTACTTTATCAAATCAACAAGAAAGTATTACAAGGCTACCACAAACCAATACAATCAAGTTATTCACACAAGGTACTTTCTACTAACAAGTTCGGGTATCTATCCCCAAAGTACTTCACATTTAAATCTTTAAAAGATCTGCTTTCTTTCACATAAGTCACACAATACCCGTAGTATAAAATAGAGTGATCGTCCTTTTAAGAAAACTAAAACTCTTACCTTTGTAAAATCAAGTAACAACATTATTTTCCAAACGTCCAAGTTTGCCTAATTTCAAATGTTCACGTTTCTTATTTTAGAAAGGTTTCGTAGTTCATGGTCTTATTCATTTAAGAATATCATTCTCTTTTAAACAATCTGAGAAACATAAGCCTTATGTGAGTGGGATATTTTTGTTTATAACAATCTTATTACAGCAGCCATGATCTAGGAAATATCATTTTGTCTCATCTTAGCTTCTATGCAGATGGAAGTTTCTACTGGTTTTAATAATACTTAATTATTCAATACATTTTCCTTTATTAACGCCGCAGTGGTTTGTCGACACATCTCGATTTCAAATCAAGAAACATTATCCCTTTTAAAAATCAAGTACTCATTACTCACGAATGAGGTTTCACACAAAATTCATATAATTCATTTAAGTTAAGTCTCTTATCTTACAAGATCAAGTCCCTTAACTTCTAAAATAAATAAAGCGTTCGTTGTATCTCTCTTAAGCCGTTATACCTAACTTCCCATAAAGCTAGTATAACACTTAAGATTTTAAAACCAAGCATTATTCTTTCTTTAAAATGATTCTCAAATCTTTTGAAATACTTCAAGTTCTTTATTATCACATAACAAGTCAGTTATAGTTCAAATCAGTTACCTTTTAAAACCCACAAAGTGTTTTCTTACCTACATAAAGCTGTTATAACCAACTTCCCATAAAGCCGTTATAACACTTTATGTTTTAAACCAATCAAACACATTTAGCAGATGTACGTCTACCGTACTACATAGTTCACACATATCATGCTAGAAGAGATAGGAAGAGGTTCACATACCTCGCGACGATTATCGACTAATAGCAAAATGCTCCGAGTACCTCAAACCGTCGACTACTCCTTAGTCCAGAAGATTACGTCACACGTAGCACTTCAACCTATAAGGCCACAAGGCGCTTATTAAAATCTAGATCTTAACGTAGAATATTCTACGTAAAATTCGCAAAGACCTCCCGCAACCGCTGCGTAAATCTCTCTCTATCAAGTCGGCTACCAAGCCAACCGCGGGGTTATACATCTTACCGACGGGTATAATTCTACTATACAAGAATACTACAAGTCTCATGTAATACACCCTATGTAATTACGATTCGGATTCTTTATTCTTCAGGCTTAAGTCAAAAGACATTGCCAACAACTACGTTCAGTTCTATATATAGTATACTTCAACTATATATTTTAACAGACATGTAATTTCCAATTACAATAGAAGGTCAAGAATATTTACCTCGATAAGCCCAAAATTATCCGAGTTTAAAGTCGATCCTTAGCAATGCTTCGCTCCTACTCCGGGTGCTCCAACCCGCTCCAAACAACCCTTAGAAGTTTTACTCAACTTCTTAATAATACTCCAACCAACTATGGAGATTTTCCTTAGGGTTTCGTTTAGTGACTGAAGGAAGGTATAATAGTATTTCTGGGCTTTTCGTATAGAGATAACTAGTGGGATACAACAAGGTATAAGGCTAAGGTATTGTGGGCATTATAACAATACTTGGAAGACAACTTTCTACCAAGGGGGAGGGGGTACCCCTCGGCCAACCCCACTAGGAGGGGAAGGGTTCTCGTGAGAGCCACTAGGCAAGGGAGGGACACCTCTCGGCCAAGAGGCCTCACGAAAAGGGGGAGGGAGAAGGCTCACAAGACTTAGGCATTTTGGATGAAGAAGTCCTCAACCTTAAGGGGGTATTTATAGGTCAAGGGATGGCCAACCAAAGGCCAAGATCAATCCATGTGTTAGGCAAGTGTAGGGCTAGGATTTACTACACACAAATATCCTACCAACTCCTTGACTTTAGCCAAGGCACCAAAAACGTGCTTCACTTGTCCATTTCGTCCATTTGGACGATTTCAAGCCACCAATTGGAGGGTGCCAAGTGTCGCCCTCCCGCTGGTCCAAAATGTTTCGTCTCTCGGAAAAATCCGCAAAAAATATAAATGGCATAGCGGGAAATTCCCATCCTAAAGCTGTGGAAAGTTTTCGCATAAAAACGACTCTAAACGGGTGTTGTGAACAAATAATTTTCGCCATTCACTTTAAAGCACAAACTTTTCTACGTCGCCTCGCGTCATACTGGAAATACGGTATAACATTCTCCTCTTAGAAACATTCGTCCCGAATGTTCCTTCTAAATCTCAAAACAAACGCGCGCCAGTATAGCCTTCACTACTATACTTACGAGGACAAACCTGCCACATCTGGCCACAGAAACACCCACGCAAGTACTTACATCCAAGTTCACGAGGAAACACCTCTAACATCACCAACATGATACCACCTTTGTCACTTTGCCTGAGGCATTAACCTTCTCAGGCGACCCAACAAGTGCAGGTCGCATGCGATCACGGTTGTCGACACTCGAACTCTTACTACATTTCGACATCGCTTGATTCAAAACTCGGGTTACTATCTCTAACGTGGTCATCATTAATCGGGAACACTGATGGGTTTCCGATACTCTCGAACATAACAATACGAAAAGATCGGACGTCGCCTCCTAAGTCGGACGGCAATTGCTAACATATGCACCCGCCTATTCTTCACATGAACTCAAAAGGCCCAAAATAACTCGGGCTAAGTTCCTCTATTTCCAAAACTCGTCACACCCAAACCGGGGTGGTACCTTCAAGAAGACCGACCGTCAACCTGAACTCTAAGCGTCGTCGCCGCTTATCCGCACGATATCTCTGAGCTGCCAGAACCTCTTCTAGACAAGCTTCTCACTATCCACAATCTGCTGGAACCAGCCTGAACCAACCATCTGAACCTTGCCAACATCGAACCAATCGACCGGCAACTTACACTTCCGCCCCTACAAGGCTTCATAAGGCGACATCCGAACACTGAAATGGTAGCTTAAACGCTCCCTCCACAGGAGACAACAATCCCCACAACTACCCCTGAAATCCAAACACTGGCCCGAGGGCGAATGCGATTCTGAGACTCACCTGAGTTCTTAACACATGCTTGGTAAAACTTTTTAGAAAACGAAAATAGCCACCACCTGGGCTTCACTGTCTGTCCTAAGGTGAAGGTAGGCACCCCGTGCAGCCTTACAACCTTTCGATAAATCAACATCGCTGAGTGAACGGTCGATCAAGAACACGATGGGCTGCCCCATCGCCCGACCATCGTCGAACGCATCCACGAACTTCGTCTGGTTAACTAAACTTGGGCCTAACACCCTCGTAACCCTAACACAAGGCGGGACCACCACAAACTGACCCCACCACCAAACCTGCCGCGGGTTGACCCGCAACGTGGCCTCAACCCGACCCGGCAACACGCACAATACTAGCTCCCCGATCCGGAACAATCTCACTAAACACGTTACGAAAACCTAGCGGTCTTCTTAGCTCAACTACCCCCTTTCATTTCACACTACTTAGGGACCTATCCCAAACGTAGCTCACGTGCACTATGCATTCCAATAAGGATCAAACACAACACTACACCTTTACTCGAGATGGCCTTACCTCTAAGGTCTCTACGTATAAAACTCTAAGGTTCACACTTTTCTATCCCCCAAATCTTACTTGGTTAACTAACCAAGATTTCTAATCACAATTTTTAACACACTGCTATCATAACATAGCACTTATGATATACCCATCTTATCACACATACTGATCTCTAGAGGGTTAAGGATATACATGCAACTACTGTTTCATTCCCCTTAGTCGTTCTAATCAAACCTGCCCCGTAGGGCGCATAGCTAAGGAAGGTGACGAACTACCCACCGATCCTGAAGGCTAAGTCCTCCTACAAGGACACTCTTCGACACTGACCACGGCGGTCGCCATGCGACAAGTACCCAACCAAAGACGACATTCCGGGATGGCGTCATCGCATAATGAACCGGAAGCCCTGGAGTTCTGACCAACTCCTGCATACCCCGAACGTCCTGAACCCCGTGGAAGACCACTCTGCACTGGTGGATGTGCATAATCAATCTGCTGGTGAGGCGACTCGCCTCGAAAGTTACCAAAGGACCTTGCTGCTCTGGCCCTCTCCTGCTGTCCTTGGTTAACCCGTCGATCTCTACGTTTCTCGGCCTGCTGCGCATAAGCCCGTACACAGGCCATGCTCAAGCCTAACTGAAGAATTACTCTTGCACAACCTTCTCTTAGGTAGTCATCAAGACTCGCGATACCTCGGTATACTCTCTGGTAGCCAAATCCATAGCTAGTAACAGGGTTGCCTCTTTGCCATCTACATTCTGCTCGGTGGCCGAAGGTTCACATATCATGGCCGCAGAGGAACCGCCGCCGCCGCTTAAACTCGGGGCTAGTGACGTCGCAGAAATCCCCGAATGAAGCACTACCCTAGGTAATGATTGGGCCTGTGCCCACGTAACCCTCTGAATTCTACTCGCAGCTCCCTCGGCTGCCTTGCCCTCCTGGGCTCGGGTTGCCCTACGCGGAGGCATAACGATAGGGGAAAGAATTTCGTCAGAGGGTCCAACTTACAACAAAGCTCTAAGACACGATCTCAGAGTGAGAAGAATAGAAACCAATCCTAAATATCCTATAGCCTCCTGATTATTGGTGTGGTGCACAACACACCGATAATCAAGACTCTACTGGATCTGATACGTAGACACTTTCCGAGGATTAATCGCTCGATACCACTTTTGTCACGACCCGTTCGGGGCGTGGATCGTGCCTTACCGGGCACCCTAGTGATACAACATCGAGTAATCACGAACATAGAACACATACATGAAACAAATGAAGTATAAGCGATGTCTGAGGAAAACTTGCCTTTCGGCATATATATATACAACGACTTTTTCAATATGAACAGTTTAATCCTTTTTACAAACCCTGCCCACAACAGTACTACAGACCTCTAAGAAATGATACACCAATGATGGGACAGGGCCCCGCCATACCCCTGAATGTAAACACCTACAACAACAGGGGACTATACCACTGATAAGCCTCCGGAGAAACGGAGCTTTCCCAACGCTGAACTGTGACCCTAAGAGCGAGGATCAATGACTGGTGTACCTTTACCTGCGGCATGAACGCAGCCCCCCGAAGGAGGTCAGTACAACAGGTACCGAGTATGTGAAACTAAAAATAAATACTGTAAGTGAAATCATAGTAGTCTATACAAAGCAGGAGACATGTATGATAACCAAACTACAGTTCACAATAAGCAGTCATGTCAAGTCAGGGACTCACGCCCTCAAGTCATCACTCAAATTTAACAATGGGTCTCACGCCACAACATCAATCGTGCGTGGAATACCTTCCTCATGCCGTGATTTATGATATACAAGCACCAAGGAATACACATGAACACGTGTCCCACCGTGTCCTAATAAAGCGATGCGAGGGTAAGTACGAAGGCATAGCCGACTACTAACACCAGCAGCACCAACAAGGTCATAAGTCGTGTCATGATATCTGTCTAGGCCACATGATAAAAGCCGGGTCACTCGCCGCGATATCAAATGTGCGCGTCTAGCCACGAACTCTCCGCACTCGCATAGGCGGTCGAGATAGGCCCGCATGAGGTATAACCCCGCGTCGAGGGTAGCTACTCCCGGCATCGCCCCGACTCGCAGTCCGCATGGCCACAAGGACCGCGTGACCACAAGGGCCGCACACACTAACCGAGCTCCGTAGCTCGCGTGGATCCCCGACCCGCATGAGGTATTCTCGAATCATGGTCCTGCATCGCTGAGTCTACCCGCGTCGGGCAGCTTAACCTCGGACACAAGTCAAGGTGGTGGTATAATACCAACATAACTACTGATAGGCAAACAACTTTAAGCGCGGTCGAGGGGAACACCCATTTACACTAACATCACAAGATACTAACACACGTAGCATCCTAACATGTTTACTTTATCAAATCAACAAGAAAGTATTACAAGGCTACCACAAACCAATACAATCAAGTTATTCACACAAGGTACTTTCTACTAACAAGTTCGGGTATCTATCCCCAAAGTACTTCACACATTTAAATCTTTAAAAGATCTGTTTTCTTTCACATAAGTCACACAATACCCGTAGTATAAAATAGAGTGACTGTCCTTTTAAGAAAACCAAAACTCTTACCTTTGTAAAATCAAGTAACAACATTATTTTCCAAACGTCCAAGTTTGCCTAATTTCAAATGTTCACGTTTCTTATTTTAGAAAGGTTTCGTAGTTCATGGTCTTATTCATTTAAGAATATCATTCTCTTTTAAACATCTGAGAAACATAAGCCTTATGTGAGTGGGATATTTTGTTTATAACAATCTTATTACAATGACCATGATCTAGGAAATATCATTTTGTCTCATCTTAGCTTCTATGCAGATGGAAGTTTCTCTTGGTTTTAATAATACTTAATTATTCAATACATTTTCCTTTATTAACGCAGTTGGTTTGTCGACACATCTCGATTTCAAATCAAGAAACATTATCCCTTTTAAAAATCAAGTACTCATTACTCACGAATGAGGTTTCACACAAAATTCATATAATTCATTTAAGTTAAGTCTCTTATCTTACAAGATCAAGTCCCTTAACTTCTAAAATAAATAAAGCGTTCGTTGTATCTCTCTTAAGCCGTTATACCTAACTTCCCATAAAGCTAGTATAACTCTTAAGATTTTAAAACCAAGCATTATTCTTTCTTTAAAATGATTCTCAAATCTTTTGAAATACTTCAAGTTCTTTATTATCACATAACAAGTCAGTTATAGTTCAAATCAGTTACCTTTTAAAACCCACAAAGTGTTTTCTTACCTACATAAAGCTGTTATAACCAACTTCCCATAAAGCCGTTATAACACTTTATGTTTTAAACCAATCAAACACATTTAGCACATGTACGTCTACCGTACTACATAGTTCACACATATCATGCTAGAAGAGATAGGAAGAGGTTCACATACCTCGCGACGATTATCGACTAATAGCAAAATGCTCCGAGTACCACAAACCGTCGACTACTCCTTAGTCCAGAAGATTACGTCACACGTAGCACTTCAACCTATAAGGCCAGGCGCTTATTAAAATCTAGATCTTAACGTAGAATATTCTCTGAGAAAATTGGCGACCTCCCCCAAATGCGCGTAAATCTCTCCTCTATCGAAGTGGCTACCAAGCCAACCGAGGGGTTATACATCTTACGAACGGGTATAATTCTACTATCTGAGAATACTACACAAGTCTACTGTAATACAGTCCTATGTAATTACAGTTCAGTTCAGTTCTTTATTCTTCAGGCTTAAGTCAAAAGACATTGCCAACAACTACGTTCAGTTCTATATATAGTATACTTCAACTATATATTTTAATGCATATGTAATTTCCAATTACAATAGAAGGTCAAGAATATTTACCTCGATAAGCCCAAAATTATCCGAGTTTAAAGTCGATCCTTAGCAATGCTTCGCTCCTACTCCGGGTGCTCCAACCCGCTCCAAACAACCCTTAGAAGTTTTACTCAACTTCTTAATAATACTCCAACCAACTATGGAGATTTTTCTTAGGGTTTCGTTTAGTGACTGAAGGAAGGTATAATAGTATTTCTGGGCTTTTCGTATAGAGATAACTAGTGGGATACAACAAGGTATAAGGCTAAGGTATTGTGGGCATTATAACAATACTTGGAAGACAACTTTCTACCAAGGGGGAGGGGGTACCCCTCGGCCAACCCCACTAGGAGGGGAAGGGGGTTCTCGGCCGAGAGCCACTAGGCAAGGGGGAGGGACACCTCTCGGCCAAGAGGCCTCACGAAAAGGGGGAGGGAGAAGGCTCACAAGACTTAGGCATTTTGGATGAAGAAGTCTTCAACCTTAAGGGGGTATTTATAGGTCAAGGGATGGCCAACCAAAGGCCAAGATCAATCCATGTGTTAGGCAAGTGTAGGGCTAGGATTTACTACACACAAATATCCTACCAACTCCTTGACTTTAGCCAAGGCACCAAAAACGTGCTTCACTTGTCCATTTCGTCCATTTGGACGATTTCAAGCCACCAATTGGAGGGTGCCAAGTGTCGCCCTCCCGCTGGTCCAAAATGTTTCGTCTCTCGGAAAAATCCGCAAAACATATAAATGGCATAGCCAGAAATTCCCCTACGAAAGCTGTGGAAACGTTTCGCCGAAAAACGACTCTAAACGGGTGTTGTGAACAAATAATTTTCGGCCCTTCACTTTAAAGCACAAACTTTTCTACGTACGTCCTCGCGTACATACTCTGGAAATACGGGGTATAACAATAGTATACGTGGGATGTAATTGTGTGATAAGTCCCTGAGTGGTACGAAATGAAAGAGGGTAGTTGAGCTAAGAATGACCAATAGGTTTTCGTGACTTGATTAGTGAGAGTGTTCCGGATCGGGGAACAAGAGCTTGGCGCGATAAATGGGTCGGGTTGAGGCCAGATTGCGGGTCAACCCGCAGCCCGGTTTGAAGTAAGGAAAAATTGTGGTGGTCCCGCTTTGTGATAGGGTCACGAGGGTGTTAGGCCCAAGTTTAGTTAACCATCGTACGAGCTCGTGGATGCGTTCGACCAGTAGTCGGGCCGATGAGGTCAGCCCATCTTGTCTTTCAGTCAGAACTGTTTACTCGGCAGAGGCTTATGCGAGATATTATATATCAGGAAGGTTGTAAGACTGCACGGGGTTCCTACTTTTACTTTATGACAGGCAGTGGAGCCCAGTTTGCGGCTATTTCTTTTTATGGAGATCCATCCGGAGTGTTCCCAGTTAATGATGACCAAGTTGGAGATAGTAACCCCGAGATTTTGGAAACTGAAGCAATAACAGGAAGGTGGTAAGTTTATTTAGAAAGTGTTCGAGTGTACAAGGAGGGTACGACGAGTAAGAGAATAGGAGTGATCATTACTTTCGTAATGTTATAGGTGATTCCTCGTTGGCTTGGATTGGAGTTTTGCGCATGTGTTGTATCGTGGCCATGTGTGGCATTTGCAAATTATTTAAGTTGTGCGGAACTATATCGTTACCTGTCTCGAGAAGGAACATTCGGGACGAATGTTTCTAAGGAGGGGAGAATGTTATACCCCGTATTTTTCAGAGTATGTATGTGAGGACGTACGTACATTTGTACAAACCCTAATTAGGTTTAGGATGAAATGGTGAACTTTCGACGGAAAAGATTCCGAACCTTGTGAAGGAAATTCTACGTTTTTAATATTTTAACCGATTACGGATTTTTCCGAGAGACGAAATATTTTGGACCAATAGGAGGGCGACATGTGTCACCCTTAGTTGGCATGGGTTGGACGAAAATGTTGGCCAAGTGGACAAGGTCAAATGGTCAAGTCTTGGAAGTTATTTCTTTGGGTGAGTGGGGGTAGGTAGGGAAGGCCTTGTTGGACGTTTTTTGTGCCTAGTGGAAGGCCACATGGCTCTTTGTTGTGGGGGACATATGTCCCAATGTTGTGGTGGACATATGTCCCAAGGTTATGGTGGACACTTGGTTGGAAGACCTCTTACTTCACATGGATCCAAATCTCCACCCTACATTTGCTTGAATCTTGGCCATTGGAGGGCCTATAAATACCCCCCTTAAGTGCAAGACTTCTTCATCCACAAAAACACTTTCCAAGTCTCAAAATCCCTCCCCCTTGTTAGTAGTTCTCGTCCAAAGTTTCCCCCCCCCTTAGTAGAAGCTCTCGTCCGAAACAAACCCCCCCCCCCCCTTGCCTTGTTGTCTCGTCGAAACACCCCCCCCTTGGTAGAAAATATTCTCCAAGTATTTTTACTATTCCAAAAATACCTTAGCCAAATACCTTGTAGTATTCCAAAGTCACCTCTATACTAAAAGCCCGAAATTACTACCTTATATCCATTAGTCACTAAACGAAACCCTAAGGAAAAATCTTCATAGTTGGTTGAAGTATTAGTAGAAGTTGTTTGGAAACTTCTAAGGGTTTCATGGAGCTATCAGAGCGTGCAGAATAGGAGCTAAACCTTGCTCAGGATCGACATTTATCTTGGATAATTTTGGGCTTGTCGAGGTAAATATCTTGTCCTTCTATTGTAATTGGAGATTACATACTGTAGTAGTATAGAATTGAGTATAAGACGTATAGAAGGATGGTATAAAAGAAGAGAATTGAATCAGATTACATGGATCGTAATTACAGTAGACTTGTGTAGTTTAACGGGTAGGGAAGTGCTGCCCGATTTTCCGTAGAATAGAGAACCCTCTGCTTAGATTATTCTACAGAGTAGTCTAGACGTTGATAGACGTATTTGCCTATTATAGGTTGATACTCTGCGCGCGACATATTCGACTTGGCAGGTGGATTTCGCCGAGGAGGTATGTGATTCTTCCTATCCTCTTGAGCATGATATTTTAAAATATATATATAGTACGGTAGACGTACGTGTGTTAACTGAACATGGTTTTACTTGACGTCTTTTGACTTGAGTCTAAATAATAAGAACCTTGAAGTATTTCAAAGGAATTATGAATCATTTTTGAAAGAAGAGTAATACTTGATTTTTAAACAAAAAGCTTAAGAGTTATACTAGCTTTATGGGGTGTTAGGTATAACGACTTGAGAAAGATAAAAGGAACGATTTACTTATTTGTTTATGAAAGTCTTGTATTGATTTCTGAAAAGTGTAGTAAGATGGTTTGATAAGTAAACATGTTATGATGCCACGCGTGTTAGTGTCTTGTGATGTTGTGTAAGGGGGTTATTCTTGTTGTGCTTACGTTGTTAAACGTTAAGCCCGTTGTACTGTTATTATATCACATACCCCCTTGACTTGTTATACCGAGGGCTTGCCACCCTTGATGCGGGAGTTCCAGGATTGATCATTCCGGGTGTATTATCCTGATGCGAGGAATGCCTCATGCGGTCTGTGTGACTATGCGGTCTATGTGACTATGCGGACTGCGGGAGTCCAGGAGGATACCGCGGTTAGCTACCCGATCACGAGGAATACCTCATGCGGTGCGTGTGTGACCTATGCGATCGGGAGTTCCAGGATTAGGCTCGCATAATTATACTATGGGCGATTGGCCTTGCTTCGATCATTAGCGGCCTAGAAAAGACCAGTTATGTTATATCTATTTTGCTTTTGGTTATGTTGTGGCACTATGTGCGGTTACATTGGTTGTTTCGTACATATTTGTAAAATTGGTTTTAAAATGGTATGATTTCATTTAAAGTACTTCTGATTTCACATACTTGGTACTGTTATCTTCGACCTCCTTGAAGTGCGTTCATGCAGTAAAGGAAGCGGTGCGGATCCTCAGTTTTAGGATCTTTTCTCTGGTGTCAGGAGCTCCATTTCTCCGGAGGCTCGACTTTTGGGTATGATCTCCCTGCGTTGTAGATTTGTTTTTGTACATTCAGGGTATGGCGGGGCCCTGTCCCGCCATAGTTGTTTACTTCCTTAGAGGTCTGTAGTCCTATTGTAAAGTTGGGATGTAACTGCCAGACTTGGTACATATATATTTGCCGAAAGGCAACTTTTCTCAGATAAACTGTTTCTCACTTCATATTGTTCATGTCTTGTTTTTATATTCCGCTGATTACTCTGATGTATGACTACTTGGGTGCCCGGGTAAGGCACCAGTCACAGGCCCCAGAACGGGTCGTGACACATATGTGGGATTGGACTCATGTACGGTGTAGTGTCTTTTGTTTATGTATATTATATGACAGCCTTGTCGGCTTTGCCCTTGCACGTACGTTGGTTTAAAAAAAAAGGTGTTATTTAAATTCCGCAGTTTACTTAGTTGTTAAGGTAGAAGGGTGCCCAGGTAGGGCACCAGTCACGGGCCCGGGGTTCGGGGCGTGACAGAGTGGTATCAGAGCAGTCAGTCCTCGGAATGTCTACAGATCGTGTCTAGTAGAGTCTTGATTATCGGTGTGTTGCGCGCCACACCCATAAACAGGAGGCTACAGGACATTTAGGAGTTGGTTTCTATTCTTCTCACTCTAAGATCGTGCCATAGAGCTGTGTTAGTAAGATAATTCCTCTCTGACATATTTTTGTGTACAACTATGTCTCCAAGGAGGGCAACAGTCGCCCAGAAAGGCAAAGGAGTAGCAGGAGATACTAGTCAGACTCAGAGAGTTGATAGAGCTTATTCCCAGGGTATACCGGATATTGTGCGATCGGCGAGTTCTTCCTGCGCCAGTTTTGAGACCCCTGACACGAGCCTCCGGTTTATCGCTTAGGGAAGACTATGTGTCGCGAGGGAAGCGATTATGTTATTGACCAAGATAAGCGGTGCTATAGTTTCATCAAGGAGGTTATTCGCCGATGCATGCAAGTGTAGAGGGTAGAGGGCCAACGCGGAAATCAGCGTAAGAGGGCTAGGCCGGTTGGTTATCCCGGTGAGTTTTTGGATGAGCTACCTCAAATGAGTGAGATATTAAATCGCGGTATCACGACGACGTTCGGGGCGTGGATCGTGCCTTCTTGAGGCACCCAAGTAGTCATACATCAGAGTAATCAGCGGAAATATAAAACAAGACATGAAACAGTTTATAAAATAAGACACAGTTTATGTGAGAAAACATCGCCTTTCGGCATATATATATATAACTCAAGTTTTGCAGTTACATCCCAACTGTACAATAGTACTACAGACCTCTAAGGAAGTAAACAACTATGGCGGGACAGGGCCCCGCCATACCCTGACTGTACAAAACTATCTACAACAGGGAGATCATACCCAAAAGTAGAGCCTCCGGAAAAGATGGAGCTCCTGACACCAACGCAAAGATCCTAAGGATGTGGATCTAGCACCTGCTTGCCCTTACCTGCGGCATGAACGGCCACGAAGGAGGTCAAGGGTACAGTACTAAGTATATGAAACTGTAAAATACTTAAATGAAACATATCATTTTAAAAAAACAGTTTTGCAAGTATGTATGAAACAACCAAGGAACCCGCACATAGTGCCACATCACAAACAAGAGCAACAATAGGTAAACTGTAATAGGTCTTTTCTAGGTGCGAATGATTGAGCGGGGCCACTCGCGTATTATCACTCTGCAAGCCTAATCACGACTCGGAGTCCGCATAGGCCACTCCCATGGGCCCGCGTGAGGTATAACCCGCGTCGGTAGCTACTCCTCGGCGTAAATCGCCCCGACTCGTTGTCCGCATGGCCACATAGACGCATGAGGCATAACCCGCATACTAACGGAACTCTCGTAGCTCGCATAGGCCCCTGGACCGCGTGAGGTATTCTCGAATCATGGTCCCGGACCGCTGAGTCTACCAGTCGGAGGCGACAACCCCGGTATCATCTCAAGAGGTGAGTGATAGTATACTAACATAACAACTTATCTTTAAACAATATAAGCATAACAAGGATACTCACCTATACAAACGTTACAAGATACTAACACACATAGCATCATATCATGTCTACTTATCAAACCATCTTTATTATTCTTTTCACAATATAAGTCTGTTATAAACACATAGGCAAACTTGTTTCTTTTAAAAATCTTAAGTGGTTATACTTACTTCCCATAAAGCTAGTATAACTCTTAAGCTTCTGTTTAAAAACCAATTAGTTCTCTTCTGTTAATATGATTCAGTAGTCTTTTGAAATGTTCTCAGTTCTTTATTATTCAGGCTTAAGCCGTGAGGCATTGCCGTAAGTATTATTCAGGCTTAAGCCGTGAGGCATTGCCGTAGTTATATTGTAAAATATCATGCTTTAGGAAGAATCACATACCTTCTCAGCGAAAACCACCTGCCAAGTTGAATATGTCGCGCGCAGAGAGTCAGCCTATAATAGTCACAGATATCTATTAAAGACTACTCAAGGTCATTCTAAACAGGGGTTCATAATTCTACGGTAAGTCGGGCAAGACTTCCCTACCCGGTGAGCTATATAAGTCTCATTGTGAAAACAGTCCTATGTAAATCTGATTTGATTAGTCTTCTTTTAAACCCTTCTAAGTGATTAACACTTCAATTCTATTCTGTGATATACTTCTAAGTATTTATACTATTTCTTATACTATAACAGTAAGTATTCTCTAATTCAAAAGAGGGTTAGGATTATTACCTCGGTAAGCCCAATAATATCCTAGAAAAGTCGCTACTGAGCAGGTTTTGCTCCTAAGTTGTATGCTCCAAGAACCTTAGAAGTTCTTCACAACTCCTACTAAGTACTAAGGTATTTGGGCTAGGGTATTTTGGGCATTATAACAATACAAGAAGGCAACTTTTCTACCAAGGGAGGGGGGGTAGATTTTTGGCTAGGCTAGGGGGTATTCTAGAGGCCTTCACAAGGAGGAGGAGTGTTGGACGAAAAGAGCTACAAAGGGAGAGGAGAGGATTTTCAAGACTTGGAAAGCTTTGTGGATGAAGAACTCTTCATCTTAAGGGGGGTATTTATAGGTCAAGAAGTGGCCAACCAATGGCCAAGATTTAGACAAGTGCAAGGCAAGTGTAGGGTGAGGATTAACTATACACAAATATCCTACCAACTCCTTGACTTTGAACAAGGCACCAAAAACGTGCCAATCTTCTTCAAATCGTCCAAATGGACGATTTCAAGTCCACAAATTGGAGGGTGCCAAGTGTCGCCCTCCCGTTGGTCCAAAATGTTTCGTCTCTCGGAAAAATCCGCAAAAATAAGAAATGGCATAGCCGGAATTTACTACGAAGTGTGGAAAGCGTTTAGTCGGAAACGATTCTTTTAGTGAGTTGTGCCCAAAAATCGTCAAGCCTAAACTTTAAGGCTAAACTTTTTATCGTATTCCCACGCATACTGCAAATACGGTATAACATTCTCCCCACTTAGAAACATTCGTCCGAATGTTCCTTCCCAAGCGATTAACGATAAGATTCTTCAAAACTTAAGCGGTTTGCAAATGCCACACGGCCACAAAACAACACTTAGGCATAAACGATAACGAAATTTACAAGTAGGAAAGTGAATTACGGAGGTGTGGGAAATAGGTGAGGTACCTGCGCCTCATGTCCTCCTCGCCTTCCCACGTCATCTCCTCCTAAGCTCGTTCCGCCACAAGACTTTGTGGAAGCCACGTCCTTCGTCGCGGGCCTAACGACGATCGACTATCGCTATGGAATCTCCTCATACGATAACCCATCGGTCAGCTGGACATCGTCAATCGGGTGCACCTAGATGGATCCCGATACATCTCCTCAGCATAGATACGTGAAACACCGGATGCACTGACTCCAGGTCGGACGGCAGATCCAACTCGTAGGCAACCTTGCCTACCTGCGGACAATCAAACGGCCCAATGTACCTAGGTGAGTTTCTTCTTCCGAATCTCATCACACCCTTCATGGGTGACACCTTTAGGAAAACCCAATCATGAACCTCGAACTCAAGATGCCGACGACGATGATCTGCATACGACCATGCGACTCAGGTGTCGATAGCCGCTCTCGGATAAGCTTCACCTGATCCACTGCCTGCTGTACCAAATCTGGTCCCACTAGCTGTCCCTCGCCCACATCGAAACAACCTATAGGCGATCTGCACTTCCTCCCATACAAGGCCGCATAAGGCGCCATCCGAATCTTTGGAGTGGTAGCTATTATTATATGCGAACTCAACTAGAGGCAAATGATCCTCCCAACTACCACTAAAGTCAATAACACGGGCTCGCGACATATCCTCGAGTCCGATAGTGCGCTCTGCTGTCCGTCATGCGTGGATGAAATGCGATGCTCGGGCTCACTGCGTCCTAAACCCCTGCGGAAGGACCTCCGAGTTAGCCGTAAGCGGGCTCCTCATGCGATATGATCGTAGGGACTCCATGCATCGGCGATCTCTCGGATGTAAAGTCGGCATAATCCTCACCAAAAGTCGTACGGACGGGTAGAAAGTGGGCTGATTTAGTCAGGCTGTCGACGATAACCCATATCGACTCATGTATCCTCTGAGTGCGAGGTAATCCTGTGATAAAGTCCATGTTGATCACCTCCCACTTCAGTCGGGATCTCTATCGCGTAACAAACCACCGTGCCTCGGTGCTCTACCTTCACTGCGGCAACACGGGCGGAGCTACGAACTCGCAACGTCCTCTTCAAGCCATCCCACCAATACGGATCTAAGGTCGTGATACATCTTGGTCGACCGGATGGATAAACGCTTGTATGTGCTTCCCCAGAACCTGCCGAAGTCACGAAACATCTGGAACACGATCGCCTCAAACCTTAGCACCCCATCAGGTGCTACCTCAGGACCCTTGCCTCACGAAGAGTCAGATCACGATATCGAATCAAAGCCGATCCTCGAATCGTTGCCTCTTCACCTCGCCGACGATGGAAGACTCGGCAACCTCACGAACTCTAACCCCATCGCTATCGTAATCAATCAACGGACACCAAGGCTCGCTAATCGATGCAAATCACGAACCATGTCCCTCCTCTCTAGTGCACATCCGATAGGCTCCCCATCGACCTACGACTCGAGCATCCGCCACAACATGGCCTTCCCGGGTGGTATAGGATATCAACATCGTAATCCTTAAGCAACTCTAACCACCGTCTCGCGTAAGTTCACTCCTCCGGCTGAAGATATCTTGGAGGCTCTTGTGGTCTGTATAAATATCCACGTGAACCCCATACAAATAGTGCCTCAGGATCTTCAAAGCGTGAATCACGGTACGCGACTCCAAATCATGGGTGGGGTAGTTCTCTCGTGTTTCTTGGTGTCGGGATGCATATGCTATAACCCTGCCATGCTGCATCAATACACATCCCAACCCGATGCAGACGCATCACAATACCACGACATAACCATCCGACCCTGCGGAAGAGTAAGAACGAGGCGGTCGTCGGTCTCTTTCGAATCGGAAACCACGCTCACAAGCATCGATCAAACTGGCCGCCACGAGTCGGCCTAGTCAATGGTGCGAAGATAAAGCAAACTTCTCCACGAACGCCCGATAATAACTGCAAGGCCCAGAACTGCGAACCTCCGTCGAGGTAGGTCTCGGCCAAGTCCTGTGCCTCGATTTTGGCGTATCCACTCGAATGCCATCAGCCCGGCAATATGCCCAAGCGCCGCGAAGTCAGCAAAACTCACATTTGGAAAACTTGGCGTACAATCTGCTGGTCTGGAGAATCACGGCCGATCCTCAAATGCTCGCATGCTCTCGCCTTTCGGCGAGAATAAACCAAGATATCATCAATGAACACTATCACAAATGTGTCCAAAAATGGTTTGAACACTCGGTTCATCAAATCCATGAATCTCACGAGCATTGGTCACCAAAGACATGACCACGAACTCATAATGCGTCGGGTCTGAATGCGATCTAGGGACATCCACTCTCGACACGAACTCGATGATAGCCGAGCGAGATCAATCTTGGAGAAACATCTCGCGCCACACGCAAATGGTCGAACAAATCATCAATCACAGGAAGGGGTATACATTCTTAATGGTTACCTTGTTCAATTGTAATCAACACACATGCGCGGCGTCGTCCTTCTTCTTCACGAACAATCTGGCGCTTCGGGAGAAACGGGCCTAATGAAGCCCTTCTCCAAAGAAATCTCTAAGTGATCCTTGACTCTCTCAACTCGGCGCGCCATTCGTATGGCGGAATGGAAATAGGCAGTGTCGGCAATATGTCAATACAAAACTCAATCTCCTCTCGGGAGGATACCCGAGGTCCTCTCGAAACACGTCGGGAACTCCGACTCATGGGCGGTGAAAATCTGGTACCGCAGCCTTGATATCAAACACCCGAACGAGATGGTAGATGTACCGCCCACCATCTTCCTAGCCTTGGTAGAAATAAACCTACCACCGGCGTCTGGTGCTCCTCCCACAACAATGGCTCGCCGAAGCTGGAACCGTACTACTCTCTCTCTGCGGTCTACATTGGCGTAGCAAGAGGCTAGCCAATCCGTCCCGTGATCACGTCGAAGTCAATCATCTCCAACTCTATCAAGTCGGCTAGGTCCGACGCGTAAATAGTCACGGGACAAGCTTTATATACCCGCCGAGCTACCACCGAATCACCCATTTGGCGTAGCCACCTCGAAAGGGTCTATGGACTCGTGCTCTATCCTATCCTACTAGCAACAAGGGAGATATATAGGGCAGTAGAACCGGATCTATCAAGGCATAAACATCAAACCAGGCGATAAGGTACATGGCGACATCGGTGAGGCCTCACGATCTGTCGGTGGACAAAGCATAAATGCGGTTCGAGGACCGCTAGAATCGGGACACGAGCCACGACCTGCTGCGCGACCTGTGACCGAGCACCCCGCCTCGGGCGAGTAATCGTAGGAGATGATGGCGCCACGAACTCAAGGTGGGCCTACCACTGTTGCCCCGATCGGACGATCCTCGCCAAAGTGACCTGCGGCCTGCGTAACAAGATCCATAAGTAGTACCACACTTCGTAATGGGATCTACCGTCGGCCACACTGGGTGGTCCCGACGGCGATACCTCTGCTACTGCGACGTCAAGCCACAGGGCCACTGTGCGCCCTCGAAAACTCTGGTGTCTTGAGGGCGGTGCAGAGTGCTCTGGTGGGCGTGGTGCGAATCTAGGCTTCTGCCAGGCCGCCCACCACGATAACCACGAGAAGACCCTCCGTCCGGCCTTAACCTGCTGCAATGGCCCACTCGTCGACCTCTGCGCTCCTCGCATCCAGGCGTGAGCTGCGTGCGGGTAATGTCCATACCGGTGGAGAAACCCGCACATGACTCGACCATATAGTCGTCTAGCCGGTGACATAGCGGTGCACCCTATCCTCCATATCTGCTGCAATCTTTGGGACATATCGAGCCAAAGAATCAAACTCGACATTGTACTCCGCAGCGGTCGTCCTCTCTGCCTCGGCGGTAAAATCTATCGGCCGCGCCTCGCCATCTGTGGAGGCAAAAGTGAGTGAGAAAGCCTCGAGAACTCATCCCAAGTAGGCTGGGGCGCGTGCTCTCCCGGGATAACTCCCATGAATCAAACCAATCGATTGCGGTATCACGCGACCTATGTGAACCAAAGATCACGGACTGGTCTCCGCATACGATCACTCTCAAAATCCTCTGAAGGCGGCGGATGAACTCCTGCGGATCATCCTCGGCCTCGACCCATAAAACTCCGCGACTCTGACTCAAGAAGTCTCGTAGCCTCAAACTCTCTGCCTCGGGTGTACCACGGGTGCGGCTGAGCTGAGCTGAACCTGGCTGCCGCGTCGATCTCTCCGTGCTCGGGCCACTACTTTAGCCAACAGCTGTGCCATCTCCTTTTACCCTAAGTCCTCCGCCCCGGTGTGGGACGGGGAGGTGTGGGTGCGTGGTCTCTGGTGAAAGTGGCGGCGTCATAGAACTCGCCGTCTCGGTATAGGCGGGCACGAGCCCTCGTGACTCTGGGTGTCTGCTAGCGACTCCTGGCTGCCTTGCCCTTCGGGCGGGTTGCCTTACGTGGAGGCATAAGCGTACAGAAAGGAATACGTTAGAGGGTCCAACCTATAACACTCTAAAGCACGATCTCGAATGAGAAGAATAGAAACCAATCCTAAATATCCTATAGCCTCTGATTATTGGTGTGGTGCACACACCGATAATCAAGACTCTGCTGGATACGGCACGTAGACACTTTCAGAGATTAAGCGCTTGATACCACTTTTGTCACGACCCGTTCGGGGCCGTGATGGTGCTCTTGGGGCACCCAAGTAGTCATACATCGCAGTAATCGAAATATAAAACAAGACATGAAGCAGTTTATAAAATAAGACACGATTTATGTGAGAAAACATCGCCTTTCGGCGTATATATATATAACTCAAGTTTTGCGATTACATCCCAAGCTGTACAATAGTGCTACTGAGACCTTAAGGAAGTAAACAACTATGGCGGGACGGGGCCCCCGCCATACCTGTACAAAACTATCTCTACAACAGGAGATCATACCCAAAAGTAGAGCCTCGGAAAAGATGGAGCTCACACCAACGCAAAGATCCTAAGGATGTGGATCTAGCACACTTGCCCCTTACTGCGGCATGAGCAGCCCCGAAGGAGTCGATAACAAGTACTAAGTATATGGCGTAAAATACTTAAATGAAACATATCATTTTAAAAACAGTTTTGCAAGTATGTATGAAACAACCAAGGAAACCGCACATAGTGCCACATCACAAACAAGAGCAACAATAGGTAAACTGTAATAGGTCTTTTCTAGGCTGCGAATGATTCGAAGCGAGGGCCACTCGCGTATTATCACTCTGCAAGCCTAATCACGGACTCCGGAGTCCGCATAGGCCACTCACGTGGGCGCGTGAGGTATAACCCCGCATCGAGGGTAGCTACTCCTCGGCATCGTCCTGGACTCGTTGTCCGCATGGCCACATAGACCGCATGAGGCATAACCCCGCATACTAACCTGGAACTCTCGTAGCTCCGCATAGGCCCCCTGGACCCGCATGAGGTATTCTCGAATCATGGTCCCAGACCGCCTGAGTCTACCCCGCATCGGAGGGCAGCTTAACCCCCGGTATCATCTCAAGAGGTGAGTGATAGTATACTAACATAACAACTTATCTTTAAACAATATAAGCATAACAAGGATACTCACCTATACAAACGTTACAAGATACTAACACACATAGCATCATATCATGTCTACTTATCAAACCATCTTTATTATTCTTTTCACAATATAAGTCTGTTATAAACACATAGGCAAACTTGTTTCTTTTAAAAATCTTAAGTGGTTATACTTACTTCCCATAAAGCTAGTATAACTCTTAAGCTCGTTTAAAAACCAATTAGTTCTCTTACATTAATATGATTGATAGTCTTTTGAAATGTTCTCGATTCTTTATTATTGAGCTTAAGCGTGAGGCATTCGTAAGTATTGTCGAGCTTAAGCGTGAGGCATTAGTAGTTATATTGTAAAATATCATGCTTTAGGAAGAATCACATACCTTCTCGTGAAAACCACCTTAAGTTGAATATGTCGCAGAGAGTCACCTATAATAGTCACGGATATCTATTAAAGACTACTCAAGGTCATTCTAAGCAGGGGTTCATAATTCTACGGTAAGTCGGGCAGCACTTCCCTACCCGGTGAGCTATATAAGTCTCATGAAAACAGATCCTATGTAAATCTGAGTTTGATTATTCTTCTTTTAAACCCTTCTAAGTGATTAACACTTCAATTCTATTACGTGATATACTTCTAAGTATTTATACTTATTCTTATACTATAATGATGAAGTATTCTCTAATTCAAAAGAGGTTAGGATTATTACCTCGGTAAGCCCAATAATATCCTAGAAAAGTCGCTGAGCAAGGTTTTGCTCTAAGTTGTATGCTCAAGAACCTTAGAAGTTCTTCACAACTCCTACTAAGTACTAAGGTATTTGGGCTAGGGTATTTTGGGCATTATAACAATACAAGAAGGCAACTTTTCTACCAAGGGAGGGGGTAGATTTTGGCTAGGCTAGGGGTGTTAGTGAGGCCTTCACAAGGGGAGGGGGAGGAGTGTTGGACGAAAGAGCTACAAAGGGAGAGGAGAGGATTTTCAAGACTTGGAAAGCTTTGTGGATGAAGAACTCTTCATCTTAAGGGGGGTATGTATAGGTCAAGAAGTGGCCAACCAATGGCCAAGATTTAGACAAGTGCAAGGCAAGTGTAGGGTGAGGATTAACTATACACAAATATCCTACCAACTCCTTGACTTTGAACAAGGCACCAAAAACGTGCCAATCTTCTTCAAATCGTCCAAATGGACGATTTCAAGTCCACAAATTGGAGGTGCCAAGTGTAAGCCCTCCGTTGGTCCAAAATGTTTCGTCTCTGAAAAATCCGCAAAATAAGAAATGGCATAGCCGGAATTTACTCTACGAAGTGTGGAAGCGTTTGGTGGAAAACGATTCTTTTAGTGAGTTGTGCCCAAAAAATCGTCCAAGCCTAAACTTTAAGGCTAAACTTTTTGTACGTATTCCCTTACGTACATACTCTGGAAATACGGGGTATAACAGCAGCCTACCCAGTACATACCCCCGCAGAGCACAGGTGGGAGATTGGACCCCATGAGGTATTTAGGAGCCGGTCCAAGCTCCAGGGGTCGAGGTTCTCAGAGGAGCAGAGGACTTTCTCAGTCGAGGCCACCTATTCCTCAGTGTATCAAATGTGGTAAGCGTCATTCGGGGAAATGTCGTTATGGCACAGATGTTTGTTATTATTATGACCGTCCGGGCCACAAGAAGTGGGAATGTCCGGTTAGAAAGAAGCCGTGGTGGCTCATCCTATGAGCCGATGGTTGATTCTCTTTCCTCCGCGGTGTCGTCCCTGAGCGGGGTATTCGGATGTCGGCCAGCGTTGGTAGAGTCGAGTGGATTTTATAGTTGAGCGGTCCTTGAACCGCATAGGCGTGACTACGGGACGGGATCGTGAGGCGACATCGCGTGGGATTCTGGTATATTTCGATTCTTTTGAATCATCGTGCATTGATAGATTCAGATTTTGCCCTAGCGTATATGTTTTCCCTGTGTTGCTAGAAGTTGTAAGTGATAGTACCCCAAGAGGTAGGAATACTTTGATTAGTAAAGTGGAAAGTTAAGAATGTTGACAAGAATGATAGGTGAACTGAGACTATAGTTGTGTAGAGTTCACAAGTAGTAATTGCCCCATAACAGTGTAAGACCAATAGGGAAGAATGTACGGTAGAAAAACTTCGGCTTATGTGACGAACCTCTAGTGAATAGGGGGATAGGGTGACAAGTACCTTGAGATAAGAGAAAGATTTATTTCAGACTAAGAATGAGAAGTTAAGTGTGACGATGGGTCGGGTTATGGACTCATTTCGGGTCAACCGATAGTATGGAATCGAGCGATGTCAGTTGGATATGGTCCCGCTTTGTGATAGGGTCACGAGGATTCAAGGCCCAAGTCTAGTTGATTTTGTACGTGTACTAAATAAGTTTGGAAGTACGAGAAAGTATGACAAGTAAGAAAAGAAAGTAACCTCTAAATATCTTGTTTGTGATAAGGATATAACCTTCGAGTTTTGTGAGAAGGGGTCGCGGACGGAAGGTCCATTGATATGTTTACGTATGTTATGTGGTGGCCATGTGTGGCATCGTTGGTCTTGTGGAGTATTGATTGATAGGCATAGTATAGAGACTGTGCCGGAGTTTGTATAGCTTGACAACCGACTAAGAACATTCGGGGACGAATGTTTCTAAGGGGGGAAGAATGTTACACCCCGTAAGTCCAGGACATGTATAAGAGAATGTACGTAAGGAATCAAGACTTGGAAATTGGTACGAAAGGAAGAATTGTTTTTCCGACGGAAAATCTTCCGAACGTCGGAAAGGAAAAATGTTCGTTGAGGAGAATTAGATTCTCAAAATGCATTATTTGAAGAGTATGGAACTTATTAACATTATGGAATTTATTTTTGCGGATTTGGTCACGTGGGGCCCACCCGAGGAATTTTACGTTTTGTGGGGCCTACGAGGTTCTGAAATTTTATGGACGAATGAGAGGCGACCGTGGAACCCCATATGGTCTTGGATGATTTTAGTAAGGGTAAAATGGTCATTGACCATCAAGGAAGATAAGTCTTCAAAGCTTGAGTTTGTTGACCAAGTCAACTTGTCCACTTGGCTTAACATTAATTGTCCTTCATCCTAGCCCACAAGTGTATTAATCTAAGCCATCCAATGTGTTATATAAGCATACTACTAGTGCAATACAAGGTCTTCCAACACTTAGAATTATTTCACTCTTGTTCTTCAAGCTAGCTCTCGGGTTTGACATCTCCCACACAAGAAAATTTTGTAGATTTGATCCATTATCCACAAGACTTTAATCCAAGGTCCCTAAGGGTATTGTAAGGATATCTCAATAGAAATATTGCGGAAAAACGACGTTTTCACGTTAGTCGCAAGGCAGAAACTTAAGGAGTTCTTCAAATTTGAAGTTGGAACTTGAAGATGAGTTATTCATAGGCTTCTAAGGAGTTCTTGGAGCGGATTGGAACCTAAGGAAAGGAGCTAAGAATTGCTAAGGAGCGACTTTGAATCTTGGAAATTTTAAGGGCTTGTAAAGGTATAAATCTTGTCGTTTTAGCAATTAAAGTTTACTTTTCATTGTAGTTATGGATATTAGCAAGCATGAGGTTCATATTATGAAGTTTGATAAGTGTATTGGCTATTGGAACCCTAATCCGAAAACTAGCATGTTTAGCCTTAAGATTACAATTCAAGTTGATTATTAGTTTAAGTAAATCGCATGTTGTATAAAAAGGAAATTGTAGTTGTTGAAGTTGTTTATGGCTATATAACATGTTAGACCTTAGAACTTGGAATTGGAAAAGGATTGGAAAAGACTTAGTGTTGTTGTATATTGTTGGCCGAGAATGGCTTGTGAGTATTAAACTACTTCGTATGAATTGTGGGGCAGAATTTTACACGTATTGTAAGGCGTGTAATCACCTTTGAATGTTTGGTATGATGAGCCTTAAATGTGGCATGTTTGGTAATTGTATTCGGCCTTGAAAAGGTGGCAAAGTATGTAGAAACAAAGGAAGTCTTTCGATTTTCCGTAGAATAAGAGGCGTATACTTAGTATTATTCTCGTTAGAGACTATAAGTTGATAGTCATGTTGTGACCATTATAGGTTGACACTTCTACGTGCTGCGTATTCGGCTTAGCTTGTGGATTTATCCGAAAAGGTATGTGAATTATCTCCTCTTCTAGCATGATTACTTAAGATAAAGAAAGTATGTCCTACTCCTTAAATGATCCATTCCTTGGTTGTATTTGGATTGCCTAAAATAGAATTAGTTCTATGTACTTCCTTGATTGTACTTTGATGTTAAATTGTAAGTTGTATAAT